>BPTQ01000004.1:232364666-232964666 GCA_019973895.1 Chrysanthemum seticuspe
CATTAACCGAGATACTAATTGTCATTAAGCCTGTCACCGTACTATTTGTTGTTGCACCTACACCTTTTATCACAAATGAAGTTAGAAATGGGGTGATTCCTTCTTCAACGCATGATAGTTATGTATTAGTTATTAGGTGCTAGTGGATAGTAATCCTATACGGGTTTCTAATCCTCTCCTTTAGGGACCTTGGATTTTTAGGGAACATACTAGCCTATATCCTCACAGCTGGTGCGAATGTATCTATGCCTTAGAGGGTAATTACATTACAGTAGACGACAGATGTTACTGTAATACTTACTCGCTGAGTTATAATCCTCTCTGGGATTCATAGGTCCACCTCAAACATTGAAACACCCTTCTCAGTTCCTGCACGTACAGAAATATCCTTTAAAGTGGATGGATCAACTAAAATACCAGGATCTTCTACATCCTACGCAATAACTGATATCAAATAGGGTTCATCACGATTCCTTTGGCAAACAACTTTGTAGATCTTACTCGGTATTGTTCGTACTACCTTGTCAATCCAAATTCTTTCCTTGGTTACTCTAGTGGATATCCTACGGAACCTTTTGTTTACTCATACCGGTGAACAGGTAAATACTAGCTCTGTTGTAGTTTCGAAAACTCCTGTTTTCGTTCCTTCTACAACTCTTTCCAATATTTAAGTACACCCTTTCTTCCTCCGTAACAATATTCCTAACGAACTGGGATCCCGGATCCATATCTCAGCTACTTTTAAAACAGTTGTACTATCTTAAGAGTAACTCCTACGCACTCCGTTGCATCCTCGTGCTGATACTCAGATCGATGTTCTGAGAATTTATTTCTTTTCGCGAAGCACCCTCCGTTGGGTACGAATTAACAAACGAACAATCACAGTATATAGAAAATAATTAACAAATAGGAGTACAAATTTCAACATTTTTACGAAATAAAACAAAAATTGGAGCAGAATTAATGTATCTTTCCATAAAATGTATTCCCTATTCACATCCCTCCTAATGTGTGCAAAAGTTTTCTTTGCATTTGTACTCTTATTGTTAATTGATTTTCTATAAATACAAACAAACAAGCTCAGTTTACGAACATAGCTCAGTATTACCTACAAAAACGTCTTTAAAAAGGTCTAAGATTTCTATATATATAAGACTCGATTTAAACTAGGATATAATGCTTGTGGAATGGATGTTTACAGAATTTCTAAGAAAATTAAGACCTGGAAAATTCCAAAAATTTATAAGTAGCTCAGAAAACGAGAAAAAAGTAATCTGATGTTTTTACTCCTTCCTGACGCCGTCAGGTTGCAATCCTAACGCCGTCAGGTTATCCTGACAAAAACTGATCTGCGATTTTCTAGAAAAAATTCTGGAAAATTTACATCTTTAGAATCTGGAAAAATTTCTGCAAAAACATCCATTATGACTCGATACAAGCATTTGACTCGAACAAACAAACATAAATATCTTTTAGTTAATTGTTATTCTCATGTTTACGTTTCTTTTGAAAACGTGTGTAATCCTCCCTACACTTATCCCTTATGTAAAATACCTTTCTATGTAATTAAGACGAGGTTAAAAACAAAATAAAGCATTTTTACAACTTTAAACATGAGGATAAACAATTAATAAAAGATATATGACACTAACAAGCAAACAATTAAGCATGGGTTGCCTCCCACGAAGCGCTTTTCTTTATTTAAGAGTCTTGTAGCTAGACTCATAGTCGTGCTCCTACGTTGCCTCACGCATCCTCAATGAGAATTCTATCATGTTGACAAAATTTTCATCGACTCTATACCTAGGCCCTAGGGTCAAGCAATCCTTATAACAATGCCTCCTTCTTTCCCACATGAATTTATAACCTTTCTCAACATCTTCCTTGCTTTTGTCCTCAAAAGCTTTGATGTTGTCTCGATCATAAATGGACAAGTGGCCATACTCATTTGTTTTCCAAGGCATCCTATAGGTGATCTCATTGGTTCCTTTCTTAAACCTAACTGTTCCATCATGCTTGTTATGGCTCATTCTAGATGTTTCAACAAACGGTTTCCTTAGCACTACTTGGGATAAACTATAGTCAATAACGCATCCTACATCTTCTAGGACCATAAAATCAACTAGGTAGGTGAAATTTCCTATAAAGACATGCACGTCCTTGACTCTTCCCACAAAGTTACAAACTCCACCTGGATACTTAGGGTCTCTCCTAATATTGAGTCGCTCATTCATAATGTCATTGTAGACAGCAGATGACATTACATTAATGGGAGATTCCGTATCTATGTAAGCGTGGTCGACACTCCTATATCCGATCATACAAGGGATTTTTAGGTTCCAGGGATTTCCTCTCCTAATCTTTGGGCATATCCTAATGATAGGTGATCGTGGATTATTGATTATGTATTGATAGTACGCAACTTCTTCCTTAGTGGGGTAAAGATTGAAGTAAACACTATTTTCCACATCCACGTTGTTGTTTATCATGCCACTGTCCGAATTACTGTTAATCATAGAGCCAATTACAGAGGCGCTGACTACTTTCTCAACAGCTTCCCTAATTGTACTATCGAATATTTTCTGCAAATCCTGAATGTCGGTATTTCTACTCACATAGCGGCTTCGACGGTTGGGTTGGTTATTGGTTTGGGTTTTGAGTGACATTGACTTATTGGGTATTGGGTTATCAAGTGGTGGTTGGTCATCACCTTCCATGATGAAAAGTGATGGGTGTTACGAACAAAGGTCACGAAGAAGGGGGATAGACTAAGAGAAAGCTAAAAAATGAGAAAAATTTACTTGATAGGAATCAAGCAAAGAACCTAAACGAGGTGGACCACTAACTAGCTATTCTATTCCCCGGCAGCGGCGCCAAAAACTTGATAACGCTACACGCGTCGTTCGGGGTCAAGGAAACTTCCTTTTCTTCGAGCAAGTTTTATAGCACCCTAGGCAGTGAACCTAATCGTTGTAGTGTAGTAATTAGGGTAAGCCACGGGTATTGATATCGTTCTCTAGGGGAATAGGAATGCTAGTAAGAAGTTACTACGCTAAGGTTAAGGTTGAGGAAGATTATTTTTGTATTTTTATATTTTATGAAATGGAAAGGTACGAATCTCGGGTATTGGATTTGGGGGGGGGGGGGGTTGGTATTTCTACCGATTACTCTACTATTATCTAATTATCTAAACTAAGGTTGTGGGAGTCTATGTCTAATTAATGTGTGCTCGTATGATAGTTTAAAGATGTGTTTACTTAGGTTATACTACTCCTTAATTATCTCCTATTGATGGTTGAGTTGTCACGTCCTTATTCTTAGTTGCGTTGTGTGTCTAAAGTTGTAGGGTATGCGTTTCTCCCTAACTCTTTGAACTTACCAAAGGGTCTCGTCTACAAAACCCACTAGGGATGATAAACTCTTACTCTAAGGCACTCTTTGGATAATTTAGCCTACAACTACTCAGGTAATCATATCCTAAGGTTCACAAAGATGAATTAAGCATTAAGTACACAACGAATGACCTATCGCATTACTAGATCATTAATCAACTAAGATAAGAAACAACCAATCAATATTCAATAATTAAGTTTCATACTTCCTAAGCAAACACACAAATAAATTAGCCGGACATGGAGAACATGCAAGCATACACACAAATAATCAAAGACATAATTGAATTAATGAAGTAAAGACTTATCTTGATGTAAGATAGGGTTTAAAACCCTAAAATACTGTACAAGACACCTTAGGTTCGGTTTTAGGTTTTCACTCCAAAAGACTCTCTCTAAAACTGAAAAATTCGGATTCTATATATAAGATTACATATGCGACGGCGTCACCTTATGTTTGTGACGCCGTCGTGTCGCCGTCATTAGGGTTTCGTCTTGGCCACGTTAACCTTGCGACGACGTCACCTTATGTCTGTGACGCCGTCCTCTTCAGCTTCTGACGTCGTCTAGGTCGCATCTAGGCCGTCTGAGTAGCAACGGCCTACTCTTTTAAAGCCCGACGTCGTCACTTGAAAATAGGGTTTTTGGCTTCTGTATCGTCACAAAAAATGATGCGACGGCGTCGCAGTTAACACCTGACGCCGTCGCCTTCTGTTTTCAGCAGCTTTGAGTGTCTCGATTCTGACTTTGGCCATTTTCTTTGTATATTCGCGCCTTTTCGTCCAAATAAGTGCCATTCCAGCATTTTGCCTTCAAGAGACCTAAAAAGTGAAAAGGAACGATATTAAGCAATAACGGATACAAAAGTGATCAAATAAGGGCTTAAACGACCCCTCAAAATGGTACCTTTTAAAACCTTATCAAGGACCATGAATCTGATAATGATATACATAAAGAAGACGATTACCAGAAACGAATAAATTTAGGCGAGTGCTTTCTGCTAACACAAGGTAAAAATTCATATTTATGTGCGATGATCAAGGTAGTCTCACTCTTATTTAGTTTTTATGTTTAAAACTGAAGATCCTGTATAAATGAATATGCCAAGGCTGAGATATACTTTTGTTCTTATTTGTGTTTTAGTGACTTTTTCAAAGGACTATGTTGTGGGTTGGTTTCGTTGATTATTTTTTAGATCTAACAAGCTTTTAGATCTTGAAAAAAGATAAAAGATTTGGTATCTGTTTATGTGAAAAAGACTGATTTTTTTTTAAATCTAAAAACTTGTTAGATTTGAAAAAAGTGGTATCTGTTGTGGTGATGTTTCTGATGTTGTGGTGTTGTTGCTTATTAGACTGTGTGGTTATGTTTTGCAGGTTTGGGGTGCCTCAATAGCATGACCCTTGCAGGGGTGATACTCTAGCCAAGCACCCCATTTGGTCTTGTTTGGTAATGTCGTTTCATTACTGGATGGTAAAGTAATCATTTTTAGCTCACTTTGCAAGTCTAATGAAAAAAACTTGAGTGTTTTGGCATGGCAAAACTGACGATTTTCTAAAAAAAAGGCAATGATGATTTAAAAAAAAAAAAAAACTTAATAGTTTTGGCATGGCAAAACTGAATGGACGGTCAAGTGAGTTTCTACCTCACTTTGCAACATTCAAATTTGCAGCCAACATGAGCCAAAAAGATAATAATCTGAGCCTATTCGATAAGTTTACCTCTTGTGTGTCAAATGGTGAACTAGACATGGTTGTTGCTTGTGGTAATGTTGCTTGTGCAGCTGTTGCTTGTTGTGGTGGACTGTGACACTTGTGGTCCTGTTGCTTTCTTGCTAGTTGTTGTTTGTTGTGGTTGGTGGAATTTGCTAGTTGTGTTGTTGCTTTCTTGCTAGTTGCTGGGTGGTGGTGTTGCTTTCTTGTAGCATTATAAGGCTGAAATGCCTGCACTTGTTTACTTTCTTGTGAACTTTTGCAGAAAGGGAATCCTACTGTCACAATTCTCAATTTCCGGTCATTTCTCACATTTACTATTTCATCGTATATTGTAAACTAGGTTTACAAGTATCAAATTCACGTAACCGTAATGGTTTAGCTGTGAATTCATGATCATATCATCGAGGACATTTCATATAGACTAAGTTTAGTCTACATATCATTAGCATCATTATCATCATATTAGTTCATGTATGGTTTTGCATATTACATTAAACGTATAAATTTTATTAAATAAACGTTATCGCGTAATTAATTATTTTGATCAATTGATCCGTTACTTCCAAAAATTATCCCGATATATTTTTATACTCATATTAAGTTTATAAAAATATTATTATTAGTTTACCCAGTGTTTTAAATTTATTTTGTATATAAATTGTTATAGTTATATAATTACGACGGTTTTCTTAAATATTACACGATTATTATTATATCACTCAAATTTTGCAAGAAATGTATTTTTATAACTTTTATGACATCAATATGTTTTATTTTGACCCGTTAAAATTTATTTTTAATTAACGCTACTTTACAAGCTTAAATGTACACTTAATTACTTGACTAAACTTACAAGTATACATCTAATTACATTTATTTTACATCAAATGACTTAGTAAAAAAAAATGTATTTGCTTATGTACCTACACCCTTGTCGACAAAACAAGGGTGACTCATTTAAACCTTACAAATATCTTACATTAATATAGTATTATACTCATACACATTACACATACAAGTTAATACTCCAAAGTGTAAAGCAAAAATATTTCTCTTCCTCTCTTCTTTGCTACAACCGGCCATACCAAGGAGACCAAGAAGATCATCATAAAAAAATTTCAAGACAAGGTTTTTAACACACTAGTATCACTCTTTATTAAGGTTTTGAAATAAAAACCTTTGGTGATTAGGAAATATCCATTGTCCATAAACCTCATCAAGTTTACTAGTAAGCATCCATATTCATCATCATATTTCATATTTATTTTTATGGTCATTTCATTTTACTTGAGAAAACATGCAAGTCATATGATGTTTATACCACTTTTTCATTGCTTTTAAGAGTATTATATATATAGGTCATCCTATAATTACTCCTTGTTATATATTATTTTTGGTGATGTCTAGGAACCCATGACACCCTAAGAAGGTGTATGGTAGGATTAGAATAGCTTCGGAGTTGTTTTGAATGGGTTAGAATAGGTTTGGCGCGAGAAAAACTCATTTCGACAAGTTTGCAAAAGGGTCTGTCCTTATTTTAAAAATCTGGAAAATCCGAAAGTAGGTAAAAATTTTTGGCCTAGATATTTAGAAAATATACTTTAAAACGAAAACGTGGCCGCTTGAACGGATTAAAACGGAGCTATAACGAAGAAGTTATGAATTTTTCAAGTTGGCGACGAAAACTATAATTTTCTGGAAATTTCAGCATATATCGTTTATTTTGTACGAGTCAAAAATGAAACTTAGGTGTTATAAATTATGTCGACTTGTCAAAAATATGTTAGTATACTTTGATACAAAGCTAAGGACCTTTAAAACGTAGAAAACGGATTTATAACGATTAAATTATACACGTTTACAAAAGTTGCCGTAACTTTAAAATATAAGAAAAACTGTATAATTTCTAATAGGCAAATATTACGCAAAACTAGAGACCATGTTGAAGGTTGTTTTTAACATTAATGTAGAACTTTTTATAAAGTGATGTCTTCTAATAAAAGTAAGTTCGCCAAGTATATTTTCCAAAATGTTCGACCGTTTGTCTAGCGGAGTTGTAATGACTTAATTATGGTTACTCAAACTTGGCCGAAAACCATCCTTAAACTATACTTTGGACTAAAGTACCATACTTAACTTATATTTTCCTTTGTGATCGAGACATTTAGGATGGAAACTTAAACACTAAAACTTTGAGATGATGATACGAGCTTCCAAAAACCGTTGAGTTTGTTTCCTAACGCACGACGTGCACCATTTTACGACTAGCTTTTAGAGGCCGTTTTAGTCACTTTCATGGAAATTTCAATGACATTATTTTACGACGAAAAGTTATATTCTCTTAATAAATCACTAAATGATTATCGTCGGATATCATTTCAACATTAATACATGTAAAGTAATTTATAAATTGACAAGACGTTGTAAGATTATTTTTCGACGATAAACTTTATTTTCAAAAGTGTACAAGTGGTATGGATATCATATGAGTTTGCATGCACGACATTGTTTCATGACTTATATTAGAGTATATCATTTATAATAGGTCGCGGTTAGAGTGTTGCGTCTCATTTCTGTGCATCCACTCTGTCATCATAACTATTACCACAGGTGAGTAATCACATCCCCCTTTTTACCGTTTTGCTATATTTTGGGGCGAAATGCATGAACCATACTTGAATTGAATTGATTCTTACTTTTGTGAACGCTTTTGAACTTGAAACAAATCCTTGAACTTAAATACAAACTTATGACTTGTTTGGACTTATTGAACCGTACGTGTTATGACCTTGACCTAAAGTCTCCCATGTTCGGAGCATCACTATAAAGTCTCCCTTGTTCGGAGCAATCTAAAGCCTCCCCGGTCCGGAGCAGAGTGTCTCACTATGTTACGGAGCGTTCTCAAAAATTCTCGCCTTATTGGTGGAGTGTGCAAATTCTCCCTTGTTCGGAGTGTTCTTAATTGTATATAATAGTTGTATGATGTACCGTTCGTACATTCGCATTGTTAGTCTCCTATTAGTAGGTAGTATGGATAGCGCTATTAGAGGTCGGCCAACCTCTCGTTCACTATGTTACGGGACGCATATTATTTATTCTAGGGGCTTTGCCTGGCATACATTATTATATACGTGGTACTATATTGTGAACTATTAGGACCACTTATACTTGACTACTTGATACGCAATATTTTGTGCAATGGGTTGTGAACACACAGGTTGCAAGTTTTGTATGGGCGGAACTTGAAACTGAGTGGATTTACAATGCCTTTGCTTTGTGGACTATTTCCGATGACCGAAACCTTTGAATATTTCTTACGAGTTTTCTTATTTTACGAAACGTGTATACTCACCAACTATTTTCATAGTTGACCCGTTTTTCTCTCATGCATTTCAGGTGATTGTTAGTAAGCTTTTCTACCAGGTCTTGCATAATGAAGTTTTCACTTGTCACTACAAATCGTTATGTAACAAAACGCAATATTTTGGAATCTAAACTTTGTAATATATTTGTCGATGTCGGCTAAACTGGTATTGTAATGGTGTACTATTTCTTTTGAATCTTAACGTTGGTATGTTCTATTATCTTGTGCTTATGTTCCTTTCCGTTACACCTCGTGTTTCCGCCTCCGGCGAGGGTGTGACACCTACTTACCTCTTGCACAATGAAAACGTGTTTGTGCTTGGTTGACTTGTGCAGTTTTGAGACCTGTTGTGACTTGTGCAGTTTTGAGACATGTTGTGCTTGGCTAGTAGAAAATAGGGTACTTGGTTAGACTGAGTGCAGTTTTGATACCTGTTGGTGATTGGCTAGTAGAAAATGGGGTGCTTGGCCAGACTGCTGTTGTGAACTTGTGCAGTTTTGAGACCTGTTGTGACTTGTGAGGCGATGATGATAACCGAAACCGAATGGACGGCAAAGTGAGGTTTATCTCACTTTGCAACCTTCGAATTTGAGCCTTTTTCAAAAAAAATTCGGGGCGATGATGATTTTTGAGCCTTAAAATTTTATGAGGCGATGATGATAACCGAAACCGAATGGACGGTAAAGTGAGATAAAATCTCACTTTGCAACCTTCGAATCTGAGCCTCAAAAAATTTCCGACTACGTTTTTTCTAAAAAGTTAAAAAAAAAAAAAAAAAAAACTTAAACTAAAAAGTTGTAAAAAAAAAAAAAAAAAAAAAAAAAAAAAAAACTTGTAAAACTAAAAAAAAAAAAAAACTTGTATTTTATATTTTGGCAAACCAAAGCACCCAAACCTCAAATTTTTTATATTTTGACACGTAAATCGAAAAAAACATTCTCACCCAATGATTGCCAAGCACCACATATTTTCTAATGACTAATGATTTGTACACTCCAAATTCTTATTTGTACACTCAAATCTGTGCATTAAGCAGTTGTACATTTATTTTATGCCGCTTTACCGGTTTGTACATCTGAGTGTACTAATAACAAATGAGAGTGTACGAATAAATACCCTTTTCTAATTGTCAAGCACCCCATAGCTTTTGGGGTGACTCAATAGCATGACTCTTTTTCTATGCTAGAAAATGAAACATAATCTCTGAGCTATAAAAAGGCTAGGTTATCAATCAATCAGAGATTGATGGTGTGACGAAAAGTACATAACGACATTTGTTGCAACATCGAATTCTAACTTACTCCATCTTGCTTTTTGCTTATTTTACTCATGTAGCCCCTACGCCTATAGTTAATTTCCAACCAAAACTGAAAAGCTAAT
This sequence comes from Chrysanthemum seticuspe, assembly GCA_019973895.1. NCBI lineage: Eukaryota > Viridiplantae > Streptophyta > Magnoliopsida > Asterales > Asteraceae > Chrysanthemum > Chrysanthemum seticuspe. The sequence continues at coordinate 232,374,518 of BPTQ01000004.1, forward strand.
CTAACTTAAAAACCTAGTTGCTAATAATGTTGATTTACTATTGTTGGACTTGTAATTAACATATTTATTCCGTACAAGAGCACCCATTATGGTGTTTCAAAAACAGGTTTAAATTTTTTTGAAGAGGTCTAATAATTTATGTACCATAATGAGAAATCATTTCATGTTTATATGGCATGAATAAGTCTAGGATTTTGAAGAGGCTTAAAATTTAAATATATTAAGAGTGTTGAGAGTATTTTATGATATAAAAAAGTTTATGAATAAGTTTATCTATAGTGGAAATAGGTTTATAATTTAAAAAGGTTTATAAATTAATGAAGTTTTAAATGTATAAATCATTTTATAAGTTCATCATAGTAGATGCACTAATGTTACGCAAATTTTAAAATCACACATGATTTTACCTATGTGTACGATAGCATGTCATAAACTTGATCAGTTAAGTTGAAATTTATATACTTTTTGTTGGTTATAATTTATTAAGAGATTCTATGCCCCATCAACATGATTAATATCTTGACATGCATCAATGAAAACATTTTCATTTTGAATAATTGTATTAATTTGAGCGTAAACATAGCTTACATTACCTACATATATAGATTTATTATTTGATAGCAAAGACAATCAAAGTTAAGAAAGCCAAAAATCTAATTCACAATTTTCGCGACTAGTTTGTTAGAAATTTGAATGAGGTTATGAGCATAGTCGAGGATCGCCTAACATAATGCTAAGCCATTACCAAATTGAAGATGCTGCAAACTACAATCATCGTATATCTATACTCTTCATATCGAGCTTGATTCCAAAACAAAGTGAGATAGTGAATTACTATAAAGTTAAATTAGGTGCCAAAATTTAATATAACTTGCATGAATTTACTCATTCTAGAATTTCTAGCTATTGCATTTTTATGTTACTCGAAACCATGCGCAAAGTTATACATTTCAATGTCAAATGCCTTTAAATCATCAAAAGGGTAGAAAGTAATAAACGAAGCCTAATATTATGTGTAAATAAAATGGGTTATGAAATTTATAGAATTTACCTTTTTAGGAAACCGTTAAAAGTTGTTTTTAACGCAAGCACGCTTGTAATGCGTGCTGTAAAAGTTGTTCTTTAATGAGTTGTAAATACCCTTTTGTCTCGGTAATATTTTGTAATGTGATATTTGTTTTTTTTTGCTCAATATTTAATTTGTGTCTTTATTGTTGGAAACCCATGTGAAACCATTGACATGTAACACGCCTTTTTAGCCTCGCAGCTGTCGCATGTGATACATAGCTCTCACACGTGAATCAAATAACATGAATGAATTTGTAAACTACATTGATAGAATGCTTGTACGTGCAAAGACTCTATAGACCAGTGTCGAATTTATTCGAATATGTTTCATTTTATGAAAGTTTGTGACAATTGGTTTTCGTTTAGTCGATGGTTCATATCTTCTAAGCAAACAATTATTACCGATAAGGAAACTTTTTTTTTCATTGGATGAACTCGAAATCTAGGTCTATATTTATTATAACTTTTAATTTGAGCCATTGAATCAAATTAAATAGTTCACACACATCCAACTTCACACAAGTTGTAAAAACAACTTGAAAAAATCCTTCTCCATGTATCAATGGGAAAAAGATTCTTTCAAGTTGTTTTTACATGAATAACAGTCTAATTTGAAAGTAAATAAATTTAGGTTGGTTAGTTTTGGATTCCATTAGGTGCGGTTCCAAGTTCCAACTAGGTTTCCACATGTTTAAAGATGTTATCATAGGAAATTATACCATTTGCTCCAACCATGTTCTCACATGTTTGATGTTTTAGCTCAAAAAAAGTTTGTACAGTTAACGGCAATTTAAATTATTTGCTTTATCACAAGCGATTCTTCTACTACGTACTAATTTATGAACTTTTAGGTGTGAATTTATAAGGATTGTTATTGTGTATTTATATGTGTTGTTGAGAACATAAGAACAAACTAGTTGGATATCCGCGCATAGCGGCGGCGATAAATATAGTTATATAATAAATATAGTAAATGAATTGCTAGCTCAGCTCTCCTCGCAATTCCCTACCCGCTTGGTGAATTCATTTCACAACACTACAAATGTATATGTGTTAGTTGTATGTGTTGTTTGGGTTTTCCGTATCTTTCCCGTGACATCATTATCCCCGCATATAAAAAAACTTTCACAATCTCTTTCCCGTCAAACACTTTCCCAAAAGTAAATGATTTTGATAAATAAAGTTTGTATTGATTGAAATAAAGGTTAAAGTTATAAAAATTTGAATCAAAATAAAATAAACCTACTAAAAATGTAAAAACTAAAAACTCATAAAAATATATCAAAATGGATGTTGAATTAAAGAGCACAAAGTTTTAAGAAATATGGTGAAATTAGATAATAAAAAAATTAAACGAATTAAAAGATATTTAAATTTAAAAAGAAAGGTGATTAATTAGTTAAGAAGTGACATGTATCACCCCATTATTGGAGCTCGTTATTTTAGTTTGTTAGAGCTCCTCACTTTTTGTTATTTTTTAGTTAGAGAAGTGACACATGTCACTCAATGACTGGAGCTCTTTATTTTAATTTTGTATGGAGCCCACAACTTAAATGAGTTATATAGTATAGTCGGATACCCGCGCACAACGGCGGCGATAAATATAATTATATGTGTTTACTTACACGTTTAGTGAATTCGTTTCACAACACTTCGAATGTATATGTGTTAGTTGTATTTGTTTGTTTAGGTTACTCGTAGTTTTCCCGTGACATCATTATTCTCGCATATAGAAATACCCTCGCAATCTCTTACACGTCAAACACTCCTCCAAAAGTATATGATTTTGACGAATCATTATTGTATTGATTGAAATAAAGGTTAAAGTTGTAAAAATTTGAATTAAAATAAAATAAACCCACTAAAAATATAAAAACTAAAAACTCATAAAAATATATCAAAATGGATGTTGAATTAAAGAGCATAAAATTTTAGAATAAATAGATAAAAAGATATTTCAATTTGAAAATAAAGATAAATTTTTAATTGAGAAGTGACACATGTCACTTTATAATTGGAGCTCTTTATCTTAATTTTTAGTGGTTAGGAGTTAGGCTTGGAGTTTGTTAACAAGTGACACATGTCATCTCATGATTGAATCTCCTTATCTTAATTTTTGGTTAAGAGTTAGGCTTGGAATGAGGTTTTGCTTTTACATGCATTATAATATAGTATAGATTATAGATATAGATATACACAAAAAGTAGTATTATTAAGAGCACAAGGTGCGGCTTTCGTCGTCCACCTCGCCGTCACGCTGGAAGCCTTGTCGTGCCTCGCCGCCACACCGCCTGCCTTCGTCGTTGAGCCTCTCGTCGTCTGCACAACGAAGAGGAGAGTCTGACAAACCAAACGGATAAATTAATTTTCAAAAATCTATATGTTTGTTTTAAACATGGAAGATGATTGGGTTGTGTGTGATGGGGAAGAAGATGTTGTACGGTTTGATTTGTGTAACTGTGTGTGTAGTGTGGGGAAGAAGAAGATGCAGTTTTTTTTTTTTATTATTTATTTATTATTTTTTTAAGTGGGGTTAATAGCAAATTGGGCTTGTTGATTTTTTTTTTGTGACCGCCAGGCTTGTTGACAAGTTTTACATTCAATTTTTTTATTATTATTTTTTATTTATTTTATAATTGTTTAATTTATAACTTTTTCATAAATATATTAATGTATTTTTATTTTTATGAAATAAATTTAGTTTATTTGAAAATTAAAAAAAAAAAAAAAAAAAAGTTGTAAGTGGTGGACCCTAAATGAGTAAGGGCCCATTTGGTTTGTTGATGGGTTTATGATTAGGATTTGGATTTTGATTTAAATTTGGTTTAGGATTTGGATTTGGATTTAATGTATGTGAGAGAAACTAATATTTAAAAATGTATAATATATTTAAATATAAATAAAAAAATATTTATATTAGAGAAAAACATAAAGAAATTAATGTGAGAATTCTTTTTATTGTTTTATATTATAGAGACAAACAAAAAAAGGAAAAGACAAATATTAGACCCACTTTTTGTCAGAAAACCAGGTAACTCACCTTACTTTAGCGTAAGGCTGAGCATCGGGCCGATCCCGACCCGACCCGACCCGAATCCTGACAAGCCCGAATCCTGACAAGCCAGCAAACACAAACCGACTCCCGACCCCGACAAGCCCGACTAACATGATTCGGGACTCGGGATCGGGACGGGATTAGGGATTTGATCGGTTTTGTTTGTTTTTTTTGGTTTTCGGCCCGTCCCGACCCGATCCCGACAAGCCCGAAACCCGACTAACCGGAAAACACAAACCGACTCCCGACCCCGACAAGCCCGACTAACATGATTCGGGACTCGGGATAGAGACGGGATTCGAGATTCGGTAGGTTTTGCTCACCCCTTCTTTAGCGTATGGCCAAATATTTGGACTACAAATCTAACCCAAATTCCACAAAGTCAAACCAAACAATGTATTTAAGTTTTCTAACCCAAACCTAAATGTAACCCCACAAACCAAACGGGGCCTAAGTTGAGGTTTGTTGTGAGTGAGGTGGGGTTAGTTGTGGTTAGTTGTGGAAGTTTATTATGGTGATGTGAATCTGATGTGGCATCCGTGAGCTTCGAATAAAGAGGGTGTGCTCTTCAAGACACCTAGAGCTCTAAGCAATTTTTTTTATGAAATAAGTGTTGCGCCGTACTAGGAAGTAGTAATTACCAAATTACTACTGTATTCAATATCTTACTCGTACTTTATAGGATTAATTCATTTTATAGTACTTCTTCCGTCCCAAATCTTTTATATTTATATAATAAAAAAGTTACATCATTTCGGAGTAATTTTGTTAATTCATTCTTATTGAAAAACAATTGGACAAATGGCAGAGCTCGATTTCGCCACGTAAGCAAAATCGTGTGATGTGATTGGTTAATAAAAGTCAAAATTAAATTGATTTAAGTCAAACTTTAATAAATTTGGTGAAGAAATTTGGTTGATAAAAAAAGCACATAAAAATATAGGTGTCAAATTTGTGAAAACAAAAACTTAAAAAAAGATGAGGTAATTAACAAAACTTTAGTGGTTGAATTTTTAAAAATTATATAGAGTTAAGTGTAATATTATAAGCCTCCATATTTTTTAATAATTTTGGATGATAAACAAATATCTCCTTATACTTTATACCATTTATACTTTATATCTTAAAAAATATAATGTATATGTTGTTTTAAAATAACAACATATAAATTTGCATAAGATTATAAGTATCAATTTTTTCCCTTATACTTTATATTTTATATCTTAAAAAATACAATGTATATGTTGTTTTAAAATAACAACATATAAATTTGCATAAGATTATAAGTATCATTTTTTTTTACTATATACGTTTAATAAAGACTCATTTATTTCGTTTTTAAATGTTTAACTTATGTGGACACGAGTTTACATTTTAAATACGGCTAAATTACTGAAAAGGGGAATATATTATCAAATTATAAGCACGGGTTACTTTAATATAAAAATAAATATACGTGATTGTACTTATAACAATGACTCATGTAATTTTTATTTATTTATATAAGGATATCTAGAAAAACATTTTTAAAAAACTTTAAGGATTATACTTTAACTTTATCAACGCTCATTATGTGCTATTAAAAACTTGCATCATGTGTACAACATAATATTAATAGTGAAATTTAAATAACGACATCAACATCTTGTCAGCTAAATAAAATTAGATCTTGAGTTACTTAAAAGAAATTTTTACAAATACTTTACCAAATTTTAATTGATATTAATGCATAATGAAAAACTCGTGCATAATTATTAGTTGTAGTTATATCACAATTTTCATGGGCAAATTCTTATATGTGTATATACTGAACTAAAATGTTAAAATAAATTTGATTTATGTGTAAACTTTATGTGCGCACGAAACTTATAACTATATAATTATATGCAATTACTTTTAAAAACACAACATTTAATTTTAATATAGAATATTTTTTTTTGTCAAAACCCCGTGCGTGCACGGGTATTATAACTAGTTATAAGTCTATAATGGTATTTTTTGTTGTTCCAAAATACTTGTTCACTTTTATATTCCAACCAATCAAAATAGTGTTTAGTGGAGAAAGAATATATTTGATTGGTTAAAGTAGTTAGTGAAAATTTCTTAAATTTTGTATAAAATGGAAGTAAGGGTGAGCATTCCCGACCGAAAACCGCCAACCGATTCCGACCGCCGGAAACGACCCCGACCGATTCTGACCGACTGCTACTCGGGTCGGGAGTCGGTTCTAGTTTTCTGTGTTCTCGGGACTCGGGTCGGGACAGGACGGGTCGGGACGGGCAAAAAGCGGAGAAAAGACAAGCGAAGGTGACCGGAACCCGACATACCGATTCCGACCGATTACCGACCGATACCGACCGACTACTTTCGGGTCGGTATTCGGTTTAGGTTCTCCGGCTAATCGGGAATCGGGCTAGTCGGGAGTCGAGTCGAGACGGGACGGGAGCGGCCCGATGCTCAGCTCTAAATGGAAGTGAACTTATAATTTAGGAAAGATTGAATATTTTCATTCATTATACGTAGTGATAGCATATTCGATTTCATTAACCTCATAGAACCAAATGAAATATGAAATACATAAACAAGCACACGCATCAATTAAAAACCATTTTACAATATAATACTCACTGACACTAAAACCCCCATAACTTCTATTTTTCATAAGGATGAGCACGGTACCGATCTCGTATCGAATTAGTGGTACCGATTTTTTCCGAGCATAAATTAGTGGTATCGGTACCGTACCGAACGGGATTCGGATACCGGTACCGGGAAATCGGGTTTTCCCCGCTTTTTTTTCGGGAATTTCCCGATTTGGTACCGGTCCCGTACCGAATTAGTGGTCCCGATTTTTTTTCACCTTATTTCGTAGTCCCGGTACCGTACCGTATTTTAAAATTCGGTACCGTTTCGGTACGGTACCGGTACGGTTCCGAGATTCGGTTCAAAATGCTCATCCCTAATTTTTCATGTCCAAATTGCAATTTGATGGCAAATTCATATATAAAAATAGAAAATATATTCCACAAACTTAGAGCGTCCACTATGAGAGTTTTAAAAATATGTTTATAATTGTTGAAATGGTTTATATTTCATTTCAACCTTAATAGATTTTCATTTCATGTTTATATGGCATTCAAAAAATCCTAAATCTTAAACCTCTTTATAGTCTCAAGATATTTAATGCATGTGTTATGTGAAACAATTACAAAGCATGTGCTATGTGAAACAATTACGAAGCTTTAAAGTATTTATACCACTAGACGAGTACCCGCGCCTAGCGGCAGCGGTGAGTTTCGACAAAATTTTAGCAGTGATTAAGTTTGTTTCAAGAATAAGTATTTTAAGCGTTAAGGAATCCATTTTGAATGATTATATTGTTTTACCGATAGCGTTGTTTTGTATTTGAGATTGTCTTTTTAGATAGCATCTGTATAAGTTGCATTAATCAATTAATATTAAAATAATAATAACGTCATTTTTTGTTGGAAGGAGCAATTAACACCATTTTTTGTGTCCCTACAGAGCTGTAGTACATAAATAGTTGGTGCACATAAACAAAAAAATGCGAATACAAACATTTATCTTTTGTCTTTATGTCTTAACCTTTCACTTTTATATCGTATAATTCCAGAGATTAGTATTCATGTGAATATGGTATATTGGAGTCAATTTTACATTTTAGGAAGAGTAAGCATTAATCTCTCAGAGATTAGCATTCATGTGAATATGGTATATTGGAGTCATTTTTGTATTTTAAGAAGATAATGCATTAATCTCTCAAGTATATATGGGTTTAGTCATTTTTTTTGTTAAGAAGAGAATACATTTTATTGTAATAATCTTATATGATATATATGGGTTTAGTCACTTTTGCATCGGGAAAAGCATGTTTTTTACTGTAATCGAACACTTTTTTAGGTATCTTTTCCTTGTTACAACGATGTGAAATTCAAAATTTTTTGAACTTTAAATAAGTCTTGTCACGCATCTGATGGGTAGAAAAAAAGGTTGAACTATTCATCAAAATCATGAGAAACTACATATGAAAATTACTGTATTTTACATAAACCATCATTTGATGACGTCAAAAGTCATCAATCTTTTAGACTATGATTTAATTTTTCACTTGTTAAATAAATCAATACAACCCTAAACCAATGACGTAAACATAATTAATAACAAAGTTGATATACTGTGAGATTTGTTGCAAATTCATAACAAAGCATGTTGACATCTTGATTTTGTGGAACAGTTTCTTCATGCGAATTCATAATGGAAGCCTTAAAGGTTGTAACATTGTATTGGGTATTTATAGGTATATATATATTCTAGGTATTTATAGAGACATATATATTTTCTTAATAAATGATACGCACAGGTTACAACTTAAAAACAATAACGAAAATTATTACATTGGGCCCCGTTTTGAGCTATAACGTATCTTCTAAAACACAAATGCTGATATATCTCATGAGTATATTTTTACTTTGTGTAGATAGTTGATAGGATTCATTTATTTTATTTTAGGAAGGATGCATTCTTTGTAATTTGATGCTATGCGTTACTTATGATATTTTTAATTTCGGAATCTGCACGAGCTAAGTATTATCTCAAATATTAGTTATGTTTGCCAAACTTTATGATGATTAAAAAAAGGTAAAATCAATATGCGAAAATGTTATGATGGAAAAAGCTCCAAATGATTATAGTAAACAATTTTGAATGATTTTTCTTATTGTTTTTGGAGGGTATTTTATCATTCAATCAAATAGACAAAAGTCTTCCATAAATTGTGAAAAGAAATGTTTACTTTCCAAAGTATACATTTCAAATCAATGTATACTTTCCAAAGTTACTTTCACATGTTTCACTTTTCACTTTTCACTTTTTCAATTCTTGATTTGTTGACCATTTTTCCTTTTTATGTAGTATAGATAGTGAATATAAGTTTATTAACGTAAAGGCTACATAAAATATTAATGTGACATGAAATATTAAACTTTTAGTTTTATAAATATTAATCATAATGAATGCCTTTAAGTGTACTGAAAAAGATTTTGTCTTCAAAATCATTATAAAATATTAGCCGTAGAAAAATAAATTAACTTAGACATATGTTCAATTATTCGATGGGATCAATCATGCTTTTGTCCCTTCCGAGTGCTCTACGCTAAACGTAAACGTAACAGGCTCCCATTCACACGTTATTTTATTCCTTGCTATATTCTTTTTCACAGAAATTGCATATTTCGTTCTAACCATTTCAAAACTACAGGTATCGTCCCTGTAAGAAATCTTCAGGGCATATTTCATTCCTGCCTCAATTTTAAATGATTAAGATACCCTCTGCCTTTCTTTCATTTTAATTTTAATTATAAATATACTTAAATGAAGCTAAAAACGACGTTGTACATAGTTATAAAAACACACGCACGCTACAATGCTTAGCTACAGTTGAACAATATACACATGAAACGGTGTCGTTTTATTAAACATTGCTACAGTACGTCTCTCAGGTGCGCTTCTCTAGAACCTCCGATCTCTCTTATCGGTTTCCATGGCTAAATCTGCTTGGGTAGATGGCAAAGTGGAAATACTTCCAACCATGTTCTTATTCTTGATTGTGATCGGATATGATTTAGAGAAGATCTATTAATGGTCTGGCAATAAAAATCGGAACCCTACAATTTGCCGGAAAATCAATCAACTTCTATTATCTTTTTCTTAAATAATCAATCACCTTATAGTTCTCTATTAGCGCAAGTAAGTTTATTGATTCACTATCTTGTTTAGAAGATTTATTTTTTATAAAAATCATTTTTAGGATTTTAGTTTGAATGATGAATTGCAGGTAAATGATTTGAGTTTCACAGCTTTTGGTTTTGCTTAGAGGTGATTATTGGGGAAGATAGTGATGAGGATAATTAAGTTTTACTGTTATTTTTAATTTTTTCAGTTCACTTGAAGTTGATTTAAGCTGTGTTTGGGATTGCTTATTTTTACTTATTATGCATATAAATAAGCCCTTTTAAGTTGGCTAGGAAATAGTGCTTGCATTTGTTTTTTAGAAGCAAATCATTAGGGGAAAAAAGCAATCAAGAAGAGGTGTAATTTCTTTGCGTTTGTTAAAATTGTTTGTGGTGATTGTTAAACTTATATTATGCAGGCTCTTTGAATGAGTCAGGGTGATGAGCCCGTTAAGATGCCAAATGGGCTTGAAGCTGTGGTGACAAGTCAGCAGGGTGTGATAGCACCTCTGGAGCGAAAATGTTAGTTTGCGTGATGAGTGATTTTCGAGTAGCAAGTTTTTGACTCTGTAAGCTTTTTGGGACTTAAATGTGATACGTATAAACAATTTCTGCTTACAATATACAAAACCAGGAATTTAAATGATTATTTGTAAATATTTTTGTTTGGATTCGTAACTTTCAAACATTCACAGCCATCGAGTGGGCAATCAACAAGCTAACAAGACGCACGCGGGTAATGAAAAGGTTACAACAGCAGGTCAGAGCCTCTCAGAGTTCTTCTTACCGCCTTATGATGTATCTAATGCATCGGCATCAGGATACTGCTGAGGAAAGTAGTTGAAATAAGGTGGTTGAGACATTGTTAAAGTTGTGTAGCTGGTGGATCTTGTAGATAATTGAAACGTGTGTTATTGAAAACTGGTCCTTAGTCGTTAAGTATTCCTTACTCGTAAACAGGTCTTACACGTAAACATTGTGCTTACTTGTAAACTGGTTCTTGCTCGTAAACAGATTCTTACTCGTAAACTGTCTTACTCGTAAACTGTCTTACTCGTAAACTGGTTCTTACTCGTACACTAGTCTTACTCATAAGATGTGGGCTTACTAGTAAACTTACTCATAAGATTAGGTCTTAGTTGTAAAGTGTCCCTACTCGCAAGATTTTGACTTACTCGTAAAGTGTCCTTACGCGTAAGAGTTAGTTCTTATTCGTAAGAATGAGAAAAAAGCTATAAAATCTTTCAAACTTATCCAAGCTTAAAAGATATCACAAGTCGAAGTATTCCACAACCTTATCCAAGCAAGGAAAGTACTGAGTACACCGTAATTGTTGAAGAAATTTAAGAACTTGTCTAACTCGTAAAATCTTTCCTTACTCGTAAACTGATGCTTGTTCGTAACCTTACTTGTAAGATAAGGGTTTTGACTTTGTTGATGCAAATAATGTCTAAAGACGTTATTGCTATCTTTCGATATCTCTACGATTTGATGATAACAAAATGTAAAAACACGTTACGTTAAAATTAACGTAAACAAGTTTTTAATCGAAATATCCCGTTTCTACATACATCACTCCAGGTAAGAACAAACAAATCTACAGCTCGGCTCACGCCATTCGAGGTGGCCCAGCCAAGCATTCATTCTAAAATCCTGTGACAAGTAATCAAAGAAGTGAATTTGTGTTTCAAATTTCATATTTTTGACGTGACAAAACATTTTTTCAAAAATACATTTTACAAATTATTTTTAAATATTAAAGAAATGTTTTAATGGAAAAATAAGTTTAAAAACTCCCAACAGCTATCTCCCCCCCCCCCCCTCAAAAAAAAGTTCCTAACTTCCCCAAATAAACTTCACCACTAAAGACAAAATTAGGAGCGTTTTTGTCTGGGACGGTACCACAGTACCACTAAATTTAGTGGTACCGTATGGTATTTAGTGGTACCGTCCACTGTAACGGACGAATTTTTTGTCCATATAAATACCGGCCTATTTCGCAGTTTTTTCTCATCCTTTTTTACACAAAACTTTCTGAGTTTAAGTCTCCTAACACACACATACACACACACTCCTTTGATCATTTAGATAGTTTTTTTTTGTTTTAGAGTGATCCCTTCTTCCAACCAAGTGATCACCTTCATTCCTCTCCTAGTGCAAGAGAAGAACACATTGTATCAAAAAGATACTTAGTGTTGTAGTTGTTAATACTTAATACAAATAAGCCGTAAAAACGTTTATTTATATTTTACGGTCTTCTAATGTTTTGTCGATAACAAACATAAAATCATTTTAACGAAACAAATAAAATACGTAAATGTTTTGAGCCAATAGTTTTCTAACACACTTACGTTTTCACATAAAACACTAAAACAAGTATAAGTGATTTTATGATTTAATAATATATATGTACAACAGCTAGTGTTTACATATTGGGCAAATATATACATAACTAGTATGTATTATAATGGGTAATATAAATGGGTAGAAACTTAAGTATTTGACCCATTGACCAAATACATTGAATATAGTTGGGTACAACCCAAAGTCCATGACCCATACCATGGAGCTTGACCCATAACCCATTGCATGACATCATGCTTAAGTCATACATAGTTTTAATCCATGGCCCATAGTTTTAACCCATGAACCATGGACTAGATGCATTGCATCTTGGAGATACATTGTATCTACTTTGATACCATGATCCATAACCCATGACCCATGACCCATGACCCAAAACTCATGGGCAAAGGGGAGCGTCGCACGGATCCCCAGTATTGCACTGGACGGATCCCTCAAGTGAGGGATCCGTGGAACAGTAGTTGTTTCTCCTCCATAAATAGTGAGCCATTTCTTCCTTTTGGGTTGCCACTCCTACACATACTTTCCCCAAGTATTGTAATTCTCTAACCACTAATCATAAGAGATCTTTCTATGTAGTTTGTCTTTTGTTTTTGTGTGATTCTCTAGGTTCCTCTTAAAGGCGAGATCACCACTTCTTGAAGTCGAGCAAGCTCAAGTCCATGAGTTGCCATGCTTCGTCATCATCAAGACTACTAAGGTTCTCTTGTTGATAGTTCTTTCTTCCTCCATAGAAGTGTTGTGTCGAAGGCATTAGTGAAGGATGCCGAAAGAGTCAAGACGAAAGCATTAGTGAAAGGTGCTTAACGTCCATGTCAAAAGCATTAGTGAAGAGATGAAAAAGGAGTCAAGACGAAGGCATTAGTGAAAGGTGCCAAGCGTTCGTGTCAAGGGCATTAGTGAAAGATGCCTAGGAGTCAAATCAAGTGGCATTAGTGAAGGATGTCAAGGTCGTATAATCGATGAGGTGCATCATTATACAAATAGTGATAGTATGTTTCCAAGGATGTTGATATCCTTGATGGTGTTGTAATAAGGAGTGGGTCTCCTTTGGGATTAGGTGTTGTGTAGTGTTGGGGAGTAGTTCCTCCATTGTAATGGAACTCGGTACTTAGCCTAGTACCGGATAAAGGGTAGGCAACGTTATGGTAGGTGTGGTTCACCTTGATGAAAGAACCCGGTGGTTAGCCTAGTACCGGAAAAAGAGTAGGCGACGTTGTGAAGGCTTCTCCGCCATAAGGAGTTGGTGTCGTGTAGTGATTACAAACTCTCGAGTAGGTGACTCGGGGAGTGGAGTAGGGCAAGGAAGGTGTTTTTGTAGCCGAACCACTATAAATACTCGTGTCGTGGTTATGTGCTTCTTACTATTTATCTTTCATTACACTTTTATATATCTATCTATCAATGTCCAACATACACATCTAAATAGATTGACATAAGTCGATCTAAATATTTTAAAACAAAGTTTTAATTGGTAAAACTATTCAACCCCACTTCTAGTTTTCCACAATTGGCATCAGAGCTTCGTTACCAAGTTTCTTAGAGTATGATGTACTTTAAAAACTTGATACGATCCGTGTATGTTTGAAAACTACAAAGAAGGAAATCTTTTAAAAACATTTTTTTTTTCATGTTGGATATTGATAGATTATTCTAACATATTCTTTTCAAGAAATCTTCATGCTAGGATCTCTCCAAAACCTTCATTTCTATTCAAAGAATAATGAAGTCAACTTTCAAGAAAGAATCTAAAAGTAATCACAACCTACTTATTCTAAGTACAACGGATTACTTTAAGAGCTCATGAAGTATTTTTGGTCTTATGTTTTCACAAACCAAAATCAAGAGCATAGAGGTTTGTTTACTCTTCATTAGCTAGCTTATATCTACATGATTATGTTAATACCATTTTTCTTATAATTGCTAGTCTTTCAAAAAGTCTCCTATCGCAACTTTCCCGACTTACTCATCATCGGGAATAGTATTCCTTTTGATCTCGTCAAACTAACGTCGTCGTCACAAATGGATTCTCGATAATTAATCAAATCCCGTTGACCAAACATTATTTATTTTTGTTAACCCCAAAACTATTTTTGTTCCATAAGCTATTTTATAACTTATAACAAAAATATTGCCAAACACTCTTTTTCTGCCTACAGTATCCGGATCCCTCTAGTTGTACTAGCCGGATCCCTTATACAAGGGACCCGGGGGAACCGTGGGACAGAAACCAGCTATACGCTTTTCAAAACCAACACTGATCATTTTCCCTCTCCCCACAAAACACAAAAACGACTCAAGAGCTGGTTTCATCTTCATAAGACTCCATATCCTCAAGTATTCTTCTCCAGAACACCATTGTAAGTAATTACACTAACATGTTCTAATTTTCATCATCCTCATCCTAGGGTTTTTGGTTTCTCAATTTTTAATCAATTAATTTAATTAGGGTTTCCAAAATTGATCATTAAAAAGGGCTTTCACATAACTAAGATTACATTGTGTTCACAACATTGTTAATACAAATCAAAACCATAAACCCATCTAAACAAATTTTGCCTAATTGGAATATTTGTGTTTCTAGGACCAATCATGCCTAAAGCTACTCAACAAGACCACCATGGTACAATCCATTACCTCACCCATTACTATAAAAAAGAGGGATTGTCAAAAACCGACCGCAAAGTCTTCAAAAGACTTGAAAAACGACTTATCCACGAAGGTCGTGTGGTCAAGGAATGTTTCCTTGAAGATACCGACATTCGTCAAGTCTTCTCGGCAATCAACTTTGATTGTCTTCTTGACATTGATGAAAAAATTTGTCTGGTTTTCATCTTTGAATTCTACAAAAGCATTAGGATCATTCGAAATACCGATGATAGCATTTCAATCGCCTTCATCTTCAATAAACGAAGCCTCACTCTAACTCTCAACACTTTCGCTCAAATCCTTCGCATTCCTTGTGAAGGAATTTGTATGTACTCTCAATATTGGGCAATATCCTCTCAATCTTTTGCTCTTGATCCCAAACCAATTTACCATACTCCTCTTGATGAACCCGAAACCATTCGAGACACCATTTTCAAAATTAGAGCCGACCAATCCCATCTCAACCGAAACAAAAAGCTCATTCACCATGATCCCTTTCAAATGGAACTCTTCGAAATGCACCCCATTTTTAGAAAATGGGAAGAAATTCTTAGGGAAAACGTCATTAGCTTAGTCGGTAACAAGGATCATCCAAATGCACGTCTCGTGCAAATGATCTGTTGCCTTATTCACCAAAAGCCATTTAATCTCGCCTTTTACATGGTAAAGAGAATGGCCGGGGTATTCAAAGTTACCAACATGGTACTTCCGTATGGTATGCTCCTAACACGACTTCGTAAGTATGTTGGTGCATTGCAACCATCTCCTATCAACGATGATCATTTCCTTTCCGATCACGTTATGGTACCTCTTACCAAACAACCCCCTAAACGGTTCATGGTCAATGGAAGAAAACCTAAAGCTCTCTCGGACTCCTCGGACGGAGAAGAAGAAGAAGAAGAAGTAAATGTCAACCCGGAAGCTAACATCGAATTGGACCCCTTTGACTACTATCAACAACTTCCGACTCTTCCAAACGAGACCGCGGAATTCAAACAATTAAGGGGTATGATTCAAAACCTAGCTCACCACGTCATGAAGTCGGGAAAGAGGAAAAGAAAGGATTGACGAAAGAGACTATAGGATTATGCTTGTTTTTAGACATTTGATTTGTGTATGAATGATTATGTTTTAGCACGCTTGTTTGTGTTATCTTGGATATTACCATTACTACCATTATCTATGACATGCTTTATGTGATAACATGTTTATATTGCTGTTAAGTTTAATGGTTATTCGTGTATATTGTTTGGTACAAAATATGCATTTGCTTCTGTGATTGTTATGATCTGAAGTTGCCGGATCCCTAGTTTTAGCCTAGACGGATCCCTTCTCTGAGGGAACCGTGGGATCCGTGACAACAAATGAGCAATATAGATTCCCATACATCAAAACAACTCACTAGATCACTTCACACTAGCCAAACATAAGACCTTAGAACCAACTAAGTCTCCCTTAAGCATTTGAAAGCTTCACACTCACCCATAGCTTACCTAGGATCTATTTCAAAGTGCTTTTGATTTATCAACTCATCAAAACTCACCATATTTCCGCTTCAATACTCACACATTGTGTTTCACATTTCAAAACACTTAAGTGGATATATTTACCAATTTTAGGAAATTGTTTCTAGTCATCCTTATCTCAAAATAGGTCAAAAACTAGTTTTTTTTTTCAATTCTTTTATTTTTTGAGGATTTTTTAAACTCCATCTCAAGCTTACATCTGATCTCTAGAATCATTTATTATGACTTGACACCATAAAAATTCTAAGTGTCATACTTGAACACCCATTGGTGATCATAAAGTCTCATTTTCCTTCCATAAAAGGCAATCATTAGCTACATCACTCATTGCTATTGATTATTCAAGTACCCTTCCATTTAAGACACTTAGATGGACTGAAACACTCAAGAAGGAATAGGTATTAGACCTTACAAACATCATTGTTATCTTTTCTTAGATACTGAGAGACGGATCCCTAGGATTAGCCTAGACGGATCCCTCATTGTAGGGAACCGTGGGATCCGTATGATAGATTCATGTCAACTCTAGCTAAAACAATCATTTCAAGCTCATCTTGCTAACTTGAACACTCCATCTCATCTTAATTAAGTTCCTAGATCAGTACAATTCTGAAGATTGACTCTTGTGCATGCTAATCATCACATTCCAAGGAATCTTAGTGGCTTAAGTCTTGAATGCACTTGCCAAATCTCTTGCTTTATAAACCACATTGTTAGTACCCCTAAGGTCATCACCTTTATCCTCATTTTAAGCACTTAGAAACCTTTACAAACTTTGAATCATTTCATCATGAGGAAAGCTCCTAGTGCTAACTCATCCACCCAAGAACTACCCAAGAAACTTGCTCGTGTTGTACACGGAATTTCCTCAACCGAATCATCTCCGGTCAAATCCACAAATGCTAGGATTTCCCCAACTCAACCAATCAAACTAATCCCCAAGAGGATTGTTCCCACAAAGATATCATCACCAAACCCTACAATTCCTACTAAACCAAACACACCCTTTTCAACCCAACCAACATCATTGGTGCCTAGAGCCATATCATTTAACACCTCACAATCATCTCCACATTCCTACAACTTAGAGGATTTACCCCCTAGGCCATCTCATCCTCCACCATTACCGACATACTCTTTACTAGAGAAGATTGTACAACCAAAACCAAGGTGTTGAATCAACACTTGCACCGATGTCCATTTCTCCATTTCCCTCTAATGGTCCATTTTGGATTATGAGGAGACATCAAAGTCAACTACCCGACCACATGGAAGTTGACACTTCCCTATCTCCTATTGTGAAAACGTAGAGGGGGGGGGGGGGGAATACATTTTCATTTCAAACTTAAAACTTTTGTATCAAATATAGTATAAACCATTTCATTTGCTAATCTCGACGCGAGGATGCATTTAACACATTACGGCATGTAAGGCCAACCCCTTAATATCACATAAGATTCTGCAAGATTAATGGTTCATTATAAATCAAGTTTCACCATTATTAATCCGGTTGCTTTTTCTTGATCAAGCTTGTCATAATATGTAAAGTGTTAAATATAGTTTATGACTATATGAAAGACCAAGTATGTATCACAAACATAGACATCAACCACATAGAAAATAAACAATGTAATGCAAGAATAAAAGTAAAGCGATAAGTAAAAGGATAGACAAACCAACATGAGGATTTATAGTGGTTCGGCTACAAGGATACCTTCCTTGCCCTACTCTACTCCCCGAGTCACCTACTCGATAGTTGCTTCACTAGATCAACAAACTTCATTCTTGGCGGAGAAAACCTTACACAACGTCGCTTACACTTTTTCCAGTACTAAGCTAAACACCGAGTTCTTCCACGAGGTAGATCCAAACCTATCACAACGTCGCCTACCCTTTATCTGGTACTAGGCTAAATACCGAGTTCCATTACAATGGATGAACTACTCCAAAACTACACCAACAACTAACCCCAAAGGAGATTCACTCCTTATAACAACATCAATAAGGATAACAATATCCTTTGACCCAATACTAATCTATCTTGTACATCGAATCACACCATATCGAATGTACACCTTAGGCACCTTCACTAATGCCTTTGACTCGATCTCTAGGCACCCTTCACTAATGCCTTTGACTCAATCTCTAGGGACCCTTCACTAATGCCTTGTGACTTGACTTCTAGGCACCCGTTATGTTTTGTTGCCCAACATAACAAACCTTGGGTTTTATGGCACAAACACATAAACCATCAAGTCTAGTCATAGATGTACGACACATCTACGATACCCGTTATGTTTTGTGGCCCAACATAACTGATAAGGTTTTAAAAGGTACCTTTTTGAGGGGTCATTTAAGCCCTTATTTGATCACTTTTGTATCCGTTATTGCTTAATATCGTTCCTTTTCACTTTTTAGGTCTCTTGAAGGCAAAATGCTGGAATGGCACTTATTTGGACGAAAAGGCGCGAATATACGATGAAAATGGCCAAAGTCAGAATCGAGACACTCAAAGCTGCTGAAAACATAAGGTGACGGCGTCACAGCTTATACGCGACGCCGTCGGAGGATTTTGTGACGGGACAGAAGCAAAAACTCCTATTTTCAAGTGACGACGTCAAGTTATAAAAGAGTAGGCCATCGCAACTCAGACGGCCTAGATGCAATCCAGACGGCGTCAGAAGCTGAAGAGGACGGCGTCACAAGCATAAGGTGACGCCGTCGCAAGTCTAACGTGGCCAAGACGAAACCCTAATGACGGCGACACGACGGCGTCACAAAACATAAGGTGACGCCGTCGCATGTGTAATCTAATATATAGAATCCGAATTTTTCAGTATTTGTGTGTAGTCTTTTGGAGTAAAAACCTAAACCGAACCAAGGCTGTCTTGTACAGTATTTTAGGGTTCCAAACCCTATCTTACACCAAGATAAGTGTTTTACTTCATTAATACAATTATGTCTTTGATTATTTGTGTGTATGCTTGCATGTTCTCCATGTCCGGCTAATTTACTTGTGTGTTTGCTTAGGGAATATGAAACTTAATTATTGAATATTGATTGGTTGTCTCTTATCTTAGTTGATTAATGATCTAGTAATGCGATAGGTCATTCGTTGTGTACTTAATGCTTGATTAAATCTTTGTGAACCTTAGAATATAACTCCTTGAGTAGTTGTAAGCTAAACCATCCAAAGAGTGTCTTAGAGTAAGAGTTTATTATCCCTAGTGGGTTTTGTAGACGAGACCCTTTGGTAAGTTCAAAGAGTTAGGGAGAAACGCATACCCTACAACATTAGACACACAACGCAACTAAGAATAAGGACGTGACAATTCAACCACCAATAGGAGATAATTAAGGAGTAGTAAAACCTAAGTAAACACATCTTTAAACTATCATACGAGCACACAATAATTAGACATAGACTACATACACCTTAGATTAGATAATTAGATAAGCAGAGTAATCGGTAGCAATACCAACCCCCCAAATCCAAACCCCGAGATTCGTACCTTTCCTTTTCTTAAAAATATAAAAAGAATAAAAAATAATCTTCCTCAACCCCAACCTTAGCGTAGTAACTTCTCACTAGCATTCCTATTCCCCTAGAGAACGATATCAATACCCGTGGCTTACCCTAATACTACACTACAACGATTAGGTTCACTGCCTAGGGTGTTGAAAAACTTGCTCGACGAAAAGGAAGTTCCTTTGACCCCGAACTATGCGTGTAGCGTTATCAAGTTTTTGGCGCCGCTGCCGGTTAATAGAATAGCTAGTTAGTAGTCCACCTCGTTTAGGTTTCTTTGCTTGATTGCTATCAAGTAAAATTTTCTTATTCTTAGCTTTCTCGTAGTCTATCCCCCTTCTTCGTGACCTTTGTTCGTAAAAACCATCACTCACTATGATACGTATCTTCCGCCGAAGATTCTTCACTCTACCCGTTCCCTATCCCGAAATTGAGAACGTAATCCCACAAAACCCTTCACCCATTAACCATTTTGGAAATCACCTAGGGCATAATGAGATAAATTGGCAACAACAAAGTCCTTTCTATGACTCAGATTCTGATGAGGAACTTGATTATGGTGAAGCACTTGATAGCGGGGAGGTCATTAATGGAGTTAGTTTTGAAATTGAGGAAGACCCCTCCCAATGTTTTGACCCTAGGTGTAGGATTGAGAAAGATGGCCCCTTTAACATGCAATTCCTTTGCAAAATAGGACTAGAAGGGTTCGATGCTTATTTGAATTCATTCTTACCTTTGAACTTAATCTCAAGGGACCTATACAATAAAATCAAGATCAATGAGTTAACTTATCAAGGGAACAATGTTGTTGAAGCAGTCACTCATTTGCACGTGTTTGTTGGATAGAATTCATGGTCTTAGAAGATTTAGGAGAATTTATTGATAAGGACCTCACTCAAGTAATTTTTGGAAAACCTTTCAAAAAATTGACTAGGTTGAATGAACGGATGATTGATGGTCTAATTACATTCTTTGATGAAGTTGAAGATTTTATCTACCAAATGCCACGCGCTCATCCTAGGTTTAAACATAAGGACATTGAGGCTTGTAATAGAATGACCCCTATTCCATTGCTTAGTGAAAGGGATAAGCAAAGTGGGCTTAGGTACCCATATGAGAAAGCTAAGCGGTATTACAAAAAATGCCTTGAATTAGGAGATGATTACAGAAAGAATGAAAGAGCGTTGGAATGGCTTAAGTATGAGCACGTGAGCGTGCGCGAGGCAACGTAGGAGCACGACTACGAGTCTAGCTACAAGACTCTTAAATAAAGAAAAGCGCTTCGTGGGAGGCAACCCATGCTTAATTGTTTGCTTGTTAGTGTCATATGTCTTTTATTGATTGTTTATTCTCATGTTTAAATTTGTAAAAATGCTTTATTTTGTTTTTAACCTCGTCTTAATTGCATATAAAGGTATTTTACATAAGGGATAAGTGTAGGGAGGATTACACACGTTTTCAAAAGAAACGTAAACATGAGAATAACAATTAACTAAAAGATATATATGTGTGTTTGTTCGAGTCAAATGCTTGTATCGAGTCATAATGGATGTTTTGCAGAAATATTTCCAGATTCTAAAGATGTAAATTTTCCAGAATTTTTTCCAGAAAATCGCAGACCAGTTTTTGTCAGGATAACCTGACCGCGTCAGGATCGCAACCTGACGACGTCAGGAAGGAGTAAAAACAACAGATTATTTTTTTCTCGTTTTCTGAGCTACTTATAAATTTTTGGAATTTTCCAGGTCTTAATTTTCCAGAAATTCTGTAAACATCCATTCCACAAGCATTATATCCTAGTCCAAATCGAGTCTTATATATATTATTACCGCCGATTTTACGCGAAGGTTTCGTTTGTTTTCTTCAAGTGTGCAGGTTTAATTTATCAAGAAGAAGTTACATAAGATTGGAAGGAGCTTTTCACGCATAAATTCTTATTGGAAAGGATTTAACCACTACTTTACACACGGATCCTACCGAGCTAATCAGGGGAGTACTAGTTTCTTTCGTTTTTAATTACCTTTCATTATCATAACTTTGATACTTTCGGGGAACATTGGGGACAATGTTCAGTTTAAGTGTGGGGAGGGAAAATAAAACGGGAACTTTGAAACTATGCTAATCATTGATTATTTGCTTTGCCCAATTGTATTTGTGTAATAAACCATGAGAAATGTCGGTTAGGGTAATTTTGGCACAAAATTTAAAAATTTTCATGACATATAGGAGTGGGCCATTAGTCTTAACAAAAGCATCTCACGGATAGGAAGTTGCATGACTAGCACAAAAACCCTTCACCACCTAAATTCCACCCAAAATGTAAGGATCGCCCTTAGATTAGTAGGAATTAAAAGCATTCATCTTTAATGCTTAGAGTGTGAACCGGTAGTATAATAGATTCTAGAACTTGTTTTGTGATGCATCCCGAGATCGCTAGTAAGACTGCACTTGTGTAGTTAGGAATAACTATATGATAAGAGGCATTAGGATAACCTTGTTTGATACCCGTAATATAATTACTTCTTCCACCTCGGTTGAGTAATTCCCCCACACCCTTTGCGTTGTACTCATCTTTAGTACACGATACCCCTAGTTAACCCCTCAGAGCCTATCATTTTCGCGGTTCTCGTGATGTTTCGGTTTTTCCGGAATATCAATGAAGAGCATTGTTTACACCCCACCCCCAAATATACACCCAAATCGCCTTAGCCTACCCTGTATGCACTCACTTTTAGTGCATTATTGTTATCACCCTAAACCCTTAGTTCAATTATCTGGTTGCTTGCATGAGTTGCTAAGTCGAGTCATATCCTTTGTATACAGTTTTGGGACGATTGGGATTCATGGGAAAAGTTAAAGTTTATGAAATGACGGGAAGGGAACGTTAAATTCAAATTCCCTTTGTTTGCATAATAATGTACCTCAAATGTTTTGATCTTTTCAATTCGGGTCAAATTAATGTTAGAGTAATAAAAACTCAGGTGTAGGGATGTGCCTATAAATCCCTATCATTTTGATATTACCGTAGAGGATGGTAGAGTAAAAGTTTATGAAAAAAAAAAAAAAAAAAATCGAAAAAAAGAGAAAAAGAGAAAAGAAAAAAAAAATAGAGTGAAAAAAAAAATACGGGCTACCATCCTACATCTATCCTTTAAATTTATGTTTGTTTATTTCAGTTAGCTAGAGTCTAGAGTGTCCAGTCTTGGCTTAGCAACGCCATTCTTCGTATGCTTGTAACAATAAGATTTTTGACTTGCCACCACTAAATAGCCTATCCCACCAAACCCTTTGTTTCACTACCATAAGCCTAACGTTACAACCCTTTAAAGACCTCTTTGATAGTCTTTCCTAGGTGCTTACGCCAAAGCGATGGAGGTTTGATCTATTCTCAAGCCTATGGTAATCTTTGTACTAGGACCGGTTAATGAGTGTTTATCTTCCATTTCCAATTTGTTATATTTCATATACACCCGAGAGAGATGTGAGTATCCAAACACCCCATGTGAGGTGCTAGTATGTGATTTCCGTGCTTGTTATGACTTTTGCGGGGCTTATATGTGTTGTGGACTGTTTTAAACCAATGCTTCATGACCCCTAACTTATAAATTAATTGGCTAAAAGCAAATTTGCTTGAGGACAAGCCAATACCAAGTGTAGGGATATTTGATAAAGTTTTAAAATGTACCTTTTTGAGGGGTCATTTAAGCCCTTATTTGATCACTTTTGTATCCGTTATTGCTTAATATCGTTCCCTTTTCACTTTTTAGGTCTCTTAAAGGCAAAATGCTGGAATGGCACTTATTTGGACGAAAAGGCTCGAATATACGAAGAAAATGGCCAAAGTCAGAATCGAGACACTCAAAGCTGCTGAAAACATAAGGTGACGGCGTCACAGCTTATATGCGACGCCGTCGGAGGATTTTGTGACGGGACAGAAGCAAAAACTCCTATTTTCAAGTGACGACGTCAAGTTATAAAAGAGTAGGCCGTCGCAACTCAGACGGCCTAGATGCAATCTAGACGGCGTCAGAAGCTGAAGAGGACGGCGTCACAAGCATAAGGTGACGCCGTCGCAAGTCTAACGTGTCAAGACGAAACCCTAATGACGGCGATACGACGGCGTCACAAAACATAAGGTGACGCCGTCGCATGTGTAATCTTATATATAGAATCCGAATTTTTCAGTATTTGTGTGTAGTCTTTTGGAGTAAAAACCTAAACCGAACCAAGGCTGTCTTGTACAGTATTTTAGGGTTCCAAACCCTATCTTACACCAAGATAAGTGTTTTACTTCATTAATACAATTATGTCTTTGATTATTTGT
This sequence comes from Chrysanthemum seticuspe, assembly GCA_019973895.1. NCBI lineage: Eukaryota > Viridiplantae > Streptophyta > Magnoliopsida > Asterales > Asteraceae > Chrysanthemum > Chrysanthemum seticuspe. The sequence continues at coordinate 232,398,783 of BPTQ01000004.1, forward strand.
GTGTATGCTTGCATGTTCTCCATGTCCGGCTAATTTACTTGTGTGTTTGCTTAGGGAATATGAAACTTAATTATTGAATATTGATTGGTTGTCTCTTATCTTAGTTGATTAATGATCTAGTAATGCGATAGGTCATTCGTTGTGTACTTAATGCTTGATTAAATCTTTGTGAACCTTAGAATATAACTCCTTGAGTAGTTGTAAGCTAAACCATCCAAAGAGTGTCTTAGAGTAAGAGTTTATTATCCCTAGTGGGTTTCTTAGACGATACCCTTTGGTAAGTTCAAAGAGTTAGGGAGAAACGCATACCCTACAACCTTAGACACACAACGCAACTAAGAATAAGGACGTGACAATTCAACCACCAATAGGAGATAATTAAGGAGTAGTAAAACCTAAGTAAACACATCTTTAAACTATCATACGAGCACACAATAATTAGACATAGACTACATAGACCTTAGATTAGATAATTAGATAAGCAGAGTAATCGGTAGCAATACCAACCCCCCAAATCCAAACCTCGAGATTCGTACCTTTCCTTTTCTTAAAAATATAAAAAGAATAAAAAATAATCTTCCTCAACCCCAACCTTAGCGTAGTAACTTCTCACTAGCATTCCTATTCCCCTAGAGAACGATATCAATACCCGCGGCTTACCCTAATACTACACTACAACGATTAGGTTCACTGCCTAGGGTGTTGAAAAACTTGCTCGACGAAAAGGAAGTTCCTTTGACCCCGAACGACTCGTGTAGCGTTATCAATAACAAACCTTATGTTTTATGGCACAAACACATAAACCATCTAGTGTAGTCATAGATACAAGAATATGATACTAGACAATATCCAAGACAATGTGTCTAATGGATATGAAGTCCTAAACTAAACATCAAGAACACAAAGAATGATGTAGTTAGTCTTCTATGAATGAAGATGACAAGTTTCCCAAGCTTGTTGTAGAAGATCTTCATGTGCTTGTATGCTTGTGATGGGTGATCACTTCAGTAGGTAAGGATGCAAGATCTCTAAGCTTGCTTTGGAGGATCACTTCGGGAGTATGCTTACAACAAATGAAAGTTAGAAGCATTATGATCATATGAGATGAGGGTGGTTTATATGTTTCCTAATTATCTAAATGTCCTAGAAATGGTGGAGAGAAACTATGTGTGAAGGTGTGAAGAAATGGTAAGAAGTGGCTTGCTATTTATAGGCAAAAAGGACAAACCATGTTTCTTCCCCAAGGATCCCTCCTGGAGGGATCCGGCCCTTGTAATTCTAAGGGATCCGTGGGACATTTGAGGGATCCATGGACGCTCCTCTTTACCTATAGTTTATGGGTTAAAACCATGGGCTATGGGTCATGGTTTTGAGTGCCCACCAAGGTACAATGTATCTAGACATTGGGTATGGGTCTTGGGTCTTGGGTCATGGGTTTTACCCAACACATTTACTTATGTTTATGTATTTTATAAAATGTAAGTAACTGAAATTACTTAAGTGTTTTATAAACTATTTAACTAAACATGTTTAATGGTTTGTTAGGGGTTTGATCATAACGCAACATAACAAACATGTACGAACCTGTGTTGTAGCATACAAGGACTTGAGTCGTCGAGAGGTGTTGAGAGTATGTTGAGACAAAATATAATTACAAGTAACTTATACATTTTACGTTATGTATTACAAGTTACATGTTTGTCATCAACAAAACAAATGAGAATGTATAGATTAAATATCGTAATATTTGCACTAACAATCTCCCCCTTTTGATGATGACAAAATATATTTAAATGTAATAGATAGGTAAAATGTCAAAGTTACTTGTGTCCATACTTCCTATACATTGCCTTCTCCGTTTACACTCTTCTCCCCCTTTTGTCGAAACAAAAAGGGTGTGTCCTTGAAACTTAATTTCTCCCAAGAATGGCGAGTTTGCATCATCCCTAGTGAAGTTAAAATAAAGACACCTTATTGCTTCAATTGGCACACCACGCCAATACCTTCAACACGAAACACTAATGACGAAGCTTAGCAACTCATGACCTTGAGCTTGCACGTCTTCAAGAGGTGGTGATCTCGCCTTTAAGAGGAACCTAGAGAATCACACAAAGAAAAAAAATAGAAAGATCCTTTGAATTATAACCATTATTGCCAACGGCTCAATGGATCAAATTTTTGAGGCTTAACCTACATCAAGGTTAGTGTTAAGGATAAAAAATATATGATGAGAAAGAAATCTCCCTTTTGTTGAAACATAAACGAATTTTGAAGAATGAATGTGTGCATGCTCTCCCTTGACGGTTGCTCCCCCTTGTTAAGGGCGTCAAGTATCTTAGGAAGGCTAAGACGAAATTATTGCAAAATTTGCAATATTTTTGTTTTGACGAAAAACTCCCCTTTATTGAGAGTGTCAAGTTCTCCTAGTGTCTTTTGAAAATCTACAAAACAAAAAGTTAGTGCAAAATTATATTCGTCCTTGGACGAGTAAGTCATATGATGCACTTTATAAATGCTCGACGAAAGCTCCCCTAGCTCGAGGGCATCAAAAAAGGAAAGCCTCGTCCGAAGACAAGTGTGCCATATACAAACCCATGTATATGAGTGAACCTACAAAAAAAAATTGTGTAAAATTTCGTCCATAAATAGACGAGAATCCCATACACATTAAAGTGTATATATATGAACCTACAAAGAAAGAATTAGTGTCAAAAAGAGAATAATCCTACTAGTTGCATCATCATGGTTGGTTTAGAGGTTGTAAGGTTTGTTCAAGGTAAAAATGTGCTTAGGGATGAGACGCATTACATTACGAAATTCACTTGGCTTTTGACAACATAGATGTTTGTGGAGGATGGTTGAGCGACCATGAATTGTAGTGGTAGTGAGACACTTTGTAGGATGTGGTTGACACAAGTAGCTTGTGGTTGACACAAGTATGATGTGGTAGAACATGAGACATACTTCATCACGTAGTTCATGAACTAGACCTTGGACATGGTGATAAAAGTGGAGTAAGATGGTACTCTAGCAGTGGTTCCAATACTTAGAATAATTCCTGATAAGTGGAACCTAAAACTCAACAATCCTCCCCTAAACTTGATATTTACCAACAAAACATCAAGTTTCTTTTAAGCTCAAAAATTCTTACTTGGAGGATGTATCCAAAAACTTATTAGGATTCAGAATCTTTTCAAATTTCCTCAGCAACCTGTAAGCTTGATATTCAAAGGGTTTCTGCAATTTCAATCCACGAGGCTGTAACATCTGAGTAATGACTTCTGGATGAGTATTCAAATTTGGATAATCAGTTTCAACACACATATGAATACTTCTCCAGAAACAGATAGTACATGAACTCCACAAGACTGATACAAATACCAACTTGAAACACTGCCATTGTAAAGTCCTTTCCATTCAGGTTCATCATGAGTAGGTTTGATGCAGGTTTTACTGACCAGGTCTTAATATTTATAGTGTCTCGCTATACCTATGGTCTACCCTAATGCACTAACGGGCAGTGTACCCGGTCGTGTGTAGTGTAGTAAATGGTAAAGCCGAGGTCGTCCCAAGAGCTATGTGTGTCGGATAATTACTAAGTCTAATTGTCACAGAATAATAATGGTTTGATAGGGTTTTAATTAATTAAATTACTAATGCAGAATATAAAGTAAAGCAAATAAATGTGTGAAGGGAAATCAATAGAGGAATAGTGGTGCTAACCTAGTTAATCCTCCTAGCTAGTTATGTCTACATCTACCTACTTCCAATTACTTCAGGTGGGGTTAAATTTGAGAGGACAACATTTGGTCAATTCGCCCTAACCTATCAGCAAAGATGCCACCACAGGAGAAATCAGGCGCACCGTCATAAGTCCTGTTGTTCCTGGTCCCCTAAGCCGAGTCATTAAGTATCGCTACATGCTAGATTCTAAATAGTGAGTGCCCGGCCGTTAGGAACTTAGACACTACACCCCCCAATTCTTAAGTTCATCCAAACGATAGGTGATCAGTTGGTCAAATCGCACAAGTAGAAAGGGTTGTCAGTTGGTCATATCTTACCCTTCCCGTCTCAGTCCGCTCACCTAGGGTCAGTTGGTCATATCTCCTAGGCAATTGGCATACACTTAGAAATAATTGTACGGAAGTAAAAGTAAACGCAAACAAAACAATTAAGGAATCATAACTAGGCTAGCACCAAAGGGTTCTTAGCCACTCATATTAATCATGCACATCAATTCAATATTCAAAGGTACGAAATACATGAATTGGAAGTAAAAGAAATAATAAACTCTAAAGCTTATCATAATGGTGTGACTTCTACCTTGGAAACAGCTCCGTATGCTTCCCTGGACCTCCCTTGAGCTTTTTACCACGTTCTTAGAGTGTTGTGTGTGGAATGGGATGCCTTGAAATGCTAGAATTCGTGGGGTATTTATAGGCCAGGTCTGGGTTACGGCGTAACCAATAGAGGAGTTACACCGTAACCTTCTATTTCATCGTAAATGCACTAGATCTACTAGTTACGGCGTTACCTTATAAGTGGTTACGCCGTAGTCTTCAGTAAACTCGGTTACGTCGTAAGTGATGGAGTAGTTACGGCGTAAGTATCAGCGGCGTGGAACCTCTTTTGACCTAATAGAGTTACGCCGTAACCTTTGGGAAGAGTTACGCCGTAACCTTTGGGAAGAGTTACGCCGTAACCTCTTGATAATTTGGACTTCAGGGTCACGCAATAGTTACGGCGTAATGTGAGAGATGAGTTACGCCGTAACTTCTTCAAAATAAGCATACTGTGATAAATCTTTAGTAATGTTTCCATTTCCGCGTCTCTTTAGCTCCAATGCTCGTAATTTACCTGAAAGTGGAAAACAATGGAAAACAAGCGTAAATCCATATAAATGATATAAATAACGAGCATTAACGGGGGAAATTGACACTTAATATTCAGGACTATTTGATGTTATCAAGGTTCAAAGATCATCTTTAAATTATAATAAACAATCCTCTCATGATAGTCAGCTGGTGCCACTCCTCCAAATCTATCTTTATATAATATCCAGATAGCCATCAGATCATCTCTTTCCAAATAATAAAACATTTGTGAAAATTTGATACAACCAAAACTCTCACCATTTTCTCTTTCAAACTCCCAATATCCACCATTCATATTAAGCTCAAATGTATAAGAAATTATCTGATGATGACTTGTAAGAGATATTGTACCACTAACCTCTGGTTCTGTTTCTTTTGACAATTTAGTAAGAACCATCAACCTTTTCTTACTTTCTTCAATCTCCTCTTCAGTCTCTGACTCAGATGCAAACTCCACAGCTTTAGACATATCAACCTTCCTCTTCAGTCTTCCTTGAGGTTTAGCCTTAATTGCCAAAGGTCCTTGTATGTCTGAAATCTTTTCAATCTTCTGAAATAGTTTATCAATAATAGGATGTGTAGCCTTTGTTCCTTGTGGATTAAGTTTAGCATCCAACATTTTTCTGGCCACATTTTTTGATATTGGATAATCCTTATCAGCAAACATAAAGGACTTCTCTTTTGAGGTCTGCACAGCATGAACTTTGCAATATGAATACAGCAGCCAATCAACCACCTCACAGTCTCCCCAAAATTCTTCATTAGGATTAGGCTGACACAAATTCTTTACAAAAGTCCATACAAATTTAGCTAACTCTCCAGATGGACCAAACTTACCATACCTAAATTCCATTACCTTCCATAGTTGTTCCATATCATCTTTAGTCATACAAAATTTAGATATGTACCTTTCCACCCATCAGCTCTTGTAATCTCAATTACTTCTTTACCATGCTCTATGATAATCTGCAAATCTTTAATAGGATGAACTGCTCTTACTGGAGTAGGATTAATAGGTACAGATTTATCACACTCCAGAAGATACTATTTTGTTCTTACTTTCTTCTCCATCTCTTCATCAACCTTCTGCTTCTTAGAATTAGATTCTTTATGAACTCCAGCTTTTCTCTTTTGTTTATTCTTTAACCACTCAGCTTCTTTTTCAGAGTTCATAGGAAGGAAATCTTCATTTATTCTCATACTTTGCTGATAAATCTCTTCAATCCTCTCATATGTACACTTTCTTAAATCTTCACCCTTATACAAGTCCATTTTTCTGATAATCTTCATCATTGAATTTCTCATTTGACTCTTTGTAGGTGGTTTCTTATTTTTAACCTGCTTTTTCTCTTGACTTAACTTCCTTGCCCTTGCAGCCAACACCTTAGCCCTCTCCTCAATAGATAACAGTGCCCATTCTTGAGTAGAATACTCTGTTTTAATCACTTCAGAGGCTTCAAGAACAAACTGATGATCATTCCATTCTGCTATCAATTTCTGGGTAGCTTCTTCATCTTCTTTCTTTTTCCTTTCTTCAGCTAGCAATCTTTCACCAAGCTTCCTATCATAATCAATCTGCTCTTGTCGTTTCTTAAACTTCAATTCAGGCTCAACAATACCTTTCCCTTTTCCAATGTCTGGTAGAACCATCTTAGTCTTCAAAGGCTCACCAATTGTCAAACTTTTACTTAAGGGTTTAGGTCAAATGGGTTTAAGAAATAATGGAACAGATGCAATTGTAGGTGTAGGGTTGGATGAGGTTTGACTTAAGTTTATCAGGGTACTAGCAGCTTCCTTTTCAACTTCTTTAGATTTGGGTGGTGAAATAACAGTAGCAGTGACTATGGTAGATGTGGTTAATACAGCAGTGGATAAAGTAGCAGTGGTTAAGGTTACCTCAGATGAAGTTGCAGCAGTGGTTTCAAATGAACTAGCCGTGGTTGCAGCAACACTAACATTGGTTGTTGCATGCACCATCTCCTTCTTCTTTTCTTCTGCTACACTCTTCACAGTTTCAAGTATTGCTTCATTTCCATCTTTATCAGACACCACATACTCACCTCCTTGATCTCCACTATCCAAATCATCATTCATATTCACAGCAGCCTCCCCTAAATCTATGCACTCACTCCTCCCCTGTTTGGGTACATCCTCTAAACTCACATCCTGAGAAAAGTGCATCTTCTTTTTCTGCCTTCTAACCTTCCTGACAACATCAATCCTTGGTCTCTTAATCTTCTCCAAAACAACCACCATGTGCTTCAAATTTCGGATCTCTCTGCCCTGAAACACAACAAGTTCTTGAAGACTAGAGATTGTGCCCTCCATAGTGGTACACTGAACCGTCAATTCATTCAAACGTTCAAGAATATCCTCCCCACTTCGACTAGTGTTAACTGGTCCGAGAGGTGGTTCATTGCAAAAGTCAGTATGTACCGTCACAGGATCCGTCAATTCAAAATCATGTTCCAAACTACCCTCATCACTTCGAGCTGTGTAACCTGCTCTGAGAGGTGAATCCTTGGGTAAAGAAAACATAGCATCAGACCTAGCCTGATCATCTATGCACCCTAAAGTAGCCAGTTGGCTAGGGATTCCTCCACTTGTGTTGAGATCTTAGGAACTCTCCACATTAGGAGTTGCCAAAGGTTGGGTCTTATTGATGATTCCACTGTCCTGACCAACATCTAAGCATGAGTCAGTAGTGGAAGCCAGTCCAATCATGTCACCTCCACTCCTTGTGACAGCCTCATCAGCTACACTACTAACACCAGCCTGAGGTAGCTTGGTGCCCTTACTCCTTCTCCTAGTACACAAAATCCTAGTGAGTTCAGAGGTTGAAGATAAGGGTCTAGCAGTGAGTTCAGTTGTAATAGCAGGGGTTCCAGCTTCAGTGGATTGGGAAGGTTGGGGTTCATGTACATCTACAAAATCAGAAGTATCTGGCAAAGGAATGATATTAGGAAACAAAGGGGTAACTCAGCCTGTGAAATTGGGATTCTTATGCCTCATGTGTGCAAAAACCTTAGGAAGCATATAATGAACCTCATACTCCCTATGATGATCAATAGGTTCTGTAATCTGACTATCCACAATCAGTTGAACAAACCTAGGGTACATGTAATATTTACCCTTCTCCCTAATGTTCTTCAAAAATCCATCAAAAATCATCCTAGACCAATTGAATTTCCTTCCATAAAAAACTCATCAAATCTTGTGGTCTTATTACTCACACACATAAAAAAAGTGTGGATCAAAAAATTCCACTGAGGTGAAAATGTTAGGAATTAGAAATTCCCAGTATTAAAGAGTCGGTCACCTCAAGTATATGTAATCGTTAGAAAGCTCGTAGTCGTAGTTCTTTTAAGTTAAGTAGTAATTTAGTTAAGTAACACCGTGGAGGACGGACGGGTCTTTACCCACTGTATGCCTGATCCACAGCCCAAAGTGTGGCGAGTTATGTAAGACTATAAATACTCTCTACCTTGCAAGGTAGAGAGTTGGAGCTCATAATAATATCTTTCACTTTCTCTCACTAAGTTCCCTAAACCTCTAACTTTCTCTCTCTAGAATTCCATCTTATTCGCCACCTTGTGTTATGGTTTGATGTGTATGTGAAAAGTTATATCTTACAATTGGTATCAAGAGCCATGGTTAGATCATATCTTGCACATCTTTGGATTTATAGTGGTTTTTAGGTGGTTTTTGAGTTTGAAAAAGTTTAGTGGTTTTTGCATCATTTGGTTGATTTCTTGTGTTAAAGTTTGAATTTTGTTGGTACTTTTATGTTTAGAATCATCAAAAGTGTTTAGGTTTTCATTTGGTAAGCTTGAATCATCTTGGTTGGGTTGTTTTTGGATTGAAAAGTGAAGGTTATTTGGTTTTTCAAGCTATCGACTTAGCTCTCGGACTTGTTTTCTTGGTAGCGACTTACTTCATAGTTTTGTAGCGACTTACAGTTATAAAAGCTAGCGAGTTAGAGCTAGCGAGTTAAAGTACAAGTAGTGGAATCTCCACTACGGTTAGCGACTTGTGGTAGCGACTTAGTCTGTAGCGAGTTGCTCTTTAGCGACTTGCATATCTAGCGACTTGTGTAGCGAATTACTGCACAAATTTGGCTAGCGACTTAGTCTGTAGCGAGTTACTACTTAGCGACTTGCTTTTCTGTTGGCGACTTGGGACTCTAGCGACTTAGACGTGTAGCGAGTTAAGGGTTAGCGACTTAGGGCACTAATTTCTAGCGACTTAGTGCATTATTTGGTAGCGAGTTAGCACTTTATCATCTAGCAACTTGAGTGATTGTTTACGGTTTTCTCTTGATTTAGTAAAATCCCGTGAAAGAATCTATTTCCCGGTTTAATCATAGAGTTATAAAATCCCGTATAATCTGTTAACATGTCTACCAACATTCCCACTGTTCCCACTGTCATCTCCACTGTTGCCGAGGATGTTCAAGCAGCTGGCTCAGATACTCGTCCACCAATGCTTGACAGAACTGACTACGATTCTTGGGCTCAACGAATCAGATTGTATTGCCTTGGAAAGGAAAATGGTGTAAACATTCTCAAATCCATTGATGAAGGACCATATCGGGTGGAAACGACTAGAGACATACTTGATACTAATGAAGATGGTACTCCTGTCTACGGAATGGACAGACCTAAGATGTACAATGAGCTTGATAATGAGGAGAAAAAGAGATTCGATGCAGATATCAGGGCTTCAAACATTGTTCTTCAAGGTCTTCCTAAAGACATCTACAAGCTGATCAATCATAACACTGATGCAAAGGCTGTTTGGGATAACGTTAAGATGCTTCTCTCAGGTTCAGAATTAACTATGGAAGACAGGGAATCCCAACTCTATGATGAATTTGAGCACTTCAAGATGAAACCAGATGAGAGTGTCTATGAGTACTATGTGAGATTTCATAAGTTAGTGAATGACATGAGGAACATCAAGATGACTATGCCTAACATTCAGTTGAACTCAAAATTTGTGAACAACATGAATCCCGAATGGCACAAGTTTGTTACCGCTGTGAAGCTCACTAAAGGATTGAAGAACACAAACTATGAGCAACTCTATGCCTTCCTCCTTCAGAATGAAAGACATGCCATGTTTGAAAAATTGATTCTCAATCAGTTCAAAACTAACCCAGGAGAGACAAGCCCAGGAGAGACAAGCTCGTCTAATGATTCAACTGCCTTCTACTCAAACATTGGAATCACAACCAAAGCATCACAAGTCATACCCTTGGGTAATGGTAATCACAAACTCATCCCTGATCCTCAGTTCAAACAAGCTGATGCTGATGCACACGTGGGTAACATCATTAATCAACTTGCTCTTCTCATTAGTCAAAACATGAATTCTCTTCCACAAACCAACAACAACCTCAGAACTGCATCTAACCCACATAATCAAGCCACTATTAAAGATGGAAGGATCGTGGTGCAACCAGTTCAGGAAAGACAGTATGAACAGGGACGAGGTGGAGCTGGGAGAGGTTATGTTGGAAACCAGAATCGAGGAAGGAATGGTAACCCAGGTCAAGCCAAGCCAATCAAATGCTTTAACTGTGGTGGTGAGGGACACTTTGCAAGGAACTGCACATCTCCAAAGCGTCCACAAAATGCCGAATACTTCAGAGATAAGATGTTGCTGGCTCAAGCTCAGGACAATGGTGCTACTTTGAATGAAGAGGAACTGCTGTTTCTTGCTGAAGGCAATGCCAAGACCTATGATGCAGATGTAGATGAGCAGCCCATTCAGGAGATAGGTCACAATCATCAAAATGCCTTTCAAGTCGGTGACTGCGATGCTTACGACTCTGATGTGGATGATGGACCCACTGCACACACAATATTTATGGCTAGCATCTCTCCCATGGTGTCTCCCAAGGTCACTTCTTCACCACAAGCTGGCCCATCAAAGGACAAACTCATCTCTGAGGTATTAAAGCTATATGATGATGCTGATGTGCAACAGATGCATGACAAAGTACAACCAACCGAAACTTTTGAATCAAATATTGAAAATACGGGTAATATCAATATTGTCCCATATGATCAATACGTGAAACAAAGTGAAAGTGAAGTTGTACCTAGTGATGCATCTTCTGCAGTCAACAATGACTATGTCTTTGATGAATACACTGCATGTGCTCCTGATGATTCCATTATCTCTGAACTAAATGCCTATAAGGAACGTGTTGCCATTTATGAACAACGTGCAAAATTTGAGTTGACCACTCGTGAGCAGGAAATGGATGACCAAGTGCGTACAGTAATTAGAAAAAGTAATTTTAGAGAAGAAGTATTGAAACAAGAATTAAATTCTTTGCAAGAAAAACTTTCTAAAACAGCTAAGCAAAAACAAGAACTTCAAGAAAACGTGAAAATGCTTAAGCAAGAATTTAATGTAAAAGAATCAAAGCTCTTAAGAGATTTTTCTAATCTGAAAACTTTGAAAAACAAACTTGAAAACAAGTTGTACATACAAGGAAACACCATTCAGACTGCTCACATGGTCACCAAACATCGAGTCTTAAGCGATAAGCATAGCATTCCCCTTGTTGAGGAACCAAATCCAGAGGTAATCAAAAAGGCTAGAAATGCTCATAAGGTGATTTATGATGGTAATGAAATTCTTAAGCCTAGGCAGAAACCTAGTTGCGTTGAGTGCACTGAGGAAGATAAGAAATCAGATGAAGTCACTAGGGAAAGGATGAACAAAAAACTAGATGACCCTAAATGCAAAGAGAAAAAAATAATTATCTCTCCTCACGATTACAAAAAGGAAAACTGGATTGCATTAAACAAGTTTAAGCCTCAGACTTTGTTGACTCCCGAACAAGTCTTCTGGAAAATGGATTTAGATAAGCAGAAAGCCGAAAATATTGTAGAAACAAACCCTCCCCTTCGGAAAATGCCTAGAGCAACTGTGTATCCTCCTAATACACCTATGCATCTTGTACCTAGAACAATTGCCACTAAAAGCAAGACATTAATTAGCCAATACGTTATATTCCAACTATTTGTTGATTTTGAAAAAACTTGCAAGAAAAGGATCACTCCCACTGGTATAACTGAAGGTGAAAGAGGCTTTGAACAAATGAAAGAATGTTATTTAACTGAGGTCATGCCTTTCTTTAAACTTCTAAAAGATCACTTTGAGAGTCTTAAAAAGGGGGTAGAAGCTGATATTAAGGGTATGGAAAAGGAATTTGATGCAATGGTTGCTGAAGTTAGTGATTATGAGCGTGCACTAAAATATAATGAGATTGAGAGAAAGAACTTGCATACATTAAATGAGAATCTTATTACTGAATGTGTTGCTCAAGATGTGTTTTTCACTGCTTCAAATTGCTCTATTAATGCTTCCAAATTTCATGAATTATCTGTGGCCCTGAAAGTCTCCCATGATCGTGTCATTGAGCTTGAAAAAACTAATTCTAAACTAAATGAGAAAATTGAACTGGATGATCATGACAATTTGGTTAAACATTTTTCTAAACTAGAAGTTGAGTATTTTAATCTACAACTAAAATATCAACATCTCAAAGAAAATGTCAAAACTTCAAATATCAAGACATCTTCAGATGCTCCAGAGTTTGATGCAGTTTTTCAAATTAACAAACGAGATGAACAGATTCAAGCTCAGTGTAACACGATCAGAAAGTTGAAAGCCCAAATCTCTCAATTAAAGGGTCAAACGAACAATATGACAGGATCCCAAATGCCTCCTTCTTTAGATTCTCAGAATTCTCAAACGTTTCATCTTCAAAACCTAGTAAATGCTTTACAAAAGGAAAACGAAAGTTTTCTAGAAGAGAATGAAAAGGTTAAACGTCATTTCAATGAGTTGTTTGAATCAATTAAAGTCACTCGTAACAAAAACAACGAACAAATAACTTCATTGCAGAAAGAAATTGAGAATCTGAAGAGTCAGGTAAAAGGGAAAATGCCAATGATCAATGAGGAGAATGTTGTATCTAAGGTTCACTCTGGCAATAAATCTGCTTTATCTGTGACATATGTCCCCCCTCACCTAAGGAACAACAAACTTGCCATTCAAACATATTTCTCATCCCTCAAGGATTGCTTAGAATGCCTGCGCGAGATTGTTGAAGAGGATAAGCTAGAGAAACCTCATGATAATGCAATTGGACATGCATGCTTATATGCCAAACGATCTCAAGAAATCTTAGAATGCTTGATTACCATATGCCCAAAGACATTAGGTGAAAGAGTTAACCCTTTGATTCCATGCTCAATGCCTAAGGCCAAATATGAGATGCACTCGATTCCCAATGTTTTGAATGAGAGTCGTAGTGTACCCTTGAGTAATTCAGATTCTAGATCTGTCAATGCTAGGAAAGTGAACTCTAATGTGCCTTCTAGGAGTACCAATCTCAGTACATCTAGCTTTATGAAAGTGAACCGTAGTGCACCTGCATGTAGTTCAGATCCCAGCACATCTAAACAGGTGGTGCAAAGAGTAGTAAAACAAACTAATGTTCCCATTCCCTCTACAGGAGTAATCAGTGACATTAAAGGAAGCAGGTCAAAGTCTCAAGACAATACAAGGAATGATAGGACCTCTCAAGCTAAGAATGTGCACTGGAAGAAAGTAGAAGAACAATCTAGGAACCTTAAGTTTGAATCGAATAAAACGAATCGTGTTGATTCTAGTATTAGCCATAAGCGTACTGTAATTAATTCGAATTCTGATACTATTTGCAAACCTTGTACTGATGATTGCTTGAATTCTGTTTCTAATCATGGATGTGATGTCAATGCTTTGCCTAATGATGTTAATTGTCCAGTTAATATTGTTAATGCTAAAATTCATGCTAAAAAGGCTAAAAGGCAAAAGCGAAAGAAAGTTAGAAAACAATGGAAACCCACAGGAAGAACATTCAGCAGAATAGGTTCTTATTGGATACCTGTTGGTCATAAGACCAATCAGATAATGCCCACTAGAAAATGGATGCCTACTGGTAGAACTATTCCCTTAAGAAGTGGTCACACTGTAAACAGGACTAATACAGACACTAGTATTGCATCTACTCATAATGATTCCATTACCTCATTGTCTGATATGAATGCTTCTATTTCTGATGTGGGTGTTCCAACTGTTGCTACTAACCAAATGGAACCCATTCTTGCATGGGGATCCCAATTATCCAGTTATCCATTCTTGTCTGTGTTCAACTGCAGATCGTTCAAATCGTTCTGTGGTACCTGGACTCAGGCTGTTCCAAGCATATGACTGGAGACCGGTCACGGCTCATGAACTTCGTGAGCAAATTCATCGGGACTGTTAGATTTGGTAATGATCATTTCGGTGCTATTATGGGTTATGGAGATTATGTTGTTGGTGATAGTGTCATCTCCAGAGTGTATTATGTGGAAGGTTTAGGACATAATCTGTTCTCTGTTGGTCAATTCTGTGACTCTGATCTAGAAGTAGCCTTCAGAAAACATACATGCTTTGTTAGAGATCTTAATGGTAAGGAACTGTTGAAAGGAACTCGTGGCTCAAACCTTTACACTATCTCTATCGATGACATGATGAGAGCTTCACCAATCTGCTTGTTATCAAAGGCTTCAAAAACAAAGTCTTGGTTATGGCATCGTCGTCTCAATCACTTGAACTTCGGCACCATCAACGATCTTTCCAGAAAGGACTTAGTTGTAGGTTTACCTAGACTAAAGTATGAAAAGGATCATCTTTGTTCAGCATGTCAATTGGGAAAAAGCAAGAAGTATGCCCATAAACCCAAACCTACTAACTCTGTCACAGAAGTTCTTCATATGATTCATATGGATTTATGTGGACCAATGAGGGTGCATAATATCTTTGGGAAGAAATATGTGTTAGTTGTGGTTGATGATTATTCTAGATTCACCTGGGTCAAGTTCTTAAGGACAAAGGATGAAACTCCTGATATCATCATCAAACTCATCAAACAACTGCAGGTTAGACTAAACAAAACTGTCAGAATTATCAGAACAGACAATGGAACTGAGTTTGTCAACAAACAACTTAGTGAATTCTATGAAAGCGCTGGAATCAGCCATCAAAGAAGTGTTCCACGAACCCCTCAACAGAACAGTGTAGTTGAAAGACGAAATCGTACTCTTGTTGAAGCTGCTAGAACAATGCTGATCTACTCAAAGGTTCCAATGTTTCTCTGGGCTGAAGCAATTGCCACTGCATGCTACACACAAAATCGTTCCCTGATTCACACCATTCATGGAAAAACTCCATATGAACTTGTCCACAACAGAAAACCTAATCTATCTTTCCTTCGTGTGTTTGGTGCCTTGTGCTATCCAACTAAT
The DNA here is from genome assembly GCA_019973895.1 of Chrysanthemum seticuspe. NCBI lineage: Eukaryota > Viridiplantae > Streptophyta > Magnoliopsida > Asterales > Asteraceae > Chrysanthemum > Chrysanthemum seticuspe. The sequence goes on from BPTQ01000004.1 coordinate 232,414,009, forward strand.
GAGGGTCAAGACTTGGGCAAACTTAGAGCTAAAGCTGACATTGGAGTATTTGTAGGATATGCACCAAACAAAAAGGGATACCGGATCTACAACAAAAGAACCCAAAATATCATGGAAACAATTCACGTTACGTTTGATGAGCTGGCCGGTCAAATGGCTCCTGGACACTCCAGCTCAGGACCCGCACTTCAAAACAGTCCTATTGGTTCATCCCTTGTTCCAAACTCCTCTCAAGAAACGCCATATGTACCTCCATCTGAAGATGATGTAAAGAAATTGTTTGATCCAATGTTTGATGAACTGTATGAGTCTACTACTAATGAGGTGCTGATCCCTACAACAGAGGATGCTCATATTCCAGTAAATGAAGTCAATCCTTCAGTCTCAATATCTTTAAGCCAAGAAGCACCTGCTGCTGATCCTTCAGTCTCATCAACAAATCATCATTCTTCAAATGTACATCATGGAAATGTTTCTGACATCAACAATGAAGTTAATCCCTTTGCGACTCCTGAAGATGCTCCATTTGAAAACATATTTGCTACTCCTGAATCATCATCAGAACCATCTTCTTCAGAAGACATCGACTCAGCTACCTCAGTTCCTCAGCAAATACCACATGAACACCTCAGAAAATGGACTCACGATCATCCATTAGACAACATCATTGGTAATCTCTCTCGTCCTGTATCAACCCGAAAGCAACTCGCAACCGATGCCTTATGGTGCTTCTTCAACTCCGTACTATCTAAGATCGAACCAAAAGACGTTAAAACTGCCATGAATGAAGATAGCTGGTTCAATGCTATGCAAGATGAAATTCATGAGTTTGATCGTCTTGATGTATGGGAGTTAGTACCTGCTCCAGACTGTGCTATGATTATAGCTCTAAAATGGATCTTCAAAGTAAAACTTGATGAGCATGGTGATGTGTTGAAAAAACAAGGCTCGATTGGTTGCTAAAGGATATCGTCAAGAGGAGGGTATAGACTTTGAAGAATCATTTGCTCCTGTTGCTCGAATCGAGGCAATCAGAATCTTTTTGGCTAATGCTGCAAGTAAGAACATGGTGGTATATCAGATGGATGTAAAGACGGCATTTCTGAACGGAGATCTTAAAGAAGTCGTCTACGTCAGCCAACCTGAAGGATTTGTGAATCAAGAGTATCCTACTCACGTTTATCGTTTGAAGAAGGCTCTTTACGGTTTAAAGCAAGCTCCAAGGGCTTGGTATGATACACTCTCAAAGTTTCTTCTTTCAACCGGATTCAGCAAAGGAGCAGTTGATCCTACATTGTTCACCAGGAAGTCAGGCAAACATTTAACTCATGTTCAAATTTATGTTGATGATATTATTTTTGCCTCGACTGACCCAATGGAATGTGATCGTTTTTCAAATGAAATGAGTTCAAAGTTTCAAATGTCAATGATGGGACAAATGTCATTTTTCTTGGGATTACAAATTTCTCAAAGTCCCGGAGGCATTTTCATAAATCAATCTAAATATGCAACAGAGATTTTAAAGAAATTTGGATTTGATTCAAGTGACCCTGTTGACACCCCCATGATTGACCGAACCAAACTAGATGAGGACCTCTCAGGGATCATGATTGACCAAACTAAATATCGAAGTATGATTGGATCCCTGATGTATCTCACTGCTAGTAGACCAGACATTTTGTTCTCTGTGTGCATGTGTGCTAGATACCAGGCTAAGCCTACCAAAAAGCACCTTGAAGCAGTTAAACGGGTCTTTCGGTATCTCCAAGGAACCATCAATATGGGACTATGGTACCCGAAAGACACCGGTATGTCACTAACGGCCTATGCAGATGCTGATCATGCAGGTTGTCAAGATACACGTCGAAGTACGTCAGGAGGTGCTCAGTTTTTGGGTGATAAGCTTGTGAGCTGGTCTTCAAAGAAGCAAATGAGTACTTCTATTTCCTCTACAGAGGCTGAATACATAGCCATGTCATCTTGTTGTGCTCAAATCTTATGGATGAGATCTCAATTATCTGACTATGGCTTTGAATTCAACAAAATCCCTCTGTACTGTGATAATAAAAGTGCTATTGCTCTCTCATGCAACAACGTTCAACACTCAAGAGCAAAGCATATCGACATTCGACATCATTTCATCAGGGAACAAGTTGAAAAAGGTGTGGTGGAACTATATTTTGTGAGGTCTGAATATCAATTAGCTGACATCTTCACCAAAGCTCTTCCAAGAGAACGTTTTGAGTTTATTCTTCCACGTCTCGGTTTGAAAAGCCTTCAACCAGAAACTCTCAAACGTCTTCAGGAGGAAGACGAGGAGTAAAGGTCTATCTTCATCTATCTCTTGTATATATCTATTCAAAAATCAAATAGAAAAATATAAAACCTTCAAAATCCATAAAAATTTGAAAAATTCGAAAAATCTTCAAAAATATTGTCTCTTTGTCATTTTTCTCTCGATTCGATAATATCTACGGTCTTTGTGCTGTCATTCAAAGAATGACACGGGTCTTTAGATATTGTTCGAATTTTATAAAAAAAAAAAAAAAAAAAAAAAAAAAAAAAAAAAAAATCAAAAAATCAAAAATATTTTTGGGAGAAAGAGAAAATAAATGGTTTATTGTCATCTTCAGGCATTAACCCGGTTTTAAAGAAAGAACAGAGCCATATCTTACCAAATTTTCAAATCTTATGCTCTGATTCTATAAACTCCTATCTGCTGAAAACTAAATGCTTTGAAAAATAACTCAATCTCTATTTTTGATAATCATCAGGACCTATTTGTCAAAATCTCTATCTCTCAATCAACAACCTACGTTATTGATTGAGGGGGAGAATGATTTCAATTAAATTAAAAAGTTATTTGGCATTAAAATTGTTTTCAAAAGATATACATGCATGTTTTATAAATGGAGTTTAAAGTCTTAAAATCCGATCCTTATCAGTTCAAACGCTTTCACAATCAAGTCACAATTCTCCTTACAAGCTTTCAAATCAATTTAAATCTATACGAGATCACAAATTTCAAATGATTTGATAATTGTGATCGGGGGAGAATGTGTGATTTAAATTGGATTTAAACTGATAATTAGGTAAATGGTTATAATAGGATGTACATGCTATCCCGCCCACATGTGACAAACGATTTCAAATTTTCATGCACATGTTGAGGGGGAGCATCTATCTTAAACCTTTGATTTGAAACGTGATCATTTATCCCAATGTGCAGGTTCCCTCTAGTATGTGCAAAACTCTTTTCAAACCTCGAGGCACATATTGAGGGGGAGCAAATTCATGGAAACCTCATCCTTCCCGGAAATGCTATACCTACTTGATCTGTTGAGGGAAGTGATGTTGATATCTTTTAGAAAATGGTAATCAAAAGAAGTTAATTCTTTCTCTTGCCTCCGTGTGCAAAACATTTCCAAATACTTGATGCACATGTTGAGGGGGAGTTCTCGTTCTAAAAATATCAAAAACAATTCAGGTACAAAAAGCTTTGATAATATATCACAAGTATCTGAATTGATTTTCAAATGGTTTTCAATTGGATCCAATGGCAGATGAACAATACCAAATTGACCGACCAACTTTACTTTATGTACGGTGATATAAGGATGATAAGGTTAGGTATTGGTTCCCATGATCCGCCAGAACCGGAGGGATCTACCCAGGGACAATCCACTAGTTAGTGTAGAAGTCCTTAGGTATGATGATAAAAGGAGAAAAATGAGATAAGGGAAGAGTGCGGACTATGACTGAGCTAGTACTGGAATAAACCCAACAAGGTTCTAGCTATGAAGTCTCGGTAAGCACTGAAGGGGTTGAAGAATTAAAAAGAATTGAATGAAAATAGGGTGAAAACAAATAGCCCTCCATTAATTCAACCTTAGGGCAGAAACCGGGTTCAATTCATATGCTACTGATGGTAACATCGGTATTGAAGACAAGACGTCATGGACCCAGTGACGCACTGCACTTCAACTTCCCAAACCACTCAAGTTCCTCTAAAAAGGACTTGTTTCATTCTCACGGGGAACCGACATTATCTATCGACTTTCTCTTAGAGATGGTTGATATTGAAGAAGGAGACCCTCTCCCTAGTCTCCGTTATAGGATCCAAATATGCACAAATTGAGTCTAGAGCCTCGAGATCATCAATAAATCTCATTAGGACACTTTCAATGAAGACTCTCTGTTTCACACAATGTGGAAAGAGAGATTATATCTTGAGTCCTACGCATTATCCTTGTGGTATTGCCAGAACATCTGAGTGATGTGTTTACATATTCACAATGAAGATGGAAAGCCTTCTGGAGCCAACATCAAACAAGCTCCTGGTAGGTGGCATGTGAGATCTATCATATAGATCAACCATGTGACAACTGAACAGAAACAATGGGGCGATTCAATTTCTTGAATCAATCCTGGTTCAGGTTAGGGATTGACGGATACCTTTGAAAAACCGGTCTTTGTGCTTATAAACTCTTTTCTTTAGCACATCGACCGTGTACTCATTTTTCAAACCAAAAGGTATTTTTATGATTGATAATTGATTTTCAATAAAACCTTCGTTGTATTGCAAAAACAACTTCTATTGAGCAATACACGATTGTTTTTCAAATCTCTTTTCATCAATCAGTGGACTTAAAATTCACTGGTTCACTCACTCCGTGTTGTCTTCTTTGAGACGTTCCGGTTTGAGAACAGCTAGAACAGCTGCGAAACCCTGTCAAGGAGATTCTTAGGAATCCTACCTGATCACAGGCAGTACTTGTACTGATCAACGGGGAACCGTGGGCCGTGTACCTCAATTCATCGAAAGTGATCAAAGACACTTTCGTGCGATTTGTTGCTAACTGTTGTATGCAGGTACGCCCGACGTTTGCAGCTGATCAGAATGAAGCGGTCAATCCATAGCCGCATGCTCACTTAACACATTCATCTCTAAAGAAATCATGATTAGTGCATCAATGACTCTGATATTTTCACTCCATGCTTCTGCTACGCTGCTGCCAATATCATGACTCAACAAAAGCTTCCGCTACTCTGATGAGAAGAAATCATGATCCAAAATGTGAGCATGTCGGTCCCAAAGTCACAACACCACAATGGATGTCTCAGAGATTGTTGATAGCTGATGATCTCAAATGATGGCTCAAAATTATCATCACATGGATCAGTAAAAGACCTCCACTTGGAACAACCAAACATGCAATGTGAAGAATCATTGACGACGAGCTTATGAGCAAAGGACTACATCAAGAATGCAAGATCAACTATTAATGTAAAATCTATTTGTATTCAATGTAATTTTTGATGTATAATTGAGGTGACCTCCCTTAGGGGGAGATTGTTAGGAATTAGAAATTCCCAGTATTAAAGAGTCGGTCACCTCAAGTATATGTAATCGTTAGAAAGCTCGTAGTCGTAGTTCTTTTAAGTTAAGTAGTAATTTAGTTAAGTAACACCGTGGAGGACGGACGGGTCTTTACCCACTGTATGCCTGATCCACAGCCCAAAGTGTGGCGAGTTATGTAAGACTATAAATACTCTCTACCTTGCAAGGTAGAGAGTTGGAGCTCATAATAATATCTTTCACTTTCTCTCACTAAGTTCCCTAAACCTCTAACTTTCTCTCTCTAGAATTCCATCTTATTCGCCGCCTTGTGTTATGGTTTGATGTGTATGTGAAAAGTTATATCTTACAGAAAACATACCTTTATGAAATTTAGTTCTACCTTCTCTCCGTTCATAACCCAATCTCTCTAACCCTTCAAAAATAGCAGCATCAGAAAGATTAACTACACCATCAGAATCATCCAGCTTCAAAACACCTCTAATTACTTCCTCATTGACCAAAATCTCTTGTTCATCCACTACAGTCCTAAGTATCTCTAACCCATCTCTCTCCTGAATCTCAGCATTCCACCAAAAGTGATGAACATATGTTTTAAAGATTGTGGGTGCTACAGTTAATGCAAAGTGGATAGGACTATGGTTAAGGAAATCAATCATCTCATGAAAACCTTCTGATTGATTATTTTTGATCAAGTAAGCAACTAGGTTATGGGTTTTTGAATACGGCGACGGCATTGTGATTGGTGATGTGATATGATATGGGATTGTGAATTAAGCAGTTGGGAGTGGTTAGGGTTTGTGATAGGCGCCAATTTGGAAGTGATTTGAAGATCAAGTAAATGATCTGGCAGTGATTTGGGGGAATAAATACGTTATCACCAAAGTTAAAAAATAGCCCCTCAAGTATCCATCAGCAGCAATACTATGACAGTGGATTGAAAACCACTAGCAGTGGTTTGAAATACTCTAGCAGTGGATACAACAATCACTTTCCAAACTTTTGACTAAGACTGCAACAATCAAATCTAAGCCTAAAATAGTGATATCAAGCATAAATATGAAGGATTACAAAATATTCACATTTTGTTTTGAAAACTAAACACAACAACAGCTACAAAAAGTTCCAAATTGTACATAAGTCCTTCATACCTGCACATCACAAACACAAACCAAACACTTGAAACATGATTAAAATTAGCAGTGGTTAGAAACAACTAGAAGTGGTTTGAAAAATTTGTACTGGCAGTGGTTAGAATACATCTAAACACCAGTCAAAAGGTCAAATCCAAGTCATTATCCATCCACCAAAGTCAAAGACTTGATTTACTCCTCAACAACTTACACCTTCCCCACATTTAACTCCCTGATTTCATATTTACTCTATTAAAGACCATCTTACTCACATAACACAACTATCACTCATATTCCCAAATTCTCTCTCTAAGAATACTTGCAAACACCATCTTCACCAAAGATCATGAGTAACTCAAATCCAATAAACCTTTCAACTGATAGTTCTTCTTCTGACAGTGTCTGGGAGGAGTTTGTTAGGACTCACCCAGGTAGGGTTGAGGAAGAGGTTTCATCAAGGAAAAGAACTCACTCAGGTTCTTCTAAAGGTGGTTGGAACAATTATTTTCCACCAAGAAACACATCCCTCTCATCTGTTAAGACAAACCTTCAGCTGCTGGACCTTCTGTAATCCAACCAAGACCACAAGATGCTATTATTAAAGAATCCAGCTCTGACCTAAGTTCCATGCCAAGTTATGTGTCGCCATATGAAGGTACAAATGATGAAACTTCTTCAAGAGTCCTTGTTGTGCCTCCCCTTGCTGTAGTAATCCTACCAGAAGAACTTCAAGTACCACATCAGCAAGCACAGTTGACTGCACCACCTCCACCAGAGGGTCCATCATCATCTTTACCACCCATAAGAGGAAGGGTGATTGGGCTTGCTTGCCCCAAAGTGTGGGCAGTTATTGGTGGACCAAGGGTTCATAAGGAGATGCCAGAGTGGGGCATTGCTAAGAAGCCTTAGGTGGTGTGGGAGAAGTTGTAAAGCTTGTGTCCTTAGAGGGTTAGGTTAGGATGTTGTCTGTTGAAGTAGTCTGCTGGTTGTATGTTCACCATGGTTGTAATAATTGCATCTCTGTATGCAGTTTTATGAATAATAAGAATACCATGTTTGTTTTTTAAGTTCATTCCAGCATACTGGTTGTTATTTTAATTCCTTTTCTCTGCAAAATAGTTAGTGGGAACACAAAGAAACAAGCAGTGGATAGAACAATACTAACAGTGGTTAGACCAAAACAAGCAATACTAAGATCAACTAATAATAGTACATGACTTTTACAAAACAAATTTGAGACTTAGAGATTTATCATTCCAATACTGACTACAAGATACTGAAACCTCCCCACATCAAAAGCTTTAGTGAGAACATCAACAACATTGAAATCAGTATGGATTTTTACCATTTCAATCAACCTTTTCTCATTACAATCTCTAATAAAATGATGCCTTATCTTAATATGTTTAGTTCTAGAATGCAAAACAGGATTTTTAATTATGCATATTGTACTGTTATTATCAATGTAAATCTTAGTATGCATAAAATTGTACCCAAAGTCCAACAATTGATTCTGAATCCAAAGCACTTGACCACAGCAACTAGCAGCAGCCACATACTCAGTTTCAGTTGTAGAATTGGCCACAATAGTTCGCTTTTTACACTGCCATGAGATTAACCTGCTTCCCAAAAACTGACATCCTCCAGTAGTAGACTTCCTATCCAAACTAGCTCCAGCATAATCACTGTCTGTATAGGCCACCAAATCAAATGCTGAATCCTTAGAATACCAAAGGCCCAATTTAGGATGACCCTTAAGATATCTAAAAATTCTCTTCACAGCATTCAAGTATGTTGTGTTGGGTGTGACTTGAAACCTTGCACACACACATACTGAGAACATAATATCTGGCCTAGATGCAGTGAGATACATCAAAGATCCAATCATAGATCTATACAGCTTCAAATCAACTTTGGGACTTCCATCATCTCGTAGCAGTAGTTTCTGAGTCTCCATTGGTGTACTAGCACTCTTTACATCCTGAAACCCAAACTTCTTCAAAACATTTGCTACATACTTATCTTGACTAATGAAAATACCATCAGTCCTTTGTTGAACCTATAGCCCCAAAAAGAAAATGAGTTCACCCATAGAACTCATCTGAAACTTATCATGCATAAGTTTCTCAAAGTCTTTGCATAGATCCTTATTGGTTGAGCCAAAGATGATGTCGTCAACATAAACCTGAACAAGCAATATATCATCCTTGAGCTTCCTTATGAACAAAGTCTTATCAATCAGTCCCCTCTTGAAGCCGTTGTCCATCAGATAAGTAGAAAGGCATTCATACCATGCCCTTGGAGCTTGATGCAAACCATACATAGCCTTCTTCACCCTGTAAACTTTATCAGGATGATCAGGATCTTCAAAACCGGGAGGTTGACATACTTAAATCTCCTCATCAATGGTGCCATACAGAAAGGCACTCTTCACATCCATTTAGAATACCACAAAATTCTTGAATGAAGCATAAGCCAAGAACAGTCTAATAGCCTCTATTCTAGCAACATGTGCAAATACTTCATCATAATCCAGACCTTCGGTTTGTGTGTATCCCTGAGCAACCAATCTAGATTTGTTCCTTACCACAATGCCTCTTTCATCCCTTTTGTTTCTGAACACCCATTTTGTTCCAATAACCCTTTTTTCATTTGGAAAGTCAACCAATGTCCATACCTCTTGATGCTTAAACTGCAATAGCTCCTCTTGCATTGATTCAACCCATCCTTTTTCTGATAAAGCTTCTTCAACTCTCTTGGGCTCCTTTTGAGACCGAAAATAGGCAAACAAAAAATTTTGGAAATCTTTATGACTATTACTTTTGTGAAGTGATCCGGCAAAGAAACCTTGTTCAGGAAAGGTTTTATTGTTTACAGCTCTGCTTCTTGTTTGAACTGGAGTATTCAGATCTCCAAGAATTTGTTCTTTGGGATGATTCTTATGTACCCTGGTGGTAGGAATTGGACTTTCTATGATGACTGTATCCAAATTTGTAATATCAGCATTGTTGAAAAAGTCATCCATATTTTCATCATATGTAGGAGTATCCCTTTCTTCCAAACCAGGCATGTCAGGATCAGTTGGATACTCATCTTTACCAAAAACTGGCTTAGCAGTGGGTCCAAAGAAAGTACTGTCATCAGAATCTGCAGCTGGGGTTGCACTTGTACTAGCAGTGGTAGTACTTGGCTTAGCAGTGCTTTCAGAAATTTTCTTTTTTCTTTCAGTTTCTTCTACAGACACTGAATAATCATGCAACACTTCTTCTTTATCTTGATGATGATCACCCTTGATTCCAGAATCCAAAATATCATCATCAGTGGTACTCTTCTTTTCAATGATGGGTGAGACAAGACCAACTTTCCACTTCTCAATCAAGTAGAACTCCTTTGAAGAATCAGCTTCCTTAGAATTTGCTTCTCTTTCAGAATCCTTTTGAGTACCTGCATCAACATTAGTGGATGTACCTGCAATGATAGGCTCATAATTCATTGATTTGGTTAGCATATGAATGTTAAACAGCCACTCAGGTCCTTTTGTCTCAACACTAGGAGATTCTTCACTAAACTTAACATGTAAGTTTTCTTCTACTATTCTGGTCCTCCTATTGTATACTCTAAAGGCTTTGATATTTGAAGAATAGCCAAGAAAGTATCCATCATCTGCTTTTTCTTGAAACTTGCCTAGGTTGTCTATGGTATTCAAGATAGTAACAGGACACCCAAAAGGTTTAAGGAATGCTATCATAGGTTTCCTATCATGTAACAGCTCATAGGGGGTATTGTTATGAGGCTTTACTACCTTGCTTCTATTCTGCACATAACATGCAGTTCCTACAGCTTTAGCCCAAAAGGTAGTTGGTAGCTTAGATTCTGACAACATTGTTCTAGCAGCCTCAATTAGTGTTCTATTTTTCCTTTCAGCTACACCATTCTGTTGTGGTGTCCTAGCAATACTAAATTGTATTTCTATACCCTTAGCCACACAGAACTGATTCATCACATCATTTTTAAACTCAGTTCCATTATCACATCTGATTACTTTGACCTTATGGTTTACTAGATTTTCTATCTTAGTAATGAAACTCTTGAGGGTCTCACTAGTTTCACTCTCAGCAGCTAAAAAGTATACTCAAGAAAATCTACTATAATCATCAGTGATAACTAGGCAGTACTGCTTATGGTTCAAACTTTTAACAAAGGTAGGTCAAAATAAGTCCATATGAAGCATAAACAGTGGTTGTGTAATGGTGTTTATAGTCTTGGTCTTACAAGAGGCTCTATGTTGTTTTCCTTTCTGACAGGCCACACAAATTTCTTTACACTCAAAAACCTTAGAAGGTAACCCTCTCACTAAGTTGCCCTTTACCAGTTTATTGATTGTTTTGAAATTAAGGTGACCTAGCCTTCTATGCCATAACTTTGACTCGTCTCCTGATGCCTTAGCAAACAAACAAGTTAAGGACCTATTAGGAATTACATCTCTCATGTTAAAGCAATATATGTTTTATTTCCTAGGTACTCTTAACTGCACATATTTCTCACCAGGAATTTTAAAATCAGAAGACAACACCACACACTCAGTTTCCCCAAAAAGTACCAAGTTTTTCTTATCACACATTTGAGAAACACCGAATAAATTGTACTTTAGTCCATGTACCAAATAAACCTTCTCAAAGTCCAGCTTTCCTGTTCTGATGGTTCCTCTGCCAACTATCTTTCCTCCCTTTGGATCATTGCCAAATGCCACATAACCTCCATCATAAGCTTCAAAATCTTCAAGGTTTCTCCCATCCCATGTCATGTGCCTAGAGCAACCATTATCAAAAATTCCTTTGTCTTGTAGTTCATCTTGTAGATTGCCCTGCACATGAGTTAAAAAAATTAGTTCCTTTTATAGACCCAAGCCAATACTGACTTGGGTCTGCCCTGTGCATCAATATAATCAAATTTCTTTAGGTCCATTGATGCACTACTGGCATTGTGTAAAACCTTGGTCTTAGGCTTCCATTGCTAGCTAGCTGAGGCCTTTACAGCATAAAATGGTTTCCAACCACTGTGTTAGTTATCACCTTTGGAATAGTTAAAACTTCTTTTGTTTCAGTGGTGATATTCTGCTTAGCAGTGGAAACAGTTTGCTTAGCAGTGGATACGTTTTGCTTAGCAGTGGTTGGAACCCATTTGGGTGCAGTAGCGATTATAGTTTTTGTTTTACCATTCCTCATTAGCACTGCTCTGGGAACCGTATTTTTATTAGGATGAGGGATTGTATTCTTTGAAAAGTTTTGATGATTTACCCTCCTCCAATGATTCCAAACTTGTGGTTGGTTTTTATAACAATTTCTCTGTAGATGCTCAAAACTACCACATTTAAAACAAGCCTTCTTAACACATTGAAACTCATCTCCTAATCTGTTTGAAATTAGGCCATTGAAGTTTCTCTGATTACCCCTAGTTATGTATCTTTTCATCTGTTCTATATGTACCTCATTATAATCTACCACTTTCCTAGAATTGGTGCTCCAAATCTAGGCATAAGATTGGCTTGTTTAGAATCAACATACCTAACATTATCTAACTTCTCACACTGTGTTGATTCAGACCTATCTTCCTCAGAATCTGATTCCCAATCCTCAATAATTGGACCATCAGATGACTTATCAGAACCTATTTCAGTCTTACTAATCTCTCCTACAGGTTTGTTGAAACTGAATTCACTACTAAATGACAGTTCATTTGTTGGTGGTGCATGTTTCATAAGAGAGGGTGGTGGCATATTGTTGTAACCTAGGCCAGTATCATCTTTGAACAAATTTTGTCCAATTGGCTTATTTACTAAATCAGAAGCATATTGTGTTTTAGCAACCCTAACAACATGTTTTTCTTTTTCTTCTAGGGCTTCTTGTTTTACACTCTCTGCTTCTTCTAGTTTCTGTTTAAGCACTTTAATTTCCCTGTCTTTTAGATCAATTTCACCACCTAGTATGTTAATCTTATCTACATACTCAAACTCACATTTAATACAGGATTTAAGTTTCTCTTCAACACTCTCAAGACCAACTTTATATCCTAAGTTATCAAGTGAAAGTCTTTCTACCTCTTTTCTCAGACTCTCATTTAAAAGAACAAGTAGAATTTTTAGAATCATTAGATACCTCAGAATCTGAACAAGAAGATGAAGCATAGGCCATGAGAGCAAAGTTATGCTCTTTTGAGGCTTCACTAGCAAGAAAAGCTGCATTAGGACCTTCTTCAATCTGATCACTCCAGTCATAATCACCAATACCATCTTGAGCAACCAATGCTGAAGAAGAAACAGGCTCTTCAGTAGCCTTCTTGATGCCTTCAATCCTCTTAGGAGCTCGACATTCCCTTGCAAAATGACCCTTCTTCTTGCAGTTAAAGCACTCCATCTTGCTTTTGTCAAATCCAGCTCTTCTTTGACCATCATATTTTACATGTCTACCAGTCCTCCTCAAGAACTTCCTAGCTTGCAGTGTTAACATTGCCATTTGCCATTGAAGATTAATTTCATCAAGATCATCAGGGTCAATTTGATCCAGATCCTGATTTAGTACAGTAACACTGGTTGTAAGGTCAGCTAGGAAAGCACAGATGGCACCATCACTAACATTATCACTAACAGTGGTATTATTAGCAATAGCAGTGGTTACTTCATAAGCAGCAGTGGAAACATCCTGAGAATTCCTGTGCCCTGTAGACACAAAAGCAATGTTCTGTGTTGATGAGGATGAGTCAGCTATATTCTTTTCAGACTCATAAACTTTCAGGTTGTTGTAGAGATTGTCCAGAGTCATCTTTGTTACTCCATACAACAGTATGCATAGCCCATTCAGGTGACAAACTTCTGATAAACTTGAGATTTATATCTTCTTGAGCAACTTTGTAGTCCACCAATTTCAATTGACTGATCAGTTTCTGCAGTCTGTTATAAGTGCCATCAAGTTTTTCTCCACTGAGAGCAGTGAAGTTTTCAAGCTGATGCTTGAGCATGTTTTTCCTGGATTTCTTGGTAGCTTCATTACCAGAAAATCTTGTTTCAATGGCATCCATTAATTCCTTAGCTGTCTCATACTGCTCAAAGTCCAAAGCATACTCATTAGGTATTCCCATACTGAGAATACTATGAGCTTTAATCTCCAGCTTCCTTCTAGCCTTTTCAACCTCACTAACAATGCTAATATCCTTACCATCATCACCCTTCTTAGGAAGAGTATCACCATTCTCAACAACATCCCAGATGGTGTAGTGAATCATACGAATGTATAGCCTCATTCGCATTCTCCATACCTGATACTCACCTTGCTTCAGCATGGGCACCTTTGATGCAGTAACCATGTGAGTTTTGTCAGACATCTTAAACTTTCTTGAATTGAACTTAACTAGACTTCTTCTTGATCACAGTTTCTAGATCACAAGCTCTTATACCACTTGTTGATCCCAGTTGAGCAAATGATTCTTATAGAAACTAACTTAACAATAACCTGTTAAATACTACGCGGAATATAATATTTAACCTTAAGAAGAAGAACAGTATTAACACTTAAACACCTCAATTATATTAATAACGAATACTCTAAACAGTATTAGGGTTTTACAACCTTGAAGTGTATCGACCTTAGATATATCAAAACACACGTATATCTAATCTAACCTAGGACCTCCTTTTATAGGCTAAGGAGTCCTTTACATAATACAATACGTAACCTACAAGATAAATATCTTTTCCATATTTATCTAATACAAAATATTAAACCGACTAAATAGACTAGCAGTGGTTACAATACATTATCCGTGGTTTCACTATACTACTAGCCGTGGTTTAACTCTAGCAGTGGATTCCTTCTTCTAGCGGTGGTTACATTTACTCTAGCAGTGGTTCCAATACTTAGAATAATTCCTGATCAGTGGAACCTAAAACCCAACAGTGTTCAAGGATGACACTAGGAATTTTGATGGTGTCAAGTCATATTAAATGATCCTAAAGATCAGATGTAAACTTGAGATAAAATTTGAAAAATCCTTAAAATTACAAAAAATTAAAAAACTAGTTTTTGACCCATTTTGAGGTAAGGATGACTAAAATCAATTTGCTAAAACTGAGAGAAATATCAAACTAGGTGTTTTGAGATGAGAGGAGCAATGTGTAAACATTGGAGCGGAAAGATGGTGAGTTTTGAAGTAATGATAAATCAAAAATACTTTGAATGTGATCCTAAGTCATCCATGAGTGAATGTGAGATCAACTGAGTCTAAGGAAATTTTAAGTGATCCAAATGTAGCATGTTTAACTAGTCCAATAAGGTCTGGAATGTTGGATTGATGCAAGGAAGCTAAAAAGGAACTTCTGTCCACCCGAATCCCACGGATCCTTCACTTGAGGGATCCATCTAGCTACATTTAAGGGATCCGGCGTCTGAGATAGATTTTCTTAACATAATAGTTGCAGAATTTTGCTCTATGTTTCGAATGATGAAACTAATGACTTCTACAGCAAGCATACATGTATACACGTTAAGCAAAGCAAGGAGAGCATGTAGAGATCACATATAGGCAATCAAATGAGTTCGAGCTCACAAATAACACAAAGGTTTAGCATACTTAACAAGCACTAATTCAAGAAGCCCAAAAAAGATTTACGGTCTAGATTAGTAAATCATTTACACTAACAATGACATGTAAGGTATGTGTCTAGAAAGAAAAGAGCACATGATGGTGTTCAAGACAAAAGAGTTGTGAGGTGCTAGTTTAGGACAATCTAGTCATTACCGATGGTGATTAGCATACAATGAGCTTCGTCCATGAAGTCATCTAGCTCTTCTCGATCAAAGCAAGATAATTGGTTGATGAGGCAAGTGGTTGTGATTAACTAAAAGAAAAATTAATTTTACAACTTGTTTGATTAGTAATCCTAAAACAATGCAAAATATTTCCATTGTAAACTTACTTTAGGAAAACATAGGAGTATAAATTTCTCAAGTGAGAGAATGAATATGAGACTATTACTAGCGGTGCTCAATTACGGCTAAACACGACCATTTTTACGGGCGATTCCACATACCCAACTTCTATCAAGGAAGCAATTCAACCGTTAGGTCAAATTGAGTTTCTAGTACAATAAGTTCTCCAGTATTCATTCTCAAGTTAGGAAAATTTATATTTCTACAATGGCCTATCGAAGAGTAACAATGATGATACTTTGCTTCATTTGTATTAATATTATACTTGAAACAACTAAGGTGACGAAGGTGTCAAAAAATTAAAAGTTGTCCATATGGTGAACAAAAAAAATGGTTGGATGAGCTAGTTCAACATATGTTGTTGGAAAGCTCGAGTTTGGACTTTCGGATGTGAACAATTATATTTGCGTTGCAAAATAATTTACTTGAGTATATCGGATGAAATAATCAAGTTGTCAATCCTACTATGAAGCTTGAAGAGCGATCATGAAAAGGAAAATGGGAGAGTACATCATCAACACAAGTGTAGGTTATGATCCGATGTATATTCTTGTTGTTTTTAGAAAACGATACAAGAAAATATGAAATCAAGAAATCATATAAGCACGTAAAACATTTATGTTGCATACATGACAAACTCAATCAAAAAGCCATTTAGTGTGTTATATGTTTTAAACATTTTTCAACTTATAAAACTAACATTTTCGACACAACTAGATGTTATCCCAAACACTCCTTCAAGTAGCACATTGATTAGTAGAATATTACTAAATCGACAAGCAAGAGAATGAATAGCAAGGTAAGGAAACCACATATGTTATTCAATCAAACAAGCACAAAAGCTATTTGAGATAAGCAAATAATCAAGTAATGCAAGGAAGACAATTTATCATTTAGCATAGCATACGAAAGTTCTTTTCATCGCTTTGTGTTAAATATAAACATGTATACCAAGCTTGATTAGTTTCTTTTATAAATATGATCAAAACCTTAATTTCAAAAGAGGACACATTGTTATTCAAAGATGAAAACATCCGTCTCCAATTAGATCAAAAGTTTGTGCAAAAGTTATGACCAAAAAATGACTTTCTATTATAAATCAATGATTCTGTAAATTTTTGTTTTGAATCAGTTTATGAAATCATTTTTAAATGAAAGTAGACTCAAATACCTTTAAAATGATAGGTGGCACGACTTCTAACGACTTACGGTTAATTAGTTATGAAATTTTGAAATTCAGACAAAAACTGTCTTCTGTACCACGGATCCCTTGCTTGAGGGATCCGTCCAGTGTAACCTGAGGGATCCGCGGATCTGACACAGAATTACAAAAATGCATGTTTTGACCCGACGAAAAGGTTTAACATTTGTAGACTTTTTAGTGAAGTTATATTATCCATTTTTACCTTTATTCAAGCTTGATTAACAAGATATCTAACAACAAAACTTCAAAGAGAAAAAAATCAACAAAACACTTTTCATATTATGAAAACGTAGAGCCAACCCATTTTGAAAACCAATTGTTTGAAAAAAATCAACAAAACACTTTGATACAAGGACCTTACTCGTTTTGAAAACCATTTGTTTTAAAAACTAGAGCCAACCCGCTCTGATACCAATTGTGAAAACGTAAAGGGGGGGGGGGTGAATATGTTTCCGTTTCAAACTTAAAACTTTTGTATCGAATATAGTATAAACCATTGCATTTGCTAATCTCGACGCGAGGATGCATTTAACGCATTACAGCATGTAAGGCCAACCCCTTAATATCACATAAGATTCCGTAAGATTAATGGTTCATTATAAATCAAATTTCACCATTATTAGTCCGGTTGCTTTTTCTTGATCAAGCGTGTCATAATAAGTAAAGTGTTAAATATAGTTTATGACTATATGAAAGACCAAGTATGTATCACAAACATAGACATCAACCACATAGAAAATAAACAATGTAATGCAAGAATAAAAGTAAAGCGATAAGTAAAAGGATAGACAAACCAACATGAGGATTTATAGTGGTTCGACTACAAGGACACCTTCCTTGCCCTACTCCACTCCCCGAGTCACCTACTCGAGAGTTGCTTCACTAGATCAACAAACTTCATTCTTGGCGGAGAAAACCTTACACAACGTCGCTTACACTTTTTCCGGTACTAAGCTAAACACCGAGTTCTTCCATGAGGTAGAACCACACCTATCACAACGTCGCCTACCCTTTATTCGGTAATAGGCTAAATCCCGAGTTCCATTACAATTGAGGAACTACTACCACTTAATGTGCCTCCACCAATTCTTCCTTCATTTGAGGATCTTCAACCACTTCACTTGAACCTCCGCTTCAAGACGCTCAACCTTTACCACCATCCTTTCAAAACCATGACAAGGATTGCTATCATCCTTAAGCACGTGGTTGCTTCTTAATTTTAGGTCACTCATTAGTGTTAGAAGAATATGTATTACATGGCTAAATAATTCTCTTAGTTTTAGAGATTTGTTGATTATCTCTTATGTTTTTTTGAATGATAGCTTATATGCCATATTGCTTTGAGTATATGTGTGTTGCTTGAATACATATCTCACTTTGACGTTTACATTATTTGTTATTTCACCATTTCTGAATTCTGTCATCAGACAGACGGATCCCTGGAATTTGCTTTGACGGATCCCTCCAGAAAGGGAACCGTGGGATCCGTGCAACAGAAGACCAATTTTCTACTAACTTGAGTCTTATTTGCAGGAAATTATGCACTATATACTTGTTTTCTAACCTTTATTTTGTAGATTTTCAAAATACACATGAAGACTTTGAC
This sequence comes from Chrysanthemum seticuspe, assembly GCA_019973895.1. NCBI lineage: Eukaryota > Viridiplantae > Streptophyta > Magnoliopsida > Asterales > Asteraceae > Chrysanthemum > Chrysanthemum seticuspe. The sequence goes on from BPTQ01000004.1 coordinate 232,432,292, forward strand.
ACCCTAAGCTAGGGGGAGCTTTGTAAAACCAATTGTAAAATAATCCTGATATGGATTACATTTCGTTACATCCCATTACAAAGTTGCAATCTTCAAGGGGAGCATTTTCGTCACAAAGACGAAACCATTTGCAAACATAGTTGCAAGGCATTATCTTATTAGTTTTTATTTACTTTACGCCCTCACAAAGGAATGGACTCGTCAAGGGGGAGTTAAAACGAGAACTTTTCCCGTCACTTGCTTTCTAGATTTTTTCTTTTTACATGTTTTTCTTAAAACATTGTGTTAGTTTCTTTTCGACGCTTTTTTTGTTTTGACAAAAAGGGGGAGAAGAGAGTAAAAACTCCAATTCGAACTCTTACGAATTTTAGTGTTTCTTTAAAATAATTTTATATTTTGTCATCAACAAAAAGGGGGAGATTGTTAATACAAATAAGCCGTAAAAACTTTTATTTATATTTTACGATCTTCTAATGTTTTGTCGATAACAAACATAAAATCATTTTAACGAAACAAATAAAATACGTAAATGTTTTGAGCCAATAGTTTTCTAACACACTTACGTTTTCACATATAAAACACTAAAACAAGTATAAGTGATTTTATGATTTAATAATACATATGTACAACAACTAGTGTTTACATATTGGGCAAATATATACATAATTAGTATGTATTATAATGGGTAATATAAATGGGTAGAAACTTAAGTATTTGACCCATTGACCAAATACATTGAATATAGTTGGGTACAACCCAAAGTCCATGACCCATACCCATGGAGCTTGACCTATAACCCATTGCATGACATCATGCTTAAGTCATACATGGTTTTAATCCATGGCCCATAGTCTTAACCCATGAACCATGGACTAGACGCATTGCATCTTGGAGATACATTGTATCTACTTTGATACCATGATCTATAACCCATGACCCAAAACCCATGGGCAAAGGGGAGCGTCCCACGGATCCCCAGTATTGCACTGGACGGATCCCTCAAGTGAGGGATCCGTGGGATCCATGGAACAGTAGTTGTTTCTCCTCTATAAATAATGAGCCATTTCTTCCTTTTGGGTTGCCACTCCTACACATACTTTCTCCAAGTATTGTAACTCTCTAACCACTGATCCTAAGAGATATTTCTATTTAATTTGTCTTTTTTTTGTGATTCTCTAGGTTCCTCTTAAAGGCGAGATCACCACTTCTTGAAGTCGAGCAAGCTCAAGTCCATGAGTGCCATGCTTCATCATCATCAAGAATACTGAGGTTCTCTTGTTGATAGTTCTTTCTTCCTCCATAGAAGTGTTGTGTTGAAGGCATTAGTGAAGGATGCCGAAAGAGTCAAGACGAAAGCATTAGTGAAAGGTGCTTAACGTTCATGTCAAAAGCATTAGTGAAGAATGAAAAAGGAGTCAAGACGAAGGCATTAGTGAAAGGTGCCAAGCGTTCGTGTCAAGGGCATTAGTGAAAGATGCCTAGGAGTCAAATCAAGTGGCATTAGTGAAGGATGTCTAGGTCATATAATCGATGAGGTGCATCATTATACAAATAGTAATAGTATGTTTCCAAAGATGTTGATATCCTTGATGGTGTTGTAATAAGGAGTGGGTCTCCTTTGGGATTAGGTGTTGTGTAGTGTTGGGGAGTAGTTCCTCCATTGTAATGGAACTCGGTACTTAGCCTAGTACAGGATAATGGGTAGGCAACGTTGTGGTAGGTGTGGTTCACCTTGGTGAAAGAACCCGGTGGTTAGCCTAGTACCGGAAAAAGAGTAGGCGATGTTGTGAAGGCTTCTCCGCCATAAGGAGTTGGTGTCGTGCAGTGATTACGAACTCTCGAGTAGGTGACTTGGGGAGTGGAGTAGGGCAAGGAAGGTGTCCTTGTAGTCGAACCACTATAAATACTCGTGTCGTAGTTATGTGCTTCTTACTCTTTATCTTTCATTACACTTTTATATATCTATCTATCAATGTCGAACATACACATCTAAATAGATTGACATTGTTAGGAATTAGAAAATTCCATAGTGAAGAGTCGGTCACCCCAAATATTATCTAGCATAAGTTAGCTCGTAGACTTGTAGTTATTTACGTTATTTAGTAGTTAAATAGTTAATTAGTAGCGTAGAATAGTTTAGTGCAACACCGTGGAGGAAGGACGGGTCTTTACCCATTGTATACCTGATCCACAGGCCGATAGGAGGTCGTGTATTGTGTAAGTATAAATACCCCTTCCATTCATGGAAGGGGTGGTGCTTCTCATTCAATCTAACATTTCCTTTGTGTAAACCAAGTCTCTAGCAAGAACACCCTCTCTATCTTTCTCTCTCTAAATATGGCAAACATGTATTTTGATCATCCAAGACCACCTGAATTATCAACACAATAAATATATCGATCCTACAATTGGTATCAGAGACAGGTTTTTGTGTTTTTGATGATTTATTGTTGCTTTGATACATGTTTCTAAACTGTTTTGTGTACTGTTTTTATAGTCGGAATTATTATCTTTTGATAAACAGTTTTAAAAGTTTGTATATTGCTGTTGGTCTAATATGTCACGTTATGCTCATATCTGTCTTGTGTCCATTGGTCTCATATCTGCTTTATTGGTCTCACATCGTGGTCAAAACGGGTCATTTAAATGAAGCTTTTTCTGGGTCTTTCTTGGAATCTGGTCTGGTTTTTGAGGTCTTAACTAGTCAAAATATTAAGCATTCTTATGTTTTTCTGGATAACATCAGTTTTGTAACTATTGGTTCCAAACAAGTGAAAATAAGTGGCCAAATAGTCATGTTTTATGGTCAAGACGGGGTCAAATAAATCAGTTTTATGCATGACTTCTGGGTAAACATGAAGATGAACGGAAAAGTAGTCGGAAAACTCATCGGAAAACATAAAAAATCTAGCTAGCGATTTGACACAAAACTGTCCAGATGCATTGCATTTTTTATAGCGACTTATCTTTACAAGTCGCTACGACTTGGCCTAGCGACTTGGCCGTGGCGAGTTAGTTGTGGCGAGTTGTGTAAAATGGTTTTGCGACAGAAAGGAGAAGAAGAAGAACTGACCTAGACCACAACTCGTACCAAATACCAACATACCTGACCTCAGGTTATTATTAACCTTTCATCAGTCCATGCTTATAAGAACTGTAAACAAGATGTAAAACAGATCCAAAACCAACTTTAACATAACAATCCTAAACCATCAACAACAACATCTACTACTTCATCTCTCGAATCCCAACTCCAATATCAATTTGATCTCTGAAATGGTTCAAGATTTTATCTTTCACAAGTTTTTTTTTCGTTGAACCTATATCATCATTGATCTACAGATCATTACCCTTCTTGTTTTATTATTCGAATTATTTTCAGATTGAATAAAACAACTTGTGCTTTTACTCATAATCTTTAATTCGATTTAAAAGACAATCGAGTAACAAAACAATTAATTTAAACCTTACCCGAGACCTTGAATTAACAAGACCTTGATGTCGTTGCATAAGAGAAATGAGATTGGTGTTCTGATTAAACTCAACTGAAAATGATATAAATCATTTTGATGTAGTTGAATGGTGGATCAATGGTGCTCGTGTATTTTGGGTTAATGATGTGAGTTTCAGATGTTTGATAGGGGAAGGAGAGAATTATTAGGGTGGTAGGCGGATTTGTTGTGAGAATTATTAGGGTATGTGGGTAAGTTATGTGTTCTTTAATATCCCACATTATTAGGGTATACGAGTTTTACCTCATTGGATCTGAATATCTGATATCCGGTCATGGGCTTCTCATCTTGCAATGGGCCGAAGGTGTTAATTTTTGCCTTGAATAGTTATAGCGTGTGATGTTAAAAGTTATTGCGTGTGATGTTTTATGTTAAAATGTTATGGCTGTGTGTTGATTATTTGGGCATTGGACGGTAATAAATGGGAGAAGGTGGTATTCTTCTTATAATTGGACCAATAAACCAAATTTTATTATTGTGATCAGATGCTAGTATATCACTATCGTGTATGGTATCAAGATTAAAGGAGTCGGATATTTCTTCAAATTCACATGATATGATAGTGTTGGAATGGGTACATTGGTTTGCAATGAGCCTTGTGGACTTACCCGTTTGTTATGAGTGGGATTGATGTAGACCATAAGTCTCTCGACAATGGGCCGAATGAAGTAATTGTATCAGATTGTAATATGGGCCGAGTATGTTTGCATTTGCTAGACGACGATTTCTAAATATGGTATTTAATTTATTTTGGACATTACTTGGTTCATATTCTGGTTAAGTGTTGTATTGTTGGTACTTGGGTCGTACTAATCTCACGAGGATACACGTTCAATGATATGTTGTAATTAAGTTTTGGATCGGATGTATTATTACTTCATGGGCTGAACTTGGATTTGGATGTTGGACTGATGAGCCTCTCAAAACTGGATCATAATTATGAGATTTGTCGATAAGATTTGATTGATTATGAGAATTGATGTGATGTGATTCGTTGGGTTATGCCGATCTGTACTTTGGTTCTACATCTTCACGAAAATTATTATGTCACGGTTTGAAGTGTTTATTGTAAAATGTTGACTACAGGGATGTTTGTTCGGTATTTCTTATTTGGATTTGAAGTGAAGTTTTCCGGGCATGTTTACTTATTTCGTCTTCTTTCTTTCTATCTTTCCGCGAAGATGACTTGTTTGGGCGTTTATTGAGTGTGATAAAGACTTGGCAATTTAGTTACGGTTGTAATTCTTTCTCGCTCAACCCACAACGTAGCTATCACTTCGGTGTCTCACGCAGTTGAGGATTTGTCAAGAGGTTTTGTACATTGGGTACACCGTTACTTATTCACAAGGATTAGTACAAGTTTAAGTAACATATCTGGGGAATTTTACTTCATGATCAAGTTTGACATATCGGGTCTACTTCACCAAATGTTGTCACCGCAATAGCCGACAGAATACGTGATTGATGTGTTTACCAAAGTGTTTATTGGATGATTGATGATATTGTTGATGTTGGAGAATGAACCGTTGATGAACCGCTGCATGTTCCCATAAAACAGATATTCACCGAAACCAATGTTGTCATAACACATTCAAGCTGACATTGTTTACGGTTTTGTCTTGATTTTGTAAAATCCCGCGAAAGAATCTATTTCTTGGTTTAAATCATAGACTTATAAAATCCCGTGACAATGGAAACATCCTGGTAATTGTAAAGTGCATTTCCGGATCTATCTTACGGTTTATTCTTGGTTTTGTAAAATCCCGCGAAAGAATCTATTTTTTGGTTTAAACCATAGAATTATAAAATCCCGTGATCATAGATTCATCCTGGAGAAAGAGAAAGTGTATTTCTGGATCTTATCTGATGTTGGTGCTACGATTTCTACTTCGAAGAAAGGATAAAGGGGGTACTTTATGAATTGGATGTGTGTTTGGATTACCTTCATGGCAGATTGGTTATTACATGGTTTTACGGGGTTATGTGCTTTTAACCATGGTCGGGATGAAACCATTATCAGAGTTCGTTTAAATGTCAAAGAAGGCTAGATTTGAGAGGTTAACCAGAAGATGTGACAACGGGGTTAATTCAGTATTCTTTATTTGAGGTTGAAGTGAATTATCACGGGTGAGTGTACTTAGTATCTGAAGGTATCGGGGATGGTTGGATGAAGATTCTTCATGATCCTTGTTCAAGCTTATTATCAAAAACGACGACTTGGGAATCTAGTTATTGTTGGGTGAATTTTTCCTTTTCTTTTTTCCACTTGGGGGAATTGGTATCGTATCACCACAAAATAACTATCACTTTAAGGAGTTACGTTGTAGTGCTCAGTGTCACATTCAATTGTGGATTTTCAAGAGGTAATGTACGTCTTATACTTGATGGTTGGTTGGTTGAAGAGTATAGAGTACATAGAGAGTACTTAGAGATGCTAATGGAAATCGGCACCGCTGATAAGGTTTTAAAATGTACCTTTTTGAGGGGTCGTTTAAGCCCTTATTTGATCACTTTTGTATCCGTTATTGCTTAATATCGTTCCTTTTCACTTTTTAGGTCTCTTGAAGGCAAACTGCTGTAATGGCACTTATTTGGACGAAAAGGCGCGGATATATGAAGAAAATGGCCAAAGTCAAGAATCGAGACACTCAAGCTGCTAAATTACAAGGGGACGGCGTCACTGCTTAATCTGCGACGCCGTCGGAGGAATTTGTGACGGCTCAGAAGAGAAATTGCTAAGTTTTGAAGGACGGCGTCGGGCTTTAAAAGAGTAGGCCGTCGCAACTCAGACGGCCTAGATTCAATCCAGACGGCGTCAGAAGCTAAAGAGGACGGCGTCACAAGCATAAGGTGACGCCGTCGCAAGATTAACTTGGCCAAGACGAAACCCTAATGACGGCGACACGACGGCGTCACAAATCATAAGGTGACGCCGTCGCACATGTAATCTTATATATAGAATCCGAATTTTTCAGTTTTAGAGAGTAGTCTTTTGGGTAAACTTTTGGAGTAAAACCTAAACCGAACCAAGGTCGTATTTTAGGGTTCTAAACCCTATCTTACACCAAGATAAGTTGTTTACTTCATTAATTTAATTATGTCTTCAATTATTTGTGTGTATGCTTGCATGTTCTCCATGTCTGGCTAATTTACTTGTGTGTTTGCTTAGGGAATATGAAACTTAATTATTGAATATTGATTGGTTGTTTCTTATCTTAGTTGATTAATGATCTAGTAATGCGATAGGTCATTCGTTGTGTACTTAATGCTTGATTAATCTTTGTGAACCTTAGGTTATAGCACTTTGAGTTGTTGTAAGCTAAACTATCCAGAGTGGCCTTAGAGTTAGAGTTTATCATCCCTTGTGGGTTTTGTAGACGAGACCCTTTGGTAACTTCAAAGAGTTAGGGAGAAACGCATACCCTACAACTTTAGACACACAACGCAATTAGGAATAAGGACATGACAATTCAACCACCAATAGGAGATAATTAAGAAGTAGTAAAACCTAAGTAAACACATCTTTAAACTATCATACGAGCACACAATAATTAGACATAGACTAACACCACCTTAGTTTAGATAAATAGATAATAGTAAAGTAATCGGTAGAAATACCAACCCCCTAAATCCAAACCCCGAGATTCATACTTTTCCTTTTCTAAAAAACATAAAAAGATAAAAAATAATCTTCCTCAACCCCAACCCTAGCGTAGTAACTTCTCACTAGCATTCCTATTCCCCTAGAGAACGATATCAATTCCCGTGGCTTACCCTAATACTACACTACAATGATTTGGTTCACTGCCTAGGGTGTTGAAAAACTTGCTCGACGAAAAGGAAGTTCCTTTGACCCCGAACGCGCTGTGTAAGCGTATCAAGTTTTTGGCGCCGCCGCCGGGGAATAGAATAGCTAGTTAGTAGTCCACCTCGTTTAGGTTTCTTTGCTTGATTCCTATCAAGTAAACTTTTTTCTCATTTTTAGCTTTCTTTTAGTCTATCCCCCTTCTTCGTGACCTTTGTTCGTAACCCCATCACTTTTCATCATGGAAGGTGAAAACCCCCCTCAAATCATTGTCCCGCCAAGAGACCGTACTCTTGGTGAATACTCGAGACCTAGCCACCAAGGATATAGGAGCACCATTGAGCTTCTCGACCAAGCCCAAATTACGGCCCTGCGATTCGACACCATCCGGTTGGTGCAAAATGGATGTGCATTCCATGGACTTCGCTCCGAAGATCCTAATCAGCATCTTAAGGACTTCCTTAAAATTGTTGATTCTATTGACCTTGATGCTACTACTCGGGAGACCACGCGTCTGCGTCTCTTCCAATTCTCTCTACGGGACCAAGCTAGTAATTGGCTTGAGCGACTTCCCGCCGGCTCCATCTCAAGTTGGGATGATCTCACCACTCGTTTCCTTGCTCAATTTTTCCCACCGGGGAGAACCACAAAACTTAGGAATGACATCTTGATGTTCCAACAACGTCAAGGTGAATCTCTCTACGAAGCATTGACTCGATTCAAGGACTTACTCCATAAATTCCCTCATCACGGCATTGATCTTTGGCTCCAAGTCCAAATCTTTTATGATCATGTCAACTTCCCCACTGAGCGATCCATTGACCAAGCGGCCGGTGGAAAACTTAGTAATCTCACCGCGGAAGAATCATGGGGTATAATAGAGGACCTTGCTCTCTATGACAACGAAAGTTGGAATGACCCCCGTGAGTTGCCCAAAACCGTTAAGGCAATCTCCTTGCCTCCAATTGACTCACAACCTTCCGACCGTAGGATGCTTGAACTTGAAGATCAAGTAAAATTCCTCATGAGCTCCTACAAAAATCCTAAGTCTTCAAATCAAGTGAATAAAATCACTCTACCTTGTGAATTATGTAGTGGTCCCCATGACACTCGTGATTGCACAAGACTCCCTGAACAAGCTTTTGCGGACTACGCCTCCACGCGTACCGACGGAGCGGGAGAGAAGTGGTACACTTTCAAGCCCGAACAAAACAACTTAGGAAACTCTTACAACCCCTCATGGAGAAATCACCCTAACCTTAAGTGGAATCAAAACTCAAGTACACCCCAAAGCTCATCTAGTCCACCTAATAGGTTCAATTCTCTAAACACCGGGAACCCCACTAATCTTGAGGCAATTGCATCTAGATTCGTGTCATCTCAAGAGACTCGATTGACTAAGCTTGAAGCCGATTTTAAGCGAAAGCAAGGCGAGATGACAAACAAGCTTGATGCACTCTTAAAAGCCTTCAATGAACGAGAAATTAGAGCACTTCCAAGTGATACCATAAAGAACCCAAAAGTAAATTCGATTTTGTCGACTTCATGTTCTTGTTCACCTTGGGAGAGTACACATCCATGTCCCTCACACCCAACGGTTCGCTCGGTGAATGCTATCAATAAGGGTTCTAAGCAATCCAAATTTAGGTACCAAGGCCCTGCACCATTGGTAGAACCTACTCTTAAGAAACCCGTCAACCAAGAACCCAAACCTAATCTAGAGGAGGAGTACAAGGAACTCCATCAAGAAAAACCGGTTCTTGAAGTCTTAGCTCATGCACCTTATTATAACGCTTTGAAACAAAAATATGAGTTAGAACTTAAACTTGGAAAACATGGGTCCGCCTTTGTGCGAAATAATCTACCTAAGAAGTTAGACGATCCAGGGCTATTTAGTCTTCCGTGTAGGCTTGGAACTTCCAAACCTCTCGATGCTCTAGCCGACTTAGGATCATGCATTAATCTTGTTCCGTTGTCCCTCCACAGAAGCCTTAACCTAGGTAAAATAGAACCAACGGAAACCATTTTAGGTCTAGCAGACGGTAGTGTTTCATATCCAGTAGGGATAATAAAAGAAATGGTAGTACACGTAGGAGAGTTAACTCTTCTGGCCGATTTCCATGTGCTTGACATGAATAAGGACCCGACATGCCCATTACTTGTAGGAAGAGGATTCTTAGCTACCGCTAGTGCCATCATTGATTGTAAGATGTCCAAGATAGTGGTAGGAGAAGGTAGTGCTAGGTCGATTTACGATGTCAAAAGGCATACATACTACAAAGAGGAGGAAATTCCACATGAGATTAGGATGGATAGAATACCTTCTAGATATGGACCTTGGATTGATAAAAACCTCATAGGCCCCCAACGACCTTTCTATTTAGATGATGCCTTTGCTAGCAAAGCAACTTTCCATGAAAAAGAGATGGCTAGAGACATGGAAGTAAACCCGTTCGAAGACGCTTTAGTATTTAGGAAGATGACCGAGTTCTTAGGAAGTTTGCCCGTCAACCTCGTTATGAATAGGTGGAAAATTGAGAAGCCTAAACATAAGTGCGATTGGAGTAGACCGCCTAGTAATGGAAATGGAGAATGGCACATTAGGATAACAATCTATGATCCCGATGAAGAAAAGTTTGAAAAGGCGTATCGAACCGAACGTCTACTTGGAACCTAAATGATAAGTTTGATCCTTATGACATTGTTAAGGACAAGCTTACTTATATCGGTACGTAGGGACACGACTAAGAGTCTAGCTACAAGACTCTTAAATAAAGAAAAGCGCTTCATGGGAGGCAACCCATGTTTAATTGTTTGCTTGTTTGTGTCATATATCTTTTATTGATTGTTTAATCTCATGTTTAAATTTGTAAAAATGCTTTATTTTGTTTTTAACCTCGTCTTAATTGCATATAAAGGTATTTTACATAAAGGATAAGTGTAGGGAGGATTACACACGTTTTCAAGGAAACGTAAACATGAGAATAACAATTCATTAAAAGATATATTTGTGTGTTCGTTCGAGTCAAATGCTTGTATCGAGTCATAATGGATGTTTTGCAGAAATTTTTCCAGATTCTAAAGATGTAAATTTTCCAGAATTTTTTCCAGAAAATCGTAGACCAGTTTTTGTCAGGATAACCTGACGGCGTCAGGATTGCAACCTGACGGCGTCAGGAAGGAGTAAAAACATCAGATTACTTTTTCTCGTTTTCTGAGCTACTTAAAAATTTTGGAATTTTCCAGGTCTTAATTTTCTTAGAAATTCTGTAAACATCCATTCCACAAGCATTATATCCTAGTTCAGTAGAGTCTTATATATATTATTACCGCCGATTTTACGCGAAGGTTTTGTTTGTTTTCTTCAAGTGTGTAGGTTTTGTTTATCAAGAAGAAGATACATAAAGTTGGAAGGAGCTTTTCACGCATACATTCTTCTTTGAAAGGATTTAACCACTACTTCACACACGGATCCTACCGAGCTAATCAGGGGAGTATTAGTTTCTTTCGTTTTTGATTACCTTCTTTTATCATAACTTTGATACTTTCGGGGAACATTGGGGACAATGTTCAGTTTAAGTGTAGGGAGGGAAAATAAAACGGGAACTTTGAAACTATGCTTATCCTTGATTATTTGCTTTGTCCAATTGCATTTGCGTAATAAACTATGAGAAAATGTCGGTTAGGGTAATTTTGGCACCAAATTTAAAAATTTTCATAATATATAGGAGTGGGCCATTAGTCTTAACAAAAGCGTCTCACGGATAGGAAGTTATATGACTAGCACAAAACCCTTTACCACTTAAATTCCACCAAAAATGTGAGGATCGCCCTTAGATTAGTAGGAATTAAAGCATTCATCTTTAATGCTTAGAGTGTGAACCGGTAGTATATTAGATTCTAGAACTTGTTTTGTGATGCATCCCGAGATCGCTAGTAAGACTACACTTGTGTAGTTAGGAATAACTAAATGATAAGAGGCATTAGGATAACCCTTGTTTGATACCCGTAATATGATTACTCCTTCCACATCGGTTGAGTAATTCCCCCACACCCTTTGCGTTGTACTCATCTTTAGTACACGATACCCCTAGTTAACCCCTCAGAGCCTATCCTTTTCGCGGTTCTCGTGATGTTTCGGTTTTTCCGGAATATCAATGAAGAGCATTGTTTACACCCCACCCCCAAATGTACACCCAAATCGCCTTAGCCTACCTTGTATGCACTCGCTTTTAGTGCATTATTGTTATCACCCTAAACCCTTAGTTCAATTATCTAGTTGCTTGCATGAGTTGCTAAGTTGAGTCATATCTTTTGTATACAGTTTTGGGACGATTGGGACTCATGGGAAAAGTTAAAGTTTTAAATGACTAAAAGGGAACGCCAATTCCTTTATTTGCGTAATAACGTACTCCAAGTGTTTTGATCTTTTCAATTCGGGTCATATTAGTGTTAGAGTAATAAAAACTCAAGTGTAGGGATGTGCTATAAATCCCTATTATTTTGATGTTATCGTAGAGGATGGTAGAGTAAAAGTGTATGAAAAAAAAAAAAAATCGAAAAAAAAAATAGAAAAAGAAAAAGAAAAAAAATAGAGTGTTCAATTAAAAAAAAAAAAAAAAAACGCGCTACCATCCTACATCTATCTTTAAATTTATGTTTGTTTATTTCAGTTATCTAGAGTTTAGAGTGTCGAGTCTTCGCTTAGCAACGCCATTCTTCGTATGCATGTAACATTGAGATTTTTGACTTGCCACCACTAAAAAAAGTCTATCCCACCAAACCCTTTGTTTCCCTACCATAAGCCTAACGTTACAACCCTTTAAAGACCTCTTTGATAGTCTTTCCTAGGTGCTTACACCAAAGCAATGGAGGTTTGATCTATTCTCAAGCCTATGGTAATCTATGTACTAGGACCGGTTAATGAGTGTTTATCTTCCATTTCCAATTTGTTATATTTCATATACACCCGAGAGATGTGAGTATCCAAACACCCCATGTGAGGTTCTAGTATGTAATTTCCGTGCTTGTTATGACTTTTGCGGGGCTTATATGTGTTGAGGACTGTTTTAAACCAATGCTTCATGACCCCTAACTTATAAATTAATTGGCTAAAAGCACATTTGCTTGAGGACAAGCAAATACCAAGTGTAGGGATATTTGATAAGGTTTTAAAATGTACCTTTTTGAGGTGTCGTTTAAGCCCTTATTTGATCACTTTTGTATCCGTTATTGCTTAATATCATTCATTTTCACTTTTTAGGTCTCTTGAAGGCAAACTGCTGTAATGGCACCTATTTGGACGAAAAGGCGCGGATATATGAAGAAAATGGCCAAAGTCAAGAATCGAGACACTCAAGCTGCTAAATTACAAGGGGACGGCGTCACTGCTTAATCTGCGACGCCGTCGGAGGAATTTGTGACGGCTCAGAAGAGAAATTGCTAAGTTTTGAAGGACGGCGTCGGGCTTTAAAAGAGTAGGCCGTCGCAACTCAGACGGCCTAGATTCAATCCTGACGGCGTCAGAAGCTAAAGAGGACGGCGTCACAAGCATAAGGTGACGCCGTCGCAAGATTAACTTGGCCAAGACGAAACCCTAATGACGGCGATACGACGGCGTCACAAATCATAAGGTGACGCCGTCGCACATGTAATCTTATATATAGAATCCGAATTTTTCAGTTTTAGAGAGTAGTCTTTTGGGTAAACTTTTGGAGTAAAACCTAAACCGAACCAAGGTCGTATTTTAGGGTTCTAAACCATATCTTACACCAAGATAAGTTGTTTACTTCATTAATTTAATTATGTCTTCAATTATTTGTGTGTATGCTTGCATGTTCTCCATGTCCGGCTAATTTACTTGTGTGTTTGCTTAGGGAATATGAAACTTAATTATTGAATATTGATTGGTTGTTTCTTATCTTAGTTGATTAATGATCTAGTAATGCGATAGGTCATTCGTTGTGTACTTAATGCTTGATTAATCTTTGTGAACCTTAGGTTATAGCACTTTGAGTTGTTGTAAGCTAAACTATCCAGAGTGGCCTTAGAGTTAGAGTTTATCATCCCTTGCGGGTTTTGTAGACGAGACCCTTTGGTAACTTCAAAGAGTTAGGGAGAAACGCATACCCTACAACTTTAGACACACAACGCAATTAGGAATAAGGACATGACAATTCAACCACCAATAGGAGATAATTAAGGAGTAGTAAAACCTAAGTAAACACATCTTTAAACTATCATACGAGCACACAATAATTAGACATAGACTACCACCACCTTAGTTTAGATAAATAGATAATAGTAGAGTAATCAGTAGAAATACCAACCCCCCAAATCCAAACCCCGAGATTTGTACTTTTCCTTTTCTAAAAAACATAAAAAGATAAAAAATAATCTTCCTCAACCCCAACCCTAGCGTAGTAACTTCTCACTAGCATTCCTATTCCCCTAGAGAACGATATCAATTCTCGTGGCTTACCCTAATACTACACTACAACGATTAGGTTCACTGCCTAGGGTGTTGAAAAACTTGCTCGACGAAAAGGAAGTTCCTTTGACCCCGAATGCGCTGTGTAAGCGTATCAACCGCTCTTTGTTACATATGTGCAAGTTTAAGTCACGAGTTCGGGGTAGTTTACTTCAGGGTCAAATTCATCATATTGGTTTTCTCCATCAGCTGTCACTACAATGAGCCTACAGAATGATAATGGGGTTGATTACATGTTTTGCTAAGAGAGCTGAAAAGAGAGAGATTATGACATTTGAACACATCAGTTCAAGCCTCGTTCTCCAAAGAAAAGAAACGTGTACGTTTCAGTGCGCATTATCTTCGAAAGAAGAGAAATCTTCTTATGACGTATGAACTCAACAGTTCATGCCTCGTTCTCTAAAGAAAAGAAAAGTGTACATTTCAGTGCGCTTTATCTTCTGAAGAAGAGAAATCTTCTTATTTATGACCATTCTCATCAACATGCTTCATACTTTTTCCATGCGCTTCAGTCATCAAGTGAACCGGACTACCATTGATTATTTTTTTATTCCACTTGCTCAACTATAATGACGATGGCGACATCATGTGTTAATTTTGCGGGAGAGAAGTGTGAATAGAATACTTTTGGATGATTTCACTTATTTAATCAAGAATGGCATCTCCGTATGCAATTCTTGAGGGGGAGAAGAAGTGTGAATTTTTTGCATTGTTGATTGATATTTGAGAATTTAAATGGTCATACGGCTCTAAACTCATGTAAGAACCGAGCTTCTTCTTATCGGGTCATCTTCACATGGAGTTTTTCTCTTCTAAGAGCCGTTGGTTGACATCTTCACTCGGATTGATGAGTTTATCGACAAGGTGCTTCCGGTTAATGCTTCACGTATACATCAACATGATGATTTCCTTGATGAACATCTTTCTGTTCTTGTTTGATTGGGAGGGATTTTAGTTAAGGGGATTTGCAAGATGTAAGTTAATTGGGATGCTTTATGGTGGGATGCTTTTTTCGTGTGAGTTGAAGATGTTAACTATCTATTCCCCAACTGGACAATCTAGAAGAAGGTCGAGTCTACATTCGGTTCTACATTTTCTGCTGTATGATTAGAAGACTAAAAGACGAGTTGCATGTGATTATCAAACGACTTCTTCTTATTCTGGGCATTTATCAAACAGATTGTCAGTTTAGGGGAGAGCACTAATTGGGGGAGTTTGAAATGCCAAATTTAATCCCTAATTAGACTTGCTCACGTTATTCTTCAGCAAGTTGACTCTCACAGATACATATGAGCTAATGATGTTCTTCTCAAAATATTTCTAATATACGGACTTACAAAGAGTTGTTGATTCTGAAGTGTCAAAAACCAGCAAGGACTAAGGAGATAAGCACCTAAACGCGAGTAAACTTGATAAACTTAATACTTCTAAGTAATTGAAGATACCCCGGGAAGACAAATGTTATTACCGCAGAGAAAATCAAGGTTTGACTCATGACGAGTAAACTTGATGAACTTAATTCTTCTAAGTGATTGAAGATATCCCGGGAAAACAAATGTCATGACCGCAGAGAAACTCAAGGTTTTACTCATCAAGGTGTTTAGTGTTAGTATTTCATCTACGTGGGGGAAGTGATGTTAGAGAAAGTTTCTGAAGATAAAAGAGGTACACTAGTGTGTGGTGATTTCGATGGTATCGCAATGATCAGGGGAGAGAGATTGTGTACATTGGGGATGCTCAGCTGTTTCACTTGAGTGCTTAATCAGTGATTTAGAGATATAATCACTTATTCCGGAGTTGACATCCGCAGAGATTGTCATCCGCAGAGATAATCAGTGACTTGGCCAGCTTCTTCAATGTTTTCAGTTATTCATTCCTTGTGTATTGGTATACTTCGGATACTTGAGCTTCATACACGATCATCAGGGAAGAAAAATGTGAACATGGGAAGGTGTTTTCATTCCCCTCATGATGTGTATTCGGGAGAGCTCTTGGATATTGGTGTACTTCGGGTTCTTGAGCTTCATACACGATCATCAGGGAAGAAAAATGTGAACATGAGGAGGTGTTTTCATTCCCCTCATGATGTGTATTTGAGAGAGTTCTTGAGCATTATACAAAGAGGCTGACTGCATCAATTCAACTACTTGGGGGAATTGTTCTTTAGACACCTATTGGAATGGATCACTTCAGAATTCAGTGAAAAAGAAATTTGAGAAGATTATTTATTCGTGAGATGATACGTTGCTGTTGTTCGTCTTGATGATATAACCCCGAACGGAGGATGTCGATTATCGTTCTTAAAAGGAGCAGCGGGATTTATGATAATGGTGTGCTTCTCTGTGCACCTGGCTAAGGCAAGCTTGATAGAAAGCTTCGAATCTGCTCATCCAAAGGATTTTCGGTTTGGGGGGAAGCTGCCAAAGTCTCACTTTCAGATGGTTCAATTTCTTTCTTCAATACAAGAGCCTCGGAAGCTTTGGTGGTGAAAGTTTTAGGGATGATGACTTTTATCTTCTACAACGGGGCTGCTCGATATCCTTATCTCGGTACTCGTATCATGATCTTCTTAAACTATATCATCTATTCTATCTTTGTATATATTTATCAGGAAAAGCAAAATACAAAAATATAAAACCAACAAAAACAAAATAGAAAAATATAAAACCTTCAAAAACCCATAAAAAATAAGAAAATTTGAAAAATACCAAAAATATGTTTTCCAAGACATGTCTTCTGGTATCGATAACATCTACGGTCTTAGAAATGTCATTCAATAATGGCACGGGACCATAGATGAAGTTCGAGCAGGAGGTGTAAATATTCTTTTTCAAAACATGTCTCAAAGTATGGCTTACAGTTATTTTAGACTGTAACCCGGGCTTCAAAATATGGCTTGCAGTTACTTCAGACTGTGACCCGTGCTTAAACAATGGCTTGCTATTATTTCTGATAGCAACCCGTTTTTCAAGAAAGGAAAGTGCTTCGCTTAAACGATTTTCACAAAATTCGTGCACTTATCCTAAAAACAAAATGAGGAAAGTATGTCGAAGGACTGCTGTTCCTACTCAAATATTTTTCCGTCTAAAATTCTTCAGAAAAATACTTTTTTTAACTTAATGGTGGTAAATGAGTTGCTATTAAATCAATCAGTATCAGAGTTTTCGTATTAATTTGCAAACTCAATCAATGACTTCTGCGCTTTTAAAACTTTTCAGAAAAATGAGTTATTGATTGAGGGGGAGAATGTTTTCAAATCTATATCATCTAACGGGCTTTCTTAATTATCCTAAATGCTTAAACTGAAAAATGATGTTAACCTACGTTGAAGGACTAGGTGCCTAGGATAATATTGTTAGGATTAGATGATTAGAGTTTGATAAACACATTATTCCCATACCTTTTATGATATGATTGATATGTTGGATTGACTTTTATTAGTCGATTGCTGTTTGGGTGATATCGACCACCATATATTTGTATGTGTGTTCACTAACATATGCAGGTATATTGGTATATAAGAATGTTCCCGATCCGGATCCCACAAATGAACATGATTGGATGCCGCAAGGAAAGGGTAACGATATCTTGGGTTGACAAATGAAGAAACGGAGCTTAATTGGACTTCAATGGAGAGTTGGCATAAATGCAACGTAAGAGGTCTCACTGCATCAGCAGATGGTTTTCTTCTAAGTGATTGAAGAAACGGAGCTTAATTTGACCTCAGTTGGCATTCAAAATGCAACGTAAGAAGAAGTCTCACTGCATCGGCAGACGGTTTTCTTCCAAGCCCTACAGCAACAATGGAAGCTTCTCAACCACCTAATGTATCTTTGTGCAGGACAAGTAGTGAATGATACCATTTTTCTAAAACTTTGAATAATATTGTTTTTCAAAATGGAAAAAAATTGTTTTGAAAATAAATTGGACTAAATTTTGAAAATCACCGGACTTCATTTTATCAAAACATAAGTCACTCAATCATTGACTTATGTCATGGATTGAGGGGGAGTGTGATTTAAAATAAAATATTTTCAAACGATATTTCTTCACAAAAGTTCCGCTTTGTACAATATAAGTGGTGATCTAAAGATTTAATATTATGTCATGGTATGATTTTCTTTAAAACTCAAAGATCTGTCAAAACGAAATTTTTTCTGTTCTTGTTTGATTGTGAAATTGTTTTATTTTACTTAAAGGTCTCTTAAAACAATCATACCTGACACTAACAATCTTTAATGTCTAAATATGGTCCTTATCTGTCATTTTTCAAAATCAAATCTTGCCACATCTTTCCCCAAAATTTTCTAAATTATTTAAATCTTTTGGGATCACAAATCTCAAAATGGTTTGAAATCTTTGATCGGGTGAGAGATCATGATTTAAATCTCAAATCTGTTTTAATAGAGTTGGTTTTAGTCCTTCAAAGGCACTCTTGCCTCCACGTGCCAAACGATTTCAATATACATAATGCACATGTTGAGGAGGAGGATTTATCCAAAAACCAGATGAGTATTTAAACAAGGCCACATTTTCTCCCATGTTTTCTAAACCTAATTAAATCACTTGGGATCCAAAATCTCAAAGGGTTTGATATTTTTGATCGGGGGAGAATTTGTGATTTAATAATGAAATTTGATAAAAGGTGATCGTTTTGATTTAATTGTGCACGCTGCTCGCTCATATGTGCTAAACGCTTTCGAATCGTGAAGCACATATTGAGGGGGAGCAAATAAACTATCGAGGTACGAAAGCTTTTTAAAGTGATTTATAAAGTACCTTGATTGAGTTTTCAAATGGTTTCTTAATGGCTCTTGTGATTGTAGATGTGCTTCAAATTAACTCTTGCCTCTATGTACATATTGAGGGGGAGAATTTACCAAAGAAAATCAAATGGCTTTTTCTATGAAAATTGTGATCAAAGAAAATATTTCAAAGTCCTCTTGCCTCCGTGTGCTAAACAATTTCTAAATCATATGCACATGTTGAGGGGGAGGTTTTCTAAATGATCAAAACTATTAAGGTACAAAATGCTTTGATCTAGTATCACAAGTACCTTGATTGATTTTCCAAATGATTTTTCAATTGGTTTCAAGAAGGAAAGAACAATACCAAAAGACCGACCAATTTACTTTATGCATGGTGTTATAAGGATGGTTAGGTTAGGTATTAGTTCCCACGATCCGCCAGAACCGGAGGGATCTACCCAGGGACAATCCACTAGATAGTGTAGAGTCCCTAGGTATATTGAAAAAAGGAGAAAAATGTGAAATGGGAAGAGTGCGGACTGAGACAGAGCTAGTACTGGAATAAACCCAACAAGGTTCTAGTAATGAAGTCTCGGTAAGCACTGAAGGGGTTGAAGAATGAAAAAGAAATGAATGAGAAAAGGGTGAAAAGAAATAGCCCTCCATCAATTCAACCTTAGGGCAGAAACCGGGTTCAATTCATATGCTACTGGTGGTTACTAAGGTAACACTGGTATTGAAGACAAGACATCATGGACCCAGTGATGCATTGCACTAGAACTTCCCAAGCTACTCAAGTTCCTCTTAAAAGGACTTGTTTCATTCTCGCGGGGAACCGACATTATCTATCGACTTTCTCTTAGAGATTGTTGATATTGAAGAAGGAGACCCTCTCCCTAGTCTCCGGCATAGGAACCAAATGTGCACTATTGAGTCTAGAGCCAAGAGATTGTCCACAATATCTCGTTAGGACACAAAATTAATGAAGACTTGCTGTTTCACACAATGTGGAAAGTAAGAATATATTAAGAGTCTTACGCATTATCCTTGTGGTATTGCCAGAACATCCGAGTGATATGTAACAATATTCACAATGAAGATGGAAATCCTTCTAGGGCCAACATCAAACAAGCTCTTGGTGGGTGGCATGTGAGATCTTCTCGTAAGATCAAGCTTGTGACAACTGGATAGAAACGACGGGGCGATTCACTCGTGAATCAACCTTGGTCCAGGGAATGAATTGACGTATACTTTTGGAAAAACCGTTCGATGTGCAAATCTTCTTTTTTCTAGCGCATCGAATGTGTACTCTTTTTCAAACACAAAAAGTATCTCTGATTGAAAAATACTTTTAGAAAAACCGTTCGATGTGCGAATCTCTTCTTTTCACTAGCACATTGAATGTGTACTCTTTCAAATATAAAAAGTATTTATGATTGAAAATTGATCTTTCTCATAAAACCTTCCTCGTGTTGCAAAACTCTTTCTTTCAAGCAATACGCGATTGTTTTTCAAATCATTTTTCATCAATCAGTGAATCTCAATTCGCTGGTTCACTCACTCCGTGTTGTCTTCTTTGAGACGTTCCGGTTTGAGAACAGCTAGAGCAGCTGCGAAACCCTGTCAAGGAGATTCTTAGGAATCCTACCTGATCACAGGTAGTACTTGTACTGATCAACGGGGAACCGTGGGCCGTGTACCTCAATTCAATGAAAGTGATCAAAGACACTTTCGTGTATTTATTGCTAACTGTTGTTTGCAGGTACATTTGGACGGTTGTAGATGATCAGAATTGAGGAGTCAATCCAAAGCCGCATGCTCACAGCATCCACACTTAATTTGAAGAAATCATGACTGGTGCTAATCTACACAACCTGGCTCTGATATTTCTATACTATGTTCATGCTGCGCTGCTAAAAATATCATGAGTCAGTAAAGCTTCCGCTACTCTGATGGAAAGATTTCATGATCCTGAAAGTGTGAGCATGTCGGTCCGAAAGTCACAACTTCACATGATGGCAATACAATAAAGGGTGATCCAGAGATTTACTGTGGCTGATGATCTCAAAGATCATCAAGATGTGGATCAGATCAAAGACCTCCACTTAAAGTACAAAACTATGCGGACTTTGAAGTTGCACTACTAAAGCACAAAGATTGCGAAATTGAAGAATTGAAGTCTACGAGCTCAAGAACAAAGTCAAGAATAGAATGCTAGGATTCGAAATGTAAAACATGGGGTGACCTCCCTTAGGGGGAGATTGTTAGGAATTAGAAAATTCCATAGTGAAGAGTAGGTCACCCCAAATATTATCTAGCATAAGTTAGCTCGTAGACTTGTAGTTATTTACGTTATTTAGTAGTTAAATAGTTAATTGGTAGCGTAGAATAGTTTAGTGCAACACCGTGGAGGAAGGACGGGTCTTTACCCATTGTATACCTGATCCACATGCCGATAGGAGGTCGTGTATTGTGTAAGTATAAATACCCCTTCCATCCATGGAATGGGTGGTGCTTCTCATTCAATCTAACATTTCCTTTGTGTAAACCAAGTCTCTAGCAAGAACACCCTCTCTATCTTTCTCTCTCTAAATATGGCAAACATGTATTTTGATCATCCAAGACCACCCGAATCATCAACACAATAAATATATCGATCCTACAGACATATGTCGATCTAAATATTTTAAAACAAAGTTTTAATTGGTAAAACTATTCACCCCTTCTAGTTTTCCATAGTAGTCATAGTAGTGTGCACTTGTAACATTTGTTACACACTTGTTGTATCTTGATATAAATCAAGTAGTCTTGAGTCTTGTTTAGATAACTTGTGTGGATCATTGTGATCTTGTCGAGGTCTTGGAGATCTCTTGTTGTTTGTGAGTTACTGTGTTGATCAAGTGGATCAAGTCTAGATCGTGGTGATCTAGTAGTTCGTGTGATTAGCAAAGATCGGGTAGATCGTGAGTGAGATTGGTACTAGCTAGATTAGTACTTGACATTTAGCTTAGTGTCTAAATTTTGATAAGTGATGTTGTACAGTTTTCTCCGCCTCAAGGGAGTTTGTTGACATAGTGCTTAGAACTCTCAGTTGGGTACTCGAGCAGTGGAGAAGGGTGAAGAAGAGCTTCGTGACCGAATCACTATAAATCTCTTATCTTGGTTTGATCTTTCCATCTCTTACTCTTTACTTTCATTACTTACTTTCTATTGTTGTAGTGTATCTATTATAGTCTTGTTAAGTAAGATTCATATTGTTGTGGTTTGATTTCACAAAGGACTCAATCGAAGTTTCTCACAAGTAAACTTTGAAAACTAAATTAAAGAGCAGTAAACTATTCAACTCCCCCTTCTAGTTTCCCACAATTGGTATCAGAGCCACGTCAGTCAAGATTTTTAAAATAAATTGTATTTTAAAGCTTGAATCAATCAATGGATTTCGACAAATATCAAGAAGGGCAATCTATGCAAAGACCACCACTTTTTGAAACAGATTGTTTTATCTATTGGAAAACAAGATTTGAAACCTATGTGAAATCAAAAGATATTGATCTTTGGCATGTTATTATCGAGGGTGATTTTAAACCTATTGAAAAGAATCCGAAAACTAACAAGAATGAAATTATTCCTTACGAAAAACAAAGTGATACTCTTAAAAGAAAACTAGCCAAAAATGATGAGGCTAAAATGATGATTTATAATGCTTTGCTAAGAAAAGAATTTGAAAGAATTTTTACATGTAATACGGCAAAAGAAATTTAGAAAACTTTGTTAGTCACCCATCAAGGTAATAATCAAGTCAAAGAAAACAAGATTGATCTTCTTGTGTAACAATATAAAAAAATTTCCAATCCTGAAGATGAAATTATAGATAATGCTTTTCCTGGATTAAATATTGTTGTTACTAGTCTTAAAACTCTCGATGAAGGTTACTCTAGTAAGAATTATGTTAGGAAGTTTCTTAGGGCTCTACATCCCAAATGGAGAGCAAAGGTCACCGCCATTGAAGAGTCAAAGGACTTGGCTACATTATCATTTGATAAACTTATAGGAAACTTGAAAGTTCATGAAATGATAATTAAGAAAGACTCCGACATAATTAAAGGCAAAGGAGAGAAAGTAAGGTCTCTAGCATTAAAAGCCAAGAAGAAGTCAAATGACGAAGAAAGTTTGGCTTCCGATAGTGAAGACGAATAGTATGCATTAGCGGTTAGAGACTTCAATAAGTTCTTTAAGAGAAGAGGTAGATTCGTTAGACAACCTCGCGACGAAAAGAGGTCGTTCTCTAAGAATCGTGATGATAAGAAAGGAAAGAGTGATAGGAAATGCTTTAGATGCGGAGATCCAAACCACCTCATTGGAGAGTGTCCTAAACCACCGAGAACCAAGAACCAAAGAGCATTCGTAGGAGGATCTTGGAGTGATAGCGGTGAAGAGGATGAGGAAAAGGCCAACGGCGAAACATGTCTCATGGATCACACTCCAAATGAGGTACGTTCTGATTCTTCATACTATAGTGATGATAATTCCTCAATAGATGATAACTCACTAATAGATGATTATAATAAAGTTATATGAAGTAACCTCTAAAATCATTTTTAAAAACAAGATGCTAAAAACTAAAAGTATTAGTCTAGAAATTCAAATTTTATAACTACAAGAAAGAGTTAACAAACTTGATTAAAATAAAGAGGTCGACGTCGGTTGTACGTCATGTCAAAATCTTCAAATAGAAAATGAAGAACTTAGAAAAAACGTTATTAAAATTTCTAAATTTGAAAAAGGAACAAAAGCTCTTAACGATATGTTAGACAACATTAAATATAGTGAACATCCTTGAACGGGCTTAGGTTTTGATCCAAATAAAGCTTCGACGAGTGGAACAAAACAAGTAAAATTTGTAAAACCCACAAGTTCTGTCAAAACAGTGGACGGTACCGTTAAAGACATAGACGGCACCACTAAAATTAGTGGTACCGTCTGCTGAAAAGGGTGAGTCAACTTCAATTTTGAAAAACAGTTTGAGTCCTAAACCAAGTCATGGGAAGAAGTTGTAATGATATTCGATGATTTGCATAAATTCAGGTTGGAAAAGAATACATAATCCATGAATATTTTACTTGACACACTTTGTAAAGAAAATAAAGTTGAGCGGGCTCGCAACATATTCTTGAAGCTAAAGTCACATATTTCACCCTTTGCTCATACTTTTAACATATTTATACATGGTTGGTGTAAAGTTAATTGGGTCGATGAAGCACAGTGGACTCTACAAGAAATGAAAGGATATGAATTTAACCCGTCTGTTATAAGTTATTCCACCATTATCAAATCTTATTGTCGACACTCCAACTTCAGTAAAGTTTATGAGCTACTCGATGAAATGAATTACGAAGAAAAGAACTCTTGTCCTGATAATGTTGTAACCTTCACGACTATCATGAGCTATTTAACAAAGAACAAGGAATATAATAAAGCTTTACAAATACGTGAAAGAATGAAAATAAAGTTGATATGGTAGTTTTATGATTATTACAATGCACATGTTTGTTTTAACATGAGAAAAATGTAAGCTCCCAGAAAATTTCATTGTACTTAAAGCCTTAATCAGAAATTAAGCACGATTTATATCATCATGAAATTTTCTAAACATCACATTTGCATATCATTTGGCATATGCATGATCAACGCAGCTTGAGCGTTCATAAATATACCGTTGTGATCAGAACAAAATTCCCCACGATCACGATAATCTTAAAATACGTTACGGATACGTAAAAATTTGTAAAAATACGAAATAAATTATAATAAAAATATATTAAAATTCATATTGGGCTTCGGAACTTATTGGGCTTCAATTCACCTCACGACCCAACCCAACCTATCATTGGGCCTCATATCCGAACCAAGCCCACACCATTTTGGTTTGGGCCTCGCTAACCATTTCGAGCCCAACTCGTTTGGTTATTTCCTTTAGGCTTAGTCTTGTACATGATCCATTAAAACCAAGCCCGCGCACCCTTAATATATTTGGGCCTAGCTGCAAGCCCAACACATTTAGCATAACAAGACTTGAAAAATTGAAATACTACTTCTCTTGTGATTATGTAACCGGTCGAGTAAAGAAACAAAGAGAACCACACTAAAAACTAGAAATCTTCCTTTGAATCCTAAGCATTTCGTGTAAGAGAGGACAAAGGGAGACAAAACACACTTTTAGCCACCATAAACATTAGTTTAATAACCTAAAACTAGTTTGACCACACCTTGACTTCATTACACAAAGGTTAATGTGTCTCTTTTCTTGCCAACCTTACTCGACATAGCCACCTTCCTTTCCACAATTTTCGGCTGCCACAAGTGCATGCCATATACAAACACAATATGACCTTACACATAATTAGAGACTAGGTGAGACTTGCATACAATAAAACAAACACCGTGCTTGTTTTTCCTTTATAAACCAATGACACACTCACATTCTTCCAACTTACTCATATTACTCTCACACAACAACACACAACTCGTCTATTGAGGATACTAAAAGGGAAAGGAACGGGCAAAAGGAAAACGGGAAAGGAAACAAGGTTTAAAGCTAAGGACATTGGGTAAATATTAGGTTGGATATTGTTATAAGGAGAACACGGGGTTTAGAGTTCGAATCACCTTCTCATTGTTCATCTCCACTCTTGACGAGTGTTGTAAGTACCTCTAAACTCGTTTCATTTCAAACTCGTTTATTTCACACGCATATAAATGTTTTATCACACATTAGAAATGTTAAACGCACCATTTCACATTAAA
This sequence comes from Chrysanthemum seticuspe, assembly GCA_019973895.1. Classification (NCBI taxonomy): domain Eukaryota; kingdom Viridiplantae; phylum Streptophyta; class Magnoliopsida; order Asterales; family Asteraceae; genus Chrysanthemum; species Chrysanthemum seticuspe. The sequence goes on from BPTQ01000004.1 coordinate 232,457,651, forward strand.
TCATATTATGTAGCTTGGTATAGACAACCTTCGACACTTAGTCACTCATTGTTACATGTTAAAACTTGCTAAAAATGTCGAAAACACATCATAAACTCTTGAGAATCTCTCGTACACTTTGAAAAAACCACGCAAAGGCTAACGGGCCTAAAGCCCAACCAACGAGCCCAATGAGCCCAACCCACGTTTAAATAAGCTCCTACCCGGCCCAATGAGTGAATAATAAGCCAAAAGGCTATAAAAGTAAGTTAAAAATAAGTTTGTAATCATTTTACAAAGTTTTCATTTTCTAAAAATGTATTCGGACCTAAATTGCAAATATTGTTGTCCTTGAGTTAAAATTGTAACTTTTAAAAAGTTAAAGGGTCCTATAGTACGTATAATAAACATACATGAAAAGTCTAAGGGTTATTATGGCAATTTTCAAAGGTATAGGGGTACGATTTCACGTGCATGCGCACGAATAAAACCACGAGGACCAATTTTGCCATTTGTTTAAACTAGTTATAATATAAACTTTGGGTGAAAAGTGTAAACTTGGAAAATCGAAGGTCTAAACATGTTAAAACAAGCCTTGGAGGGCTGTTTTTGTAAAAGTAGTTTTCCCAAGGGGTAAAACTGTCAAAAACAGAAAGTTTTGATATAAAATATATTCGGGTATAAAGTGTCATTTTCTCAAACTTGAAGGACTGAACTCGTACTTTTCGTAACTTGAGGGTAACTAGTGTAAATTCGGGAAAAGTTTAGAAAAACTTAACATAACTTCGTAAAAACGAGTATTTTGATCATATGAGTATTTTCTTATCGGATATCGTTAAATATATTATGTATATAAATATATAAGGCCCCTTGAGTTGGGAAAAAAAGAGGGGGAGGAGGAGGAGGTGATTTGTACACTTTTCTCTTGAGATGGACTTTTTAAATGATCCAATCCCTATATATATATATATATATATATATATATATATATATATATATATATATATATATATATATATATATATATATATATATATATATATATATATATTTAGGAATATAATTATATATATAATCCGATAAAACGCATGTGGGATCTAAACAAGCTAAAATACTCAACAACACTACCGAGATCACAACGGGGGGAAAAACATTTCACTTATGCGTAAGTGAGGATCATTAACTAAGGCAATGTAGCAAGTAAAATTTACTTAAAACGTTAAGCACACACGCACACTATTGAACTGGACAATTCAATGATCTATTGAATAAGAATATTCAATGCTTTATTATTTTGGTCGCGAACCAAAATGTTCATCATAACTGAGACTCGCCATCTCATCATTTTTAGGTTTCGATTTGGAACCTCCGCTACATTGTGTTTGATCTGTTTGTGCTTGTTCATATCATCAAGGTGAGTTCATAGCCTCGCTTTTACTTTATTTTGCAAACCCCGCGAGGGAGATACATGCTCTAAACTAGAACACAAGGTTTTTCATAAATGTTCGCTTCTTGATTATTGGAATTGCCTAAGTATTTAGCCATAAGTACCCTGTATCATGAAACATTAGTCACTGTGAGTGAACGCATATATCATGAATAGTACTATGGGGATTAACGACCCCATCTTGGTTATAGAAAAATGACCGGGGCGCACCATATTTGAATTGCATTAGGTAATTGGCTATTACCTCCTTTGGGGCAAAACTATTACGTACACCAGTAATTCGGTGTATGTAGTTGAGTCTTTGTTACATGAGCTTAGCGCATAATAATATGTGATTTTTTTTATGATATTGTTAGTTTACAATGATCATGCTCTTATACTTGTGTTCAACTGTTATTTAAACCTATGGATTTCACTCAACATTTTTGTTGACTTTTTTAAGCATGTTATCTCAGGTAATCTGTGAAGATTATGACCAAGGCGCGGAGTGGGGCATGGCAAGGCTTTTCTGGTGGTGTAATCATAAAGTTGTCATTTCTTTCAAACTCATGATCTATATTTTGGGAAAAATGCTCGAACAATTTACAATGTTTTGTAACAATTATGAGTTTTCGATAAATGATAACTACTTTTAATAAAACGCCTCTTTCGAGTCGGTTTTTATAATTATTGACTATGATCTCAATTCGAGTAACACCCGAACTAGTCTTCCGCTGTCATTAAGATTTTCGGGGGTGTTACAGAATGGCATCGGAGCCAAGGTTATAGAGAACCAAAGAGTTTTTCAAAAACATTTGGACTATAACCGCACTTTTAAAACGGGACTATTCTACACCACTGCCTTATGCCCTTCCGTGACCGCTCTATGCATTAGGATTGATGCATCACTAGATCATAAGTAAATTGCATTCATTTTAGTTAGGCATGGAGATTTGCTTGGCAGATGTGCGAAACTAACTAAAATCTTGTTAATCATACTATTTGGCATTTTACTTACATGATTATTTTATGGGTTGTTACAGTACCATGTATGCTTCCCACCCGGTTGTTCTGTCCTCAGACACTGAGATGGAAGACACTATGTCCTCTACGACTGTCAATATGCCAGCTCATCCCAGTCCAGTCATACCAGCCACTGTTTCAGACGAGACTGAACCTTTTGAGGAAGGCGAAGTTTCCAGAACTCCTACTGTTCCATCTATGATTGCTCGCTCTCAAGAGCTAATGCTTTTGCTACTATGACCTTAGATCTTGTATTATGAGTCACAGCAATGGCTACCTGCTTCGGATGTCGCTGTGGATGATGGATCATCCAAGTCATCCAAGAGCATTGATTCTGCTTCATCAGACTCTTCAGTATCATCTTCCCTACCGATCCGTCATCGCCGACGTAGGATCCGTGTCCTAAAGCCTTATGAGCCTGAGCCGTTTGGAGTGCCTTATAGACTGCACCCTAAGGGTACCATGTTCAAACACACAGCTAGAAAGCGTGTGCGATCCATCACTATGACTCATGTGATACCATCAGCTCAGTCACCATCAGTTCAGTCACCATCTACTCAGTCATCACCAGTTTCACATACTGTTCCAGCTACTGCTACTTCACCACCACTGCCACCTACTGTATTCTACCATCAGACTACCACTGTTCCTATTTCATCACCGCCTACATCATCACCTCCATTGGACACTTTCAGTGAGCCATCCTTACCGCTTTGCATTAAATGCTATCCACCATCACTATCTGATCCTGACATGCCTACTCAAGTGGACATTGAGACCGGACCTAGGAAGAAGGCCGACGCTAGGTGATGGTCATTCTTGATACCACTACTTCGTCTTTGGATAGAAGAGGAGGGAGCACCTAGTTCATTCGAGCTTGGAGAGAGCTCAACCACTGCACCAGCTCCAGTTCTGCCTGTTACCGGTGAGCCTGTACACCACACCATTCCTCTATTGGTGACTAGACTCGTTAGACACGAGGACCAGTTGAGTGAGCTCCTGGCACATTATGATGATATTCCGCTAGTTAGGATAGAGAGCTTGGAGGAGGAGGTCGAAAACCTCGTGATAGGCCGCTACTCTATTGAGATTGTATTTGACATGATGAGCGCCCAGATTGTGGAGGCGAGAGAGGTCGTGACCAGATTGACCCAGAGGCTTGAGACTACTGTTCGAGATGCTAGTACTTTGAGAGACACTGCCTTAGGTCGAGAGAGAGCCTTGCATCACGAGCTTGCATCCACTCATACTCACACTGCTATCCTAGAGCAGAGGATTGATGACCTCGAGGCGAGAGATCGAGCACGTGAGCAGCAGATCCAAGATTTGGCAGCCATGGTTGAGGAGATTAGCCGTCGTCATGATGACGCATCGGGAGATGCGTAGATTATAGTCATCTTTATTGTAGTATGTATCATAAAGCCGGCATATGAGGCATTAAGGCTTGTATCCTTTTGGTTTGTAACTATGGAACAAGAATTATGATGTTGTAACCTATGGTTGTGAACAATTACTATGTAATGATGTATTCTATGTATCCTATGGTTGTATTTCTTATATTCTTGTGTTGTGATATTATTCATCAGTCATGTATGCCGAATCGATCATTATGTCCTTATATATGTTACGATTTTGTTGAGAAAAATCATGATTCACTTATTGCTATTCCTAACGATATCATATCATTGATTTAAAGTGATGATCTTGACTATTATGATATTTATAATATGTAATCACTTTTATTATCATCGATGATTCTTAATCTTAGTGTTTATTTCTTGGTAATTTTAGAAAAATGGTCAAGAAGAAAGCTACCTCATCCACCATCACTCCCGCAACTGTTCGAAAAATGGTCGCTGAAAGCGTTAGCGCTACTATAGCTCAGCATGCCGCTGACACTGCTAGAGCCGAAGCTGAACGCATTGCTGAAGCTGAACGAATTGCCCAAGAGGCACGTGAAGCTGAAGTTGCTGCAAGAGAAGCCAAAATTGCAAGAGAAGCTGAGATTGCAAGAGAGGCTGAAATTGCAAGAGAAGCTGAGATTGCCCGAGAAGCGGAGATCGCTCGAGAAACTGAGACTGAGCATGTTGCTCAAGCAGCATGTGAGGCCGAAGCTGCTCGTCTAGCTGAAGCAACTCGTGTCGCAGAAGCCGTACGTCTGGTTGAAATGGCAAACTCAAATGCAACCAACACTCCAACAAATCAAAGTGAGTCTTCCGTAGCTTGTAAGTGTAGCTACAAAGAGTTCATGAACTGCAAGCCGACATTCTTCAAGGGCACTGAAGGTGCTATTGGTTTACTTCATTGGTTTGAGAGAACCGAGACTGTATTTCTGCTAAATGACTGCACAGATGATTGCAAGATCAAGTTTGCAACTAAAACTTTGCTAGAAGATGCGTTATCTTGGTGGAAAGCCCATGCTCAACCAATCAGAATGGAAGAAGCTTGTAGAATATCATGGTCAGATCTGAAACAACTGTTGATGAAACAGTATTACCCGAGAACTGAGATAAAGAAGCTTGAAGATGAGTATTACCACTTGGCTGCTAAAGGTAATGATCTCAAGACATACTTTAAGAGATTCCATGAGCTGAGAGCTCTGTGTCTTCATCTGTTCCCTACCAATGAAAAGCTTTTGGAAGCTTTGATCGGAGGTCTACCTCGGAGCATTGAAGGAGATGTCATCGCTTCTAATCCAAAGACTATTGAAGAAGTTGTCATTGTATCCCACCGCCTTATGGATCCGATATTGAAGCTTGCAAATGCACAAGGCTCAAGTGACAGCAAAAGAAAGCTTGATGGTCGGAAAAGCTCAAATTCCAACCATCATCAGTCCAACAACAACAATCGGAACAACAACCAGTATCACTGCAACAAAAACCATCATCACAATCGGCAAAACCGAAGACAAGAAGCCGTAAGGGCTTATGTTGCACCCACTGCCAGAAAAGGGTATGCCGGACCACATCCCCAGTGTAACAGATGTTTGATGCACTATTTTGGACCTAGCACTATGAAGTGTGACAAGTGCAACAAGTTAGGTCATCAAGGAAAGCATTGCCGAAACCCTGGAGGGGGAAACATTGTGGCACATATGAGTTGTTATGGATGTGGAGAAAAAGGTCATTTCAAGAGTCAATGCCCAAAGTTGAATGCAGCTCAACTGAACAATGCGCGTGCAAGGGCGTACGTGCTAGGAGATGGAGACGTGCCATTGAACCCTGACGTTGTGACGGGTACGTATTCTCTTAACAATCATTCCACAAAAATCTTGTTTGACTCTGGAGTTGATAAAAGTTTTGTATCTACTACCTTTGCACCATTACTTGAAATATCCCCAATTGCCTTAGATACAACTTATGAGATAGAACTAGCCGATGGAAAGATAATAGGAACCAACACCGTAATCCGTAATTGCCCTATTCTGTTACAAGATCACTCACTCCTCATAGATCTTTAACCAATCAAACTTGGTAGTTTCGATGTCGTAATTGGCATGGACTGGTTGTCTAAACACCGTGCTAGGATTGTTTGCGACGAGAAAACCGTTCATATCCCAATCAACCGTGAAACTTTGGTTATCCAAGGAGATCAAAGTAGAAAGTACTTAAGTATCATATCCTGTGAGAAATCGATAAATTACATGGAGAAAGGATGTTATGCCTTCTTAGCTCAAGTAACGGAAAAGAAGTCGGAAGAGAAACGACTAGAGGATGTACCTGTAGTCAGAGAATTTCCCGAGGTGTTTCTAGAAGATTTGCCTGGACTCCCACCTGCTCGACAAGTCAAATTTCAAATCGATCTTATTCCTGGAGCTACTCCCGTAGCACGAGCACCATACCGTTTAGCACCCTCAAAAATGCAAGAATTGTCTAAACAACTAGAAGAGCTATCCGACAAAGGATTCATTAGACCAAGTTCCTCACCCTGGGGAGCACCGGTTTTATTCGTTAAGAAGAAAGATGGATCATTTCGGATGTGTATCGATTACAGAGAATTGAACAAGCTTACAATCAAGAACCGCTATCCCTTACCAAGAATCAATGATTTGTTTGATCAGTTACAAGGCTCGAGTGTATACTCGAAGATTGATTTAAGATCTGGATACCATCAGTTAAGGGTAAAAGAGGAAGATATACCCAAGACCGCATTCAAAACTCGATATGGCCATTATGAATTCTAGGTAATGCCATTCGGTTTAACTAATGCACCCGCTGTATTTATGGACCTCATGAATAGAGTCTGTAAACCATATCTGGATAAATTCATCATTGTGTTCATTGACGATATTCTTATCTACTCTCTTGATAAAGAAGAACATGCGGAATATCTGGGAACTGTCCTGAAGTTACTCAAGGATGAAGAATTGTATGCAAAGTTTTCCAAATGCGATTTTTGGATTGAGACAGTCTAATTTCTTGGTCACGTGATCGACAGTAAAGGAATCCACGTAAATCCCGCAAAGATTGAATCCGTAAAGAATTGGTCAGTACCCACTAACCCCACTGAAATTTGTCAATTCTTAGGACTTGCTGGTTACTATCGGAGATTCATCGAAGGTTTCTCGAAGATAGCCAAACCATTGACCGATTTAACCCAGAAAACGAAGAAATTCGAATGGGGAGATGATCAAGAATCAAATTTTCAACTCCTTAAGAACAAGCTTTGCGAAGCACCCATCTTGGCACTACCTGAAGGAGTAGAAGATTTTGTAGTATATTGCGATGCTTAACACATGGGTTTAGGCGCTGTTCTCATGCAAAGGAACAAAGTGATTACTTACGCATCCTGTCAACTCAAAACTCATGAGAAAAATTATACTACTCGCGATCTAGAACTTTGCGCTGTAGTATTTGCACTCAAGTTATGGTGACAATATTTGTACAGAACAATGTGTATAGTGTACACTGCTCACAAAAGTCTTCAACACATCTTAGATAAAAAAGAACTAAATATGCGTAAACGCCGCTGGCTAGAATTGCTTAGTGATTATGACTTTGAGATTCGTTACCATCCCGGAAAGGCGAACGTTGTTGCCGACGCCTTGAGCAGAAAAGATCGCTCTAAGCCACTTAGAGTGATATCATTGGGTATGGTAATCAATTCACCCCTACCATCGAAAATTATTGAAGCTCCGATCGAAGCACTTAAAGAATAAAACATGCCGAATGAGAAGATTTATGGCATGCCGGAGAATGAAAATGGATTTGTGAAAAGATCGGACGAAACGTTATGTTTCAAAGATCGATGTTGGATTCCACTCTACGAAGGTATCCGAGAACTCATCATGCATGAATCACATAAATCGAAATATTCCATACATCCTGGTCCTAACTAGATGTATCAAGATCTAAAGCTTTTGTACTAGTGGCCAAACATGAAGGCTGATATCGCCGAATATGCCAGTAAATGCTTGACATGTTTGAGAGTCAAAGCTGAACATCAAAAGCCATCAGGATTGTTAACTCAACCAGAACTTCCCGTATGGAAATGGGAAAGAATCACAATGGATTTCATCACAAAGTTACTGAGAACTTCTAATGGTTTTGACACCATTTGGGTCATTGTAGACCGTCTCACGAAATCCGCTCATTTTCTGCCAATCAAGGAGAACGACGAGATGATTACACTCGCTATACTGTACATCAAAGAGATTGTTTCTCGTCACAGTGTACCGATCTCTACTATATCTGATCGTGATAGCCGATTTACCTCGAGATTCTGGCAAACACTTCAAAACGCCATGGGTACCAATTTGGATACGAGTACCGCGTACCATCCTCAAACAGATGGACAAAGTGAAAGAACGATCCAAACTCTGGAAGACATGCTAAGAGCATGTGTAATTGATTTCGGCAAAGGATGGGATAAGCACTTACCTCTGGCTGAATTTTCTTACAATAACAGTTACCACGCCAGCATTAAAGCTGCTCCTTTTGAAGCACTATATGGAAGAAAATGCAAATTAGGCAATGACTGCAAGCAGCTCGTGATAGACAAAAGAGCTACACAGATGTCAGAATAAAACCAATGGAATTCCCAGTTGGAGACCGAGTAATGCTCAAAGTATCACCCTGGAAATGAATGGTCAGGTTTGGAAAGAGAGGAAAACTCAAACCACGATACGTAGGACCATTCAAAATTCTGCAAAGAATTGGTCCAGTGGCATATAAGCTCGAACTTCCCAAAGAGCTTAGTCGAGTACATGACACTTTCCATGTCTCGAATCTTAAGAAGTGTCTATCAGATGAAACTCCAGTCGTACCCCTCAAGGACATACAACTCAATGAAAAACTTAATTTTGTCGAAGAACCCGTTGAGATCATGGACATGGAAGTCAAGAGGCTTAAGCAAAGCCGCATTCCTATCGTTAAAGTTCGATGGAATCATAAGAAACGAGGTGCAAAGTTCACCTGGGAGCGCGAGTATGTAATGTGTTGGAATCACTCCTAAACTTGATTTCAAGTGTTAGTAAATAATATGTAATAGTTAGCTTAATATGGCTTTTATGTTAGTAATCATGCCAAGGCTTATGTAGAAAGCCCATGATCCTTGGCCCAAGCCTATAAAGGAAAGGAAGGGAACATGCATGTTGCCCTAGTTCCTTTCTATAAATAATCCTTGTTAACCCTCACTTGAGGGTTGGTTTTTCAATTCACTCTTCACACTTTACGCATAACCTTTCATATATTATCATACGTGTGTGTGTGTGTTTGTTCATCCGATCACTCTTCTTCTCTATTTCTTCTATTGATGCTTATGTTATAAATATAGGAATCTAACAGTGGTATCATTCGCCAAATAGTTGGGTGAAAAGGTTTTGTTTTTGAAGTTATTTTTGGTCTTACGCGTAACTCACGGTTCTCAAACTTTGTCACGCTTAAAAACTTATTTTTTACACTTTTCAATCCAAGATTCTTGTACTTTCAACGTTTTTAGGTGTTAAAATATCTGTTTTTGGCAAAAAGTTTCAAACTTTACGTGTATTTCTTTGATTTTAATCTTGGTTTTATACGTAGGATCATTTCTACGCATAAGGTGTTTCTAAGTTTTGGATCATCAAGTTTCACACTTTTGTGTTATTTTGGTGATATTGAAGCTGTCTTATCTCAAAAATCTGGTTTAGAAACACTTTGGGCTAAAAATATGTTTTGGTTAACTTTTACGCGTAAAAAAACCCTAAAGCTACGCATAACTTTTCCTTGGATCGATCTTCAGTTTTCGTGGTTTACTCAGTATTTTCTTGCTTGGATAAGCCTGAAAACACTTCGACTTTGGATATCGTTTACACAGTGATATTGTAAAGGATTTTTGGGCCAAACCCTAATTTTACGCATAAGCTCACTCTTATGCGTAGAACTCTTTACGCCTACGCTTAATCTTACGCCTAAGCCTTGTCTTACGCATAAGCTAATCTTACGCATAAGTTTTCTACGCCTAACTTTCAGTTTACGCCTAATCTTAGTGTTTCTCAATTCTTTCGCGTAAGCTAATCCTACGCTTAAATATCACTTTTACGCGTAAGTTTGGTGTTTTTACGCCTAAGTGTTACTTTGCCTTAACCTGTTTTCTACGCCTAAGGATACTTCATTAACAACGTTTCATTCGACTACAAAGATCCATTTAACAACACAAGTTTTCAACATGTCTCAACCACCATACTCTAACTACTTTCCTTACACGTATAATCAACAACAACAACAACAACTAAGTCCACAACATCAACAATTCAATCAACAACAACAAATTTATCAACAACAATTCAACCAACAACATTATCCACAAGAAGGAGCAATTCCACCTCAAATGGTTCAACCACCACCTAGTCTTCAAGTACAACCTTACACAAATGTTTACAATCAACATCCATCCAGGAATACTATGAAGGAACCGACTTGGTTTGCAAAGATGTGTGAAGCTTTAAGTAGCCAACAATCCATTCATGAGGCAGGATCACTTGATAGACCTCCAATGCTCACTCCTGGAAACTATGATCAATGGGTGATTAGGTTCTTTAGGTTTTGTGATCTAAAGAAGCCAAATGGAAAGTTCTTAAAGAAGGTCATCTTGGAAGGTTCATTTCAGATGCCTATTCTCGTTACACCCGGAGATCCAAATGCTATTCCACCAAGAGATGATCTCACAAACATTGCAACTGTCGCTGACCTTTTTGGTGATGAACTTCTACACTACGAAGCTGATGAGCTAGGAATGCAATATATCCTTTTAGGATTACCCAATCCAATCCTTCAAAGTGTTGATGCTCAAAAGACTGCAAAAAAGATGTGGGAACATATTCAACTTCTTATGGAAGGCATTGAACTCAATCAAGAGGATATGGAATCCAAAATTTACTTGGCTTATGAACACTTCATGATTGAACCAGGAGAGACATTAAAGTCTTATCATCATCGATTCTCTGACATCATCAATGACTTGGACAAACACAACATCATCATGCCAAGAATTGCTGTTAACACTAAGTTCCTAAGTAGTCTTCGTCCTGAGTGGGAAAAATATGTCATTTTCATCCGTCAAGCGAAGAATCTTCATCATGCTACTTACGGATTGTTGTACGACTATTTGAAGCCCCACAAAAAAGAAGTTGACAAAGAACGGACTATCCGTGGACTCCCAGCCCAACCGTCACTTCCGGACAATCAACAACTTGCTTTGTGGGCTCAAACTAGTTATCCTCCTCAACCCGCTCCTCAACCAACTGCAACAATTACACCATATGATCCTTCACAGCAACAATCTCAACAAACCCAATTAGTTCCATAGAACAACAACAATGATCAAGCACTTTACAGTGAAGCTAATGAGGACTCCGAGGCTTTCGATGCATTGCAACAAGGATTTGTTATGATTGCTAAAGCCTTTGGTCGGTATACAAACAAATCCAACAATCGCATTCGCTCCTCATCAAACACAAGGAATTAGGCTGTTGTGAACAATGGACGTGTTGAAGTTCAGAATTGTGGTTATGGTCGTCAGATGGGAGGTGGTCAAGGGTTTTATGCTATGGGAAGGAATAACATGGGTGCTCCAAAACAACAGAGAGCTCAAGTGGTTGAACAGGGAAATGCTCATAATGGGATAAATGGTCTTCGCTGCTACAACTGTAATGAGAAGGGTCACCTGGCTAATGCATGCCCAAAACCGAGGACTAGAGGCAGTGCTTATCACAAGGAGGCTTTACTTTTAGCCCTCAAGGATGAAGCTGGTGGAACCCTCACGACCAAAGAACAGAGCTTTATGGCAGATGCAGACTCAGATGATGATATGGAGGACTTGCAAGCTAATGCAGCAGCGATGTTGATGGCACATATGCAAGCTCTCCACATGAGTGACACAGGCCCAGTGTATGACACTGATGGCTTGTCTCAGGTACCCGAACAAACCATATTCATCACTGATCTAATATCTCAGCCGACATCTGAATCCGACGAGGCTCAGAATGTTCAACATGAGCCGTCCACATCTCATTCTGACGATTCTCAACTAGACCCCGTAGTTACATTTGACGATCAAGATGACCTTATGGTTACCTTTGATACTCAAATTAACTTTGTGGTTATACTTGAGGATCTGAATAATGATCATGTTGTGACTCACTTTGAACACGCTGAACCTTTGCCTAATCCAGATATGGACCTCTTACTTAAAGATTATCAATCCCAAATGGATGAATGTCGTTCATTAAATCAGCAATTACATAGTAAAAATGCACTGTTAACCAGGGATATTGAATGCTTAAAACGGCAACTCAATTTTTTCAAAACTCAAGAAAAACGTGAAAAAGGTTTTGAAGTCGCTTTTGCTAAATCACACCAAAATGAAAAATCTTTAGAACGACAGATTCGTGATCTAGCCGCATCGAAGAATGCTTTGTTGTCTCAAATAGAAAAACTGAAACATGAACATACAAAACAACTTAACACTTTTACTTTGGAAAATCAAAAAGCCAAAGCTGAGTTGTTAAAAACAGTTCTCTGCATACAAAAAGCATTCAACGAAACGAATAGATGACTATCTTGAAGAAATTATCGACTTACAAAACAAACTCAAAGAGTTTCAAAATGTTGTTTACAAACATGGTGAGTCAATCACAACTATTCAAAAGTTTACTTTAAAACCCAATCCAAATGGATATGGACCGAATCTTGCTGATTACAAACCAAAGCTTTCAACCAAAGCATTCAAATCAAATCCTGAAGTTTCCAGTGCAGAATACAAAATTGATGACTCTGTTATGAGTGTTGTTGAATATCATCATCAAGAGGAATTAGATGCAGAAGACGAGAGTCGATCAAAATTAGAAAATGTTGTTTATAACAAACCATTTAACTATTCAAAAGCCGTCACTTTCGTCACACAAAAGGATTCTTCTAACACACCTAGGATTATCACAAATACGTCTGAGTCTTCTAATGTTGCTCCCCAACCAAATTATGCACAAATTTATGGTCCTTTACCTTCACTCAGTGAAGTAAATTCAAAACCCGAAAATCGTCAATTCTTAGATATTTTGACATTTTTACTTCTGACCTCAAACTTTTAGAACGTGAGATTGAATTTCATTCTGAAATAAAAGTTGAACATTTTCAATCGCCTCAGGCGCGAGAACAAAGAGATATTTTTCAGAAAAGAATTTTACCCCATGTTAAAAATTTGAAAAATTGTGCATTGTATTGGGAAAGGGAATTTCATAAGGAACTTGGATTGATGAAAATCATTTTCGAGAAAACAGAAACATCTATTTCTAATACAAAACGTAAAAAGAAAATGTTACGAAAAGATGTTGATTGACTCTTGGAAGATGTTATCTGTGCTGATATCCATAATGTTGTGTTATTGCATTCTTTGTCATATGCATTTGATTATATCTCTGCTGATACTGTTGATTCTATTGAAATTGTTGAGAATACTGATACTGTGTCACAAATCAGGTTTTTAAACGTTGAAAATGAACGTTTATTAAATGAACTTTCAAACGCAAAACGTCGTCTTCAATGGTGTCAAAAAGATTGTCATAATCGTGAACTCACTTTGAAAAACAAGATCAACCAGTTGCATATCAAAACTCTTTGTCCTAAACTTGAGCAACTGGATGACCAAAATGTGTCTTTGAAGTGTCAAATCTCAAAATATGAACAAGAAATTTCAAAAGTGAAAAAGGAATATAGCGTCATATTTGATTTACTCAAAAAGACTCGCGCTAAAGCGTCACAAGATGTTGATAATCATCTGGCATATACCAAAGATGTTTTACGACGAGAAGGACTCACTCGTTCTGATAATCTAGATTTGTTACACAAAATCCATGATCTTAAGGCAGAGTTGGTGCTATTTAAGCAAGATAAGGATAGTAACACATCTATAACTGCACCAAAACAGATTCAAAATGACTCTAGAACATCTAATGACAAAACACAAGAAACTAACGTGCTTCCCTCTACTAAAACAGGAATAGTTGCCTCTTTTCTCAACGTCCGCACTTCACAGCCTAGGAGCAATACAAAGAAGAATAGGAAGTTGCGACCTAAGAAAAGAACAATAAAGAATGCTGAAGTAGAAGAACACCCTAGGACTTTGAATAAAATTCAAGTTGCTCCCACTTTAGATATTGCGTCTGACAAATGTAATGGAAAAAGTGTTGTAACAAATGATGAACCTTTAAGTACTTTTGATATTAAGTCTGAAGCTTCTTGTGTTATATGTCGTAAAAGTATGCTTTATGATTGTCATGATAAATGTGTTGCTAAAGCTATCTTGTCTCGTTTACGGAATCCTAAGAAACGGAATACCTCTAGGCCCACTAATGCTTCTAAGTCTGTGCTTGGTAAACCGCCCTCTTTAGATTCTAAGAAACGCATTGATGTCCCTGTAGTTCCAGTATCACCTCCAAGGAATGTAGTACCACCTAGTGCATTCACTAAGACTAAAGCAAAGACTAGTTAGAGATGGCAGAAATGGATACATAATACACTAGGATTTAAATGGATGCCTAAAATCATTGATGTGTGTATTTCTATTATAACTGCTTCGGAACCCTCTAACACTTCGGGTTCCACATCTACTTCTATTCCATCTGTGTCGTCTGTGTGTAATGCAGGTGATACAGATTATCCTTTGGATTGTTGATAGCGGATGTTCCTGACACATGACAGGCAATCTCAAACTGTTATCAAACTTTATTGCAAAGTTCATTGGCACTGTCAGATTCGGGAATGATCACTTCGCAGCTATCATGGGCTACGGAGATTACATCAATGGTAACATCGAAATTAGCAGGGTTTATTATGTGGAAGGTCTCGGTCACAATCTGTTTTCTGTTGGTTAATTCTGTGATGGAGATTTGGAAGTTGCTTTTCGGGAGAAAACTTGTTTCATTCGTGATTTACAAGGAAACGATCTTATGTCTGGCTCTCGCAATTCTAGTCTATACATAATCTCAATGCAAGACATGGTTGCTTCCTCTCCCATTTGTCTACTTTCAAAGGCAACATCAATAAAATCATGGCTATGGCACCGTCGTCTCTCACATTTAAACTTTCAAACCATAACCAACCTTGCTCGATACAAACTTGTTGAAGGTCTCCCGAGATCCGATATTCTAAAGATCACCTTTGCTCAACTTGTGAACAAGGGAAAAGCACTCGTGCTCATTTTCCTTCAAAGGTGGAACACAGCTCTCAGCATGTGCTTCATCTTCTTCACATGGATTTGTGTGGCCCGATGCGTGTGCAAACGATTAATGGAAAACACTACATCCTGGTAATTGTAGATGACTACTCAAGATGGACTTGGGTCTACTTTCTTCGAAGCAAAGATCAAGCTCCACAGATGATCATCACCTTTCTCACGAAAATACAAGTTCAGCTCCGGAACACAGTCCGACAAATCAGAACAGACAAAGGAACTGAATTTGTGAATCAAACTCTTCGGGAATTTTATAAGAAAGTGGGAATTGAGCATCAAAAATCTATTGCACGTACACCAGAACAAAACGGAGTTGTTGAAAGACGAAACCACACGTTAGTGGAAGCTGCAAGAACGATGTTACTTAATGCTAAACTTCCGGATTACTTATGGGCTGAAGCTGTGTCAACTGCATGCTACACTCAGAATCGATCAATGATTACCAAGCGCCACAACAAAACACCTTATGAGCTTATCCACAACCATAAACCGAACCTCAAACACTTTCATGTATTTGGATCCCTTTGTTATCCGAATAATGATCGTGATGACTTTGGTAAGCTCAAAGCCAAAGCTGACATTGGAGTCTTTATAGGATATTGTGAAAATTCTAAGGGTTTCCGGATCTGGAATCGTCGTACAAAGCAAGTTATGGAAACGATTCATGCAAATTTCGATGAGCTTACTGAGATGGCTTCTGAGCATAACAGCTTGGAACCCGGTCACAACCGTTTAAACTTCCCCCAAACCCCATCTTCAGCTGAATCAAGCCCCCAGCTTACTCGTCAACAAATGGAAAAGCTATTTGCTCTTCTGTTTAGTGATGATATTGATGAACGTGCTCCAGGTGTATCCAATGTTTCCGCTGCTCAACCTGATCATATTCCAATACCTGATACACCTGCTACAACAACTACTGTTGAATAAGCACCACCAGTTGACTCTACAACAACTGTTGAACAAACTGCCTCCAACGGCGCTGAACCAGCTGATGATGTTCTAAACAATGAAGTACCCCCACCTGCAAATTTTGATCCAAATGCGTTCTTTAACCCGTTTACTAATGAAACTGATGCACCTGATGTTGCGGAATCATCTACAAACCATTTGAATCCTCCAAATCTGCACAATGTATACCAACATCAACCCTCTACACATCGTTGGATAAAAGACCATCCTATTGAGAATATTATTGGTAACCCGAATCAACCAGTCGTAACTAGACAACGTCTTCACACAGATGGTGAACATTGCATTTATGCACTCACTGTCTGCCAATCTGAACCTAAAAACATTAAAGACGCAATGACCAAAGACAACTAGATTGAATCCATGCAGGAAGAACTCAATCAGTTTAAACGTCTTGAAGTATGGGAACTGGTTGAAAGACCAACAGGGGTCTACGTCATTGGTCTCAAATGGATTTGGAAAAACAAATTGGATGCTGAAGAGAACGTAATCAGAAATAAGTCACGTCTGGTGGCTAAGGGTTATAGACAGGAAGAGGGTATTGATTTTGAAGAATCATTCGCTCCGGTTGCTCGTCTTGAGGCTGTTCGGATATTTCTGGCGTTCGCGGCTCATATGAATATAACGGTCTTTTAGATGGACGTCAAAACTACTTTTCTGAATGGTCAACTGAAAGAAACAGTCTATGTCAGCCAGCCAGAAGGATTCGTTGATCCAGAGTTCCCGAACCACGTCTACAAACTGAACAAAGCTCTGTACAGACTCAAACAAGCTCCAAGGGCGTGGTACGATAAGTTATCATCCTTCCTCATTGCCAATAAATTCACCAAAGGTTCGGTCGATCCTACACTTTTCATACAATATCACGGGGCTCACATATTAATCGTTCAAATCTATGTGGATGACATCATTTTTGGGTCAACACATTTAAAATACTCAAATGCTTTTGCAAAACTAATGACAAAACATTTTGAAATGTCAATGATGGGTGAACTCACATTCTTTCTCGGAATTCAAGTTCATCAATCACCCCGTGGTATTTTCTTGAGTCAGTCCAAATATGCCCTTGAACTTCTTAACAAATATGGAATGCAAAACTGGACACCTATGCCACACCAATGGCTCATACCAAGAAGCTAGACGCTGATTTACATGGGAAATTGGTGGACCCTACCAAATACCGTAGTATCATTGGGTCTCTCATGTATCTAACAGCTAGCAGGCCTGATATTGTGTTTGCCGTATATCTTTGCTCCCGTTATCAGTCAAGACCAACTGAAACGCACCTCTCAGAGGCTAAAAGAATCCTCCGATACATAAAGGGAACCATTAACTTGGGGATCTGGTATCCGAAGGATTCTGGTTTTGAACTAATAGCTTTTTCAGACGCTGATCACGCAGGATGCTTAGACTCACGGAAAAGTACTTCAGGAGCATTACAATTTCTTGGAGATAAACTGGTGTCATGGCAATCGAAGAAGCAGGATTGTACATCGCTGTCATCAACCGAAGCAGAATATGTAGCCATGTCGGCGTGTTGTGCTCAAGTCATTTGGATGAGAACACAACTCAAAGACCATGCTTACGTATTTGACAGAATCCCGATGTACTGCGACAATCGGAGTGCTATTGCGATCTCGTGCAACTCTGTTCAAAATTCAAAATCAAAGCACATCGATTTTCGATATCATTTCATCAAGGAGCACGTGGAAAAGGGTACTGTTGATTTATACTTTGTGGGTACTGAATACCAATTGGCAGATCACCTCACCAAAGCCTTAGTTCCTGCTAGGTTTAATGAGTTGGTCCACCGGATTGGTATGCGGTGTTTGACTCCAGAGGAACTGGATGAACTTTTAAAACATTCTTAAAACCAGTCAAGCACCAACACCTCTTTTGTAAATATTTTTCAAAAACAAAATACAAAAATATAAAATCTGATAAAACAACAAAAATATTCTTCTATCTATAATTTTTAAAACATGGCAAGTACAAATCTTCCGTCAATACTCTAATCTTTCAAAATTCAGTATGTTTTCGATCAAGTGTTGAGGGGGAGAAAGCAAATATTTTTCGGTTTCATAAAACCTTGTACTTGCATGTTACCTCATCCCGGTTGTTTCTTTATTAATAGTGGTCACATTTCTGGTTTATTGACACTCCTCGAACTAAAATTTATAAAATTTCATTATTTCTTAAGTCGAGGAGGAGTGTCGTCAAGTTTCTTTCCATATATATCTTTCGTTTGGTAACCAAAAGGGAAGTTATGGGCATTGGTTGTAAATGGTTAAGGTGGAGGGAGTAAAACTGTCAAAAGCTCATATTCCTTTTAAACAAAACACCTCAACCAACATTAACTCTTCTCATTTATTACTCAACCACCCAATCTTATGCCTAAAAATCCATCTACAAATCCGTGTACTTGATCTTCATTTTGTAAGTGTTTCTGTGTTTTTAACAAGATTTTAAACAAAGGTTTTGAGTCGTTTTAAAAACTAACGGTTAAATCTTAACCTAGGAATAATTTTGTGTTCTACGCATAAGCGTATGAACACCTAATCAAGTATGAGTGTTTGTGGTTGAAATGGTAGTGTCAAAAAGTTTGTATAATCTCTATGATACCATTTTTATCATCAAAACTCACCCAGATACACGAATTGAATGAGATTGATATTTAGGGTTTATGCGTAAGTTTGGGGGTTTTCAAATGTGAATGTTTCTGGTTAAAAAGATTGTTAAGTAATGTTGTTTACATGATGAATTAACCAAATCTAGGGCTAGAACTTACCCAGAAACACTAATTGCGTTCAAATTGAAAGTTAGGGTTTATGTTCTTAGCATTTGGGTACTTTTGATCCACTTAGGTTTAGATGTTAAAACTTGCATATAACAACTCACTAGCCTTCTTAGACATCCCAGAAAAAGTTTGGTGTTAATTCCATGGTTAGATATCTTACTCGTAGAAATTGAACTTTAGGGTTTAAGGTCTACGCGTAAACCATTTTCTATGCATAACTATTTTATGAGTATTCACGTTTTGAACTGATAAAGATTGAATGTATGTGTTAATATTGGCGTTATGATGACCTTATTTCAGGATTTCTACGCGTGAAAATTCAGAATCAAGGTTACTTGAACATCTACGCATAAGGATCACCTTACGCGTAGAATGTTATGCGTAAGAGAAATCTTACGCGTAACCTTTACACGTAACGTTATACAATGGGGACTAAGCATATCGTGTGAAGGATATGCGTAAACAGTAACCTCTACGCATAAGGTTCACTCTTACGAGTAAGCCTTACGCGTAAGGTTCCTTATACGCTTACGCGTAAGCTTTACACCTAAGGCCCTCTTTTCCTACGCGTAATATTTCTTACGCGTAAGTCAAGAACCTACGCATAAGCTTACGTTTACGCGTATAATCACTCCTGTTTACGCATAAGCTTGCAAAATCTACGCCTAAGCCTAGATTTAACCAGAATTATGAATTCTTACGCGTGCAAACTTGTAAATAAATAAATCATAACGCCACGAAACCAATATGTCACTAATAAGCTTGAATGTTTAATAAGTTGTGAAAAATAAGTGAAAACATAGACTTTAAAACTTAAAGTTAATAAACTCACGAAACTTATCACGACATCTTTGGACTATTGGACTAACAAGTGACTTTGGACTCGTAACAATCATCGACATATCACATTAAATAAATAGACAATAAAATCAACTGTTGACTAACGTAATGTCTTTCGATATGTTGGTTCTTTTGGCTAAATATCTTTCAGATCACGACATGGACGCTCAAATGCATAATGTGGAAGCACCAAACGTTCTCACTATTGAAGATATCTTCCCTCATGGTTATCCAATGAAGATCGGAAAGAATAACCTCAAAGTTGATTTTGATAGCTTCTATTGTTCTGAATCTTCGTGTCAAATAGTGGTAGATATTCTAAAGACTCACCCCTATCAGAACATGCTCACCAACTCTACTACAGTACCGGAGATCTACATTCACCAATTCTGGCATACAATGCGAAAGATCAAAGGTCAAAATGCTGTGACGGTGACACTCAATCACAAACAAGTCACCATCACACCAGCAGATTTGAGGGCTATTCTTCTTGTTCCCGTCATCGACCCTACTGAATACAATGCCACTCCAACTGAAGATGTCGTTCTCAAGTTCATGGTCGACATCGGCTATGATGAAGCTACTGGGGTTATCACTAAGCACTCATCTGTTGATCTAAAGAACATACCCCAGCCCTGGAGAACCCTCTACATCATGATTACAAAATCTGTTTCTGGACGTGATAGTGGTCATGAGCATCCCAAGCTCATGGAACTACATATATTTTGGGCATTGGTCAACATGAAACACATTGAAGTCGAAGCTCTGATATGGGACGACATGATGACTTACCTTAAAAAGCTTGGCACCAAAATCCCGTATATCAGATACACCAAACTGTTGATCTAGAGAGCTCTAGGGTATAATCCTGATATTCCCTTGAGACTCGATGACCCCAAACAACACTCCGCGTTGTATGAGCCCACACTCACCGTCAGATTTAAGGACTCGACAACAAAGAAACAAGGTGCAGTGTTGCCAGATCATCTTCTCACTGAGGACATCAAACAATTGTATTCGTACAAAAGATATCTGGTAGCTGTTGATGAAGGAAAAGTAGGTTTCCTTGATGAAAAATCTTCTGGTACACCGACAAGGAAAACCAGGAGAGGCAGTGCAGGAAGTGTTACAAGCACTGAGAGTCAGAGGAAGTTTCCTAAGAGGTCACATACTCTCAAAAGGAAAATTCCATCTATAGAGGCCATCCCAATTCCCAAGCCTGAACCGCAACAAAAGTTAGTGGATGAAAGCTCTGAGGAAACTGAATCAGACGAAGAGGTCATCTACTCTGAAACTCCAACCGATGACACTCAAACAGTAGCAAAACCTCCCAGTCCAAAAGCTGATAAAGGTAAAGGGAAAACTCCTGTGCTTGAGCATCATAAGGAAAGCTCTGAAGAAGAACCATTTGATGAGGAAAGAGACTATCAAAAGAAGTTGAAGAACCTCAGACTCAAACATCTTGCCGATGAATTCGTACTGGATCAAACTCATGGACCCGGAGGGTCAAGTGGTGGAACTCAAGCCACACCAGTTTCTGATGCGGTTAATCAACCCGATAAGGGAACTGGTACCACCACCCACGAACAACAACAAAGGCAGATAGAGGATTCCATCAACTACGAATTTGAGGAACCAGACATGGAAAATACTGAGAAAACTCCTGGTGAAGATACTAAGGCTAATGAAACGGCTAAGTCTGGAAATGATGAAGATCTTGATTATGATAATTTTCTTCTAGAAAGTCCTGCACACTCCAAGGAGGAAACTTCTGAGCCACCTAAGGACCCTGAGCCACCTCACGTCTCCTCATCATCAGACTCGTCTTCTCACTCTTCACTTCCACCATCCAAAGGCACAACCAGATCCACATCCAAATCTGTGAAGAAACCAACTGACTCTTGGATATCCCTAGCTAAAACCAAGATTGTCAAAGCTGTCAAGCAGGTCAGGAAGAAAGACATGACCAACAAAAAGTTGAATAAACTAGCTGACAGTATCAATCTTCTACATGACGAGATAGACAAGATGTCAAGTGAAAGGGAGTATATCCAGAAGTTTATGCAACGTGATGTCCAAGGGGAACTGAACGAGATGATTAAGGGATATACTCTTGTAAGATATAGGATTTCACAAACACACTAAACCATGCTCACTATGGGGCGTTCAAGTAGTTTAGAGAGAGAAAGTTCTAGAGAGAGAAAGGGAAGAGAGTTGGGAACTATGTGAAACAAAGAAAAATGGTATTGAAGCTCCAACCCTCTACCTTGGGAGGTAGAGGATATTTATAGTTTCTTACAAACAAACGCCACCTGCGGGCTGTGGATCAGGCATACAGTGGGTAAAGACCCGTCCGTCCTCCACGGTGTTACATAACAAACTACTTAATAATATAACTTGACTACGACTACGAGCTTTCTAACGAATACCTATACTTGAGGTGACCGACTCTTTAACGACTGAATTTCCTAATTCCTAACAATCTCCCCCTAAGGGAGGTCACCTCAATTTACAATGAACACAAACAGATATTACATTAGATTGTTCTAGGATTCTTGATTAAGTCCTTTGCTCAGTAGCATGTAGTCTTTGATTCTTCATGTTTTGCATGTTTGGATAATACAAGTGGAGGTCTTTAACTGATCCACGTGATGATGAGTTTTGAGCCAGCATTGAGATCATCAGCTAACATAAATCTTTGACTCTTCCATTGTGGTGTTGGTATTATGTGATGTTGTGACATTTGGACCGACATGCTCACATTCTGGATCATGATATATTCTCATCAGAGTAGCAGAAGCTTTTACTAGTTCATGATATTTGCAGCAGCATAGTAGAAGCATGGAGTGAAAGTATCAGAGTCGTTGAAGCACTTATCATGATTTCTTTTGAAATGAATGTGTAGTGTGAGCATGCGGCTATGGATTGACCGCTTCATTCTGATCAGTTGCAAACGTCGGGCGTACCTGCATACAACAGTTAGCAATAAAGTGCACGGAAGTGTCTTTGATCACTTTCGTTGAATTGAGGTACACGGCCCACGGTTCCCCATTGATCAGTACAAGTACTGCCTGTGATCAGGTATGATTCCGAAGAATTTCCTTGACAGGGTTTCGCAGCTGCTCTAGCTGTTCTCAAACCGGAACGTCTCAAAGAAGACAACACGGAGTGAGTGAACCAGCGAATTGAGATTCACTGATTGATGAAAAGAGATTTGAAAAACAATCGTGTATCGCTCAATAGAAATTGTTTTTTGCAATACAACGAAGGTTTTAATGAAAATCAATTATCAATCATAAACACCTTTTATTTTGAAATATTAGTACACAATCAATGTGCTAAAGAAAAGAGTTTGAGCACACCAACCGGTTTTTCAAAGGTATCCGTCAATCCATTTCCTGGACCAAGGTAGTTTCAATAATAAATCGCCCAATTGTTTCTATCCAGTTGTCACAAGCTTGATCTTTTGCAAGATCTCACATGTCACACACCAAGAGCTTGTTTGATGTTGGATCTAGAAGGATTTCCATCTTCATCATCAATATTTTTACATATCACTCGGATGTTCTGGCAATACCACAAGGATAATGCGTAGGACTCTCAATATATACTTACTTTCCACATTGTGTGAAACAACAAGTCTTCATTAATTTTGTGTCCTAATGAGATATTGTGGATGATCTCGTGGCTCTAGACTCAATTGTGCATATTTGGTTCCTATGTCGGAGACTAGGGAGAGGGTCTTCTTCTTCAATATCAACAAAATCTAAGAGAAAGTCGATAGATAATGTCGGTTCCCCTCGAGAATGAAACAAGCCCTTTTAAGAGGAACTTGAGTAGCTTGGGAAGTTTTAGTGCAGTGCGTCACTGGGTCCATGACGTCTTGTCTTCAATACCAGTGTTACCTTAGTAACCACCAGTAGCATATGAATTGAACCCGGTATCTGCCCTAAGGTTGAATTAACGGAGGGCTATTTATTTTCACCCTTTTCTCATTCAATTCTTTTTCATTCTTAAACCCCTTCTGTGCTTACCGAGACTTCATAACTAGAACCTTGTTGGGTTTATTCCAGTACTAGCTCAGTCTCAGTCAGCACTCTTCCCATATCTCATTTTTCTCCTTTTTTTTCAATATACCTAAGGACTTCTACACTATCTAGTGGATTGTCCCTGGGTAGATCCCTCCGGTTCTGGCGGATCATGGGAACAAATACCTAACCTTATCATCCTTATATCACCATACATAAAATAAAGTTGGTCGGTCTATTTGGTATTGTTCATCTGCCATTGGAACCAATTGAAAACCATTTGAAAATCAATCCAGATACTTGTGATATTTTATCAAAGCATTTTGTACCTGAATTGTTTTTGATATTTTTAGAAAAAGAGCTCCCGCTCAACATGTGCATCATTTATTTGAAATCGTTTTAGCACACGGAGGCAAGAGAAAGAATTAATTTCTTTGATTACCATTTTCTAAAAGATATCAACATCACTTCCCTGATTAAATCAAGTAGATACAGCATATTGGGGACGGATGAGGTTTTCAAAGGTTTGCTCCCCCTCAATATGTGCCTCGAGGTTTGAAAGAGTTTTGCACATACTAGAGGGAACCTGCACTTAGAGACAAATCAATCACGTTTCAATTCTTTGTGGTTTTAAAAAGATGCTCCCCCTCAACATGTGCATGGAAATTTTGAAATCGTTTGGCACATGTGGGGAGGAAAGCTTGCTAAACACATATGAAACCAATTATCAAGTTATCAGTTTAAATCCAATGTAAATCACAAATTCTCCCCCGATCACACTTTTCAAATCCTTTGAGAGTTGTGATCTCTATTGATTTAAGTTAAATTTTGAGAGCTTTTTGAGGAGAATAGTGATTTGCTTTTGAAAAGAACATTTTAACTGACAAGGATCAGATTTTTCCGACTTTAAACTCCATTGTTTAAACATGCAAGAGTATCTTTTGAAAACATAACATTAGTAAAGGTGTTGAATCAATTGTATAAAACATTGTTCTTTTTGATTTTTTCAAAAATAAACCTTGCTCATTTACGTGCCAATTGTTAGAAAAATGACCTTTCAAAATAACCTTTTTAATTCGAATAAAATCATTCTCCCCCTCAATCAATGACACAAGTTGTTGATTGAGAGATAGAGATTTTGACAGATGATAAGCACAAATGATTTACACGAATAATAGAGTACGAGGCATTTTCAAAACAATTTAGTTTTCATTAGATGGCAAATATTTTTCAGAAGAATCATTGGACGGAAAAATATTTGGAAAGAGAAGCATTTGTCTTTTTTATAACAAACATTTATTTTAAGAAACAGAGCATGAGACTTGAAACATGAGATAAAGCATGGCTCTGTTCTTTTCATTTAAAACGGGTTACTGTTTGAAATGACAATAAACCACCATTTTTCTCCGCCTAATTTTTTATTTTTTTTTATTTTTTTTAAACAAAAACTATGTGCATTCGAAGAATATCTAAAAACCCCCGTAGATGATATCGAATAAGGAAAAACATGACAAAATAGCAATATTTTTTGAAATTTTTTCAAGATTTTTCAAATTTTTATGGATTTTAGAGAATTTTAATTTTTTTTTTCAAGTTTTGTATTTTGGTTTTTGAATAAATATATACAAGAGATAGATGAATAAAGACCTTTACTCCTCGTCTTCCTCTTGAAGACGCTTGAGTGTTTCCGGTTGTAAACTCTTTAGACCAAGACGTGGAAGGATAAACTCAAAACGTTCTCTAGGAAGAGCTTTGGTGAAGATGTCTGCTAATTGGTATTCAGTCCTCACAAAGTAAAGTTCCACCACACCGTTTTCAACTTGCTCCCTGATGAAATGATGTTGAATGTCTATGTGTTTTGCTCTTGAGTGTTGTACGTTGTTGCATGAGAGAGCAATAGCACTTTTATTATCACAGTACAGAGTAATTTTGTTGAATTCAAAGCCATAGTCAGATAATTAGGATCTCATCCATAGGATTTGAGCACAACAAGATGACATGGCTATGTATTCAGCCTCTGTAGAGGAAATAGAAGTACTCATTTGCTTCTTTGAAGATCAGCTCACAAGCTTATCACCCAAAAACTGAGCACCTCCAGACGTACTTGGACGAGTATCTTGACATCCTGCATGATCAGCATCTGCATAGGCTGTTAGTGACATACCGGTGTCCTTCGGGTACCAAAGTCCCATATTGATGGTTCCTTGGAGATACCGAAAGACCCGTTTAACCGCTTCAAGGTGCTTTTTAGTAGGCTTAGCCTGGTATCTAGCACACATGCAAACAGCGAACAAGATGTCTGGTCTACTAGCTGTGAGGTACATCAGGGATCCAATCATACTACGATATTTTGTTTGGTCTACCATGATCCCTGAGTGGTCCTCATCTAGTTTAGTACGTTCAATCATGGGAGTGTCAACAGGGTCACTAGAATCAAATCCAAATTTCTTTAAAATCTCATTTGCATATTTAGATTGATTTATGAAAATGCCTCCGGGACTTTATGAAATTTGTAATCCCAAGAAAAATGACATTTGTCCCGTCATTGACATTTGAAATTTATAACCCATTTCATTTGAAAAATGGTCACACTCATTGGGGTCAGTCGAGGCAAAGATGATATCATCAACATAAATTTGAACGTGAATTAAATGTTTGCCTGACTTCCTGGTGAACAATGTAGGATCAACTGCTCCTTTGCTGAATCCAGTAGATAGAAGAAACTTTGATAGCGTATCATACCATGCCCTTGGAGCTTGCTTTAAACCGTAAAGAGCCTTCTTCAAACGATAAACGTGAGTAGGATGCTCTGGATTCACAAAGCCTTCAGGTTGGCTGACGTAGACGACTTCTTTAAGATCTCCATTAAGAAACGCCGTCTTTACATCCTCTTGTCGGTATCCTTTAGCCACCAATCGAGCCTTGTTCTTCAGGACATCACCATGCTCATCGAGTTTCACTTTGAAGATCCATTTTAGAGCAATGATCATAGCACAATCTGGAGTAGGTACTAATTCCCATACATCAAGTCGATCAAACTCATGAATTTCTTCTTGCATGGCATTGAACCAGCTGTCTTCATTCATGGCGGTTTTAACATCTTTTGGTTCGATCTTAGAGAGTACGGAGTTGAAGTAGCACCATAAGGCATCGGTTGCAAGTTGTTTCCGTGTGGATACTGAACGAGAGGGATTTCCAATGATGTTGTCCAATGGATGATCATGTGTCCATTTTCTGAGGTGTTCATGTGGCTGTTGTTGAGGGACTGAAGTAGCTGAGTCGATGTCTCCTGAAGAAGATGGTTTTGATGATGATTCAGGAGCAAATATGTTTTCAAATGGAGCATCTTCAGGAGTAGCAAAGGCATTAACTTCATCATTGATGCCAGAAACATTTCCATGATGTACACTGGATGATTGATGATTTGTTGATGAGACAGAGTGATCAGCAGCAGGCGCTTCTTGACTTAATGATATTGAGACTGAAGGGTTGACTTCATTCACAGGGATAGGAGCAGCCTCGTTTGATGGATTTGACATATCATTAGCACTTGGCTCATAATGTTCATCAAACATTGGATCAAACAATTTCTTTAAATCATCTTCTGAAGGATGTACATAAGGAGTTGCTGGTGAGGGATTAGAAACAAGAGTAGAACTGATAGGACTACTTGATAAAGGTTGAGATGCGGGTCCATAACTAAATTTTCCTGGAGCCATTTGACCGGTCAGCTCATCGAACGTAACGTGAATTGTTTCCATGATATTTATGGTTCTCTTGTTGTAGATTCGATATCCTTTTCTGTTTGGTGCATAACCCACAAATACTCCAATGTCCGCTTTAGCTTTTAGTTTACCTAAATCTTGACCGTCATTAGTTGGGTAACATAAAGCACCAAACACACGAAGGTAGGATAGATCAGGTTTTCGTTTATGGACAAGTTCATATGGAGTTTTTCCATGAGAGGTGTGAATAAGGGAACGATTTTGGGTGTAGCAAGCAGTGGCAATGGCTTCAGCCCAGAGAAACATTGGAACCTTTGAGTAAATAAGCATTGTTCTAGCGGCTTCCACAAGAGTTCAATTTCGTCTTTCAACTACACCGTTCTGTTGAGGGGTTCGTGGCACACTTCTTTGATGACTGATTCCAATACTTTCATAATACTGGATTAAATCTTTGTTAACGAACTCTGTGCCATTGTCTGTTCGAACAATTCTAACAGTATTGTTAAGTCAAACTTGAAGTTTCTTAATAAGTTTAATGATGACATCTGGAGTTTCATCCTTTGTCCTAAAAAACTTTACACAAGTGAATCGAGAGTAGTCATCAACAACGACTAAAATTTATATCTTCCCATTAATAGTTTGAACTTTCATTGGTCTACATACATCCATATGAAGGGTATGAAGAACTTCCATTACTGAGTTTGTGGGTTTTGGCTTGTGGGCATATTTTGTGCTTTTTCCCAATTTGCAAGCTGAACAAAGATGATCTTTTTCATACTTTAATCTGGGTAATCCTCTTACTAAGTCCTTTCTGGAAAGATTGTTTATGGTACCAAAGTTCAAGTGATTGAGACGACGGTGCCATAGCCATGACTTAGTTTTGGAAGCCTTTGACAGCAAGCAGATGGGTGAAGATTTCATCATATCTTCGATAGAGATGGTGTATAGGTTTGAACCACGAGTTCCTCTAAGAAGTTCCACACCATCAAGTTCTCTCACAAAGCAAGTATGTTTTCTGAAGGTCACTTCTAAATCTGAGTCACAAAATTGTCCGACAGAAAATAGATTATGTCCAAGACCTTCAACATAATATACCCTGGAAATCACACTATCTCCAACCACGTAATCTCCATAACCCATAATAGCACCAAAATGATCATTTTCGAATCTCACAGTTCCGATGAATTTGCTCACGAAGTTCATGAGCCGTGACCGGTCTCCAGTCATATGCTTGGAACAGCCTGAGTCCAGGTACCACATAACGATTTGAACGATCTGCAGTTGAACTCAGACAAGAATGGATAACTGGATAATTGGGATCCCCATGCAAGAATGGGTTCCATTTGGTTAGTAACAGTGATTGGAACACCCACATCAGAAGTAGAAACACCCATATCAGAAATAGAAGCAATGGAATCATTAGGAATAGATGCAGTGCTGGTGTCCGTATTTGACCTATTCAAAGTATGTTCACTTCTTAAAGGAATAGTTCTACTAGTAGGCATCCATTCTCTAGTGGGCATTGTCTTAGCAGATTAAGGGCAGAACTGATTATCCTTATGGCCAAAAGGTATCCATTGATAACCTATCTTACTAAATGTTCTTCCTGTGGGTTTCCATTGTTTTCTAACTTTCTTTCGTCTTTGCCTTTTAGCCTTCTTAGCATGATTTTTTGCATTAACAATTTTATCTGGGCATTTGACAGCTTTAGACAAAACATTCACACCACATTCATGATTAGCAACAGAATTCAAGCAGACATCATTACATGTTTTGCAGATAGTATCAGAATTCGAATTAATTACAGTACGCCTATGGCTAATACTAGAATCAACACGATTCATTTTATTCAACTCAAACTTAAAGTTCCTAGGATGGTCTTCTACTCTCTTCCAATGCACATTCTTAGCTTGCGAGGTCCTATCTTGCTTGGTATTGCCTGGAGGCTTTGACCCGCTTGCTTTAATGTCACTGATTACTCCTGTAGAGGGAATTATGGGCACATTAGTTGGTTGATCTACTTTTTGCATTCCTGAACTAGATGTACAAGGATCTGAACTACTAGAAGGGACATTAGTGTTCACTTTCTTAAAGCTGGGCATGGAATGGTTTGTATGCTTGGCACTAGGCATAGAACAAGGCATCACGGCTTTACCTTTCGCACCTAAGGATTTAGGACATGTTGCAATTAGACATTCTAGCAGCTCCTGAGATTGTTTGACCTGAATGCAAGCAAACCTAATTTCTTTATCAAGAGGCTTATTTATGAAATCCTCTTCCACAATCTCATGGAGACATTCTAGACTATCCTTAAGGTGAGCATAATAGTTATGAAACACAAGTTCATTATTCCTAAGATGAGGATGAATGTATTTAACAGTCACAGTATATTTGCAGTCAGAAGATGACTTTGAAGCAACATTCTCATTAAAAACAAGTGGCAGTTTCCCTTTTTCCTGACTCCTCAGATTCTCAATTTCTTTTTGTAAAGAAGTTAATTTTTCGTTGTTTTTGTCATGAGTGACTTTCATTGAATCATATAACTCTTTAAAGTGTCGTTTAACTTTTTCATTTTCTTCCAGAAAACTCTCGTTTTCTTTTTGTAAAACATTAACTAAGTTTTGAAGATGAAAAGTTTGAGAATACTGAGAATCTAAAGGAGGAGGCATTTGGGAGTCAGTCACATTGTTCTTTTCACCCTTTAATTGAGAGATTTGGGCTTTCAACTTTCTGATCGTGCAACAATGAGCTTGAATTTGTTCGTCACGTTTATTTATCTGAAAAACTGCATCAAACTCTAGAGCATCTGAGGATGTCTTGATATTTGAGGTTTTAACATTTTCATTAAGATGTTAATATTTTAGTTGCAAATCAAAATGTTCAACTTCTAGTTTAGAAAGATGTTTTACCAAATTATCGTGATCATCTCGATCAATTTTCTCACTAAGTTCTGAGTTTTTGTTTTCAAGCTCAATGACACGATCATGGGAGACTTCCAATGCAATAGATAATTCATGAAATCGAGAGGCAGTAATGGAGTGATTCGTAGCAGTATAAAACACATCTTGAGTAATACATTCAGAAATAAGATTCTCATTTAATGTATGCAAGTTTTTCCTCTCAATCTCATTATATTTTAATTCATGCTCATAGTCACTAACCTCAACTATCATTGCATCAAATTCCTTTTCCATTTCTTTAATATCTGAATCCATCCCCTTTTTAAGACTCTCAAATTGATCTTTTAGTTGTTTAAAAAAAGGCATGACCTCAGTTAAATAGCATTCTTTAGTTTTCTCAAAACCCCTTTCCCCTTCAGTTATCCCAGTGGGTGTGATCCTTTTCTTACAAGTTTTCTCAAAATCAACAAATAATTGAAAGATAACATATTGACTGATTAAGGTCTTGCTTTTAGTGGCAATAGTTCTAGGAACTAAATGCATTGGTGTATTTGGAGGATACACAGTTGCTGAAGGCATTTTCCTAAGGGGGGGGGTTGTTACAACAAGATTTTCTGCTTTTTACTTATCTAAATCCTTTTTCCAGAACACTTGTTCGGGTGTTAACAACGTTTGAGGCTTAAACATATTCAAGGAAATCCAATTTTCCTTTTTGTAGTCATGGGGTCTGATAATTATGTTTTTCTCTTTACATGTAGGATTGTTGAGTTTCTTATCCATTTTCTCCCTAGTGACCTCATCAGATTTCTTATCTTCCTCAGTGCACTCAGCGTAACTAGGTTTCTGCCTAGCTTTAAGGATTTCATTGCCATCATAGATAACATTTTGAGCAGCTTTTGCTATCTTACCATACTCAGGGTTGGATTCCTTTATAATGGGGATACTATGCTTATCGATGAGAACTCTATGCTTTGTGATCATGTGAGCAGTCTGAATGGTATTCCCTTGTACGTACAACTTATTTTCAAGCTTGTTTTTCAAGGTTTTGAGATTAGAAAAATCATTCAAAAGTTTTGATTCCTTAGCACTGAATTCTTGCTTAAGCATTTTAACATTTTCTTGAATTTTAACTCTTGTTTTAATACTTCTTCTCTAAACTTACTTTTTCTAATAGTTGTACGCATTTGGTCATCCATTTCCTGCTCACGGGTGGTTAACTCAAACTTAGCACACTGTTCATAAATAGCAACTCGTTCTTTATAGGCATTCAGTTCAGAAACAACAGAATCATCATGAGCACATGCAGTGTATTCATAAAAAATATAGTCATCATTGACTGCAGAAGATGCATCACTTGGTACAGTCTCACTTTCACTTTGTTTCACATATTGATCATATGGGACAACTTTGATATTACCCATATTTTCAATATCTGACTCAAAAGTTTCAGTTGATTGTACTTTGTCATGTATCTTTTGCTCATCAACATCATCGTATAGTTTTAATACCTCAGAAATGATTTTGTCTTTGGATGGACTAGCTTGCTGTGGTGAGGGGACCTTTGGAGAGACCATTGGAGAGATGCTAGCCATGAAAATTGTTTGTGCAGTAGGTTCATCATCGACGTTAGAGTCGTATGCATCACAGTCTGCAACTTGAAAGGCATTATGATGATTATGACCTATCTCCTGAATTGGCTGTTCATTAACATCAGCATCATATGTCTTTGCATTCCCTTCAGCAAGAAACAATAACTCCTCTTCATCCAAAGCTGCTCCATTATCCTAAGCTTGCACGAGCAACATCTTATCCCTAAATTACTCTGCATTCTGAGGGCGTTTTGGCGATGTGCAGTTCCTTGTAATATGTCCCTCACCTCCACAGTTGTAGCACTTGATCGGCTTTGCTTGTCCCTGATTTCATTCCTTCCCCTATTCAGATTTGCCACATATCCTTTACCAACTCCACCTCATCCTTGTTCGTACTGCCTTTCTTGAACTGGCTGCACTATAACCTTCCCATCTCGGACAGTGGCTTGATTATGGGGATTGGATGCTGTTATGAGGTTGTTGTTGGTGTGTGGGAGAGAGTTCATGTTTTGACTAATCATGAGAGCCAGTTGATTAATGAAGTTTCCCACGGCTGCATCAGCATCAGCTTGTTTGAACATTGGATCGGGAATGAGTTTGTGATTACCATTACCCATCGGTATAACTTGAGAAGCTTTAGTGGTAATTCCCACATTTGTGTAAAAGGCAGTTGGATCATTTGATGAGCTTGTCTCTCCCTGGTTGGTTTTGAACTGATCAAGAATCCTTTTTTGAAAACATAGCATGCCTCTCATTCTGAATAAGGAATGCATAGAGTTGCTCATAGTTTGTATTCTTCAGTCCTTTTGTTAGCTTCACAGAGGTGACAAACTTGTGCCATTCAGGAATCATGTTGTTTACAAATTTTGAGTTCAGCTGAATGTTTGGCATGGTCATTTTGATGTTCCTCATGTCATTCACAAGCTTATGGAATCTCACGTAGTACTCATAGACACTCTCATCTGGTTTCATCTTGAAGTGTTCAAATTCATCATACAGTTGTGATTCTCTGTCCTCAATAGTTAATTCAGAACCTGAGAGAAGCATCTTGACATTATCCCATACAGCCTTTGCTTCAGTGTTGTGATTGATAAGCTTGTAGATGTCTTTTGGAAGACCTTGAAGTATAATGTTAGAAGCCCTGATATCTGCATCGAATCTCTTTTTCTCCTTATCATTGAGCTCATCATACGTCTTTTGTCTGTCTATTCCATAGATCATTGTTCCATCTGCAGCTGTATCAATTAAGTCTCTAGTAGTCTCAATCTGATAAGGTCCTTCATCGATTGACTTGAGAATGTTGACTCCGTTTTCTTTTCCCAAACAGTACATCGGATTCGTTGTGCCCATGAGTCATAATCAGTTCTGTCAAGCATAGGTGGACGTGTATCTGACCCTGCTGCTTGAACGTCCTCAGCTACGGAAGAAACAATAGTAGGAACGATGTTTGTCATGATTACAAGTTCTACGGGATTTTACTATTCTTTGATTAAACCGGGAAATGGATTATTTCAAGGGATTTTACTAAACCAAAAGAGCAACCGTAAGAATGTATCACGAAGAAGTAACAAATCTCAATAGACAAGTAGCCAAACACTCAGCACGCTTAGTTATCAACTCGCTAAATAACCAACTCGCTTAAAGAAACAAGTCGCTTAAGGAATCAACTCGCTAAATAGCCAAGTCGCATTAGTATCAATTCGCAACACAATCAACTCGCTTAATGAAACAAGTCGCTTTAAGAATCAACTCGCTTAATAGCAAGTCGCAAACGGACACAACTCGCTTAACCACCAAGTCGCTTAAAGGATCAACTCGCTAAATAGCCAAGTCGCATATATCAACTCGCTTCCAGTAACAAAGCAACTCGCTTCGAAGAAACTCAAGTCCGAGACTCAACTCGCTTAGTACAAAGTTCACAAATGACAACTTTATCAATCAAAAACAACCAAACCACAATGATTTAAGCCTTCCAATTCAAGACATAAACACATATGATGATCCTAAACACAAAAGTACAAGCAAAATTCAAACTTTAACACTAGAATTTGTCCAAATGATTCAAAATCTTCTAAACACTTAATACCCCAAAAACCTTATGAAATCCACCAAAACAAAGAGCATGAAAGTTCTAGAGAGAGAAAGGGAAGAGAGTTGGGAACTATGTGAAACAAAGAAAAGAGGTATTGAAGCTCCAACCTTCTACCTTGGGAGGTAGAGGGTATTTATAGTTTCTTACAAACAAACGCCACCTACGGGCTGTGGATCAGGCATACAGTGGGTAAAGACCCGTCCGTCCTCCACGGTGTTACATAACAAAATACTTAATAATATAACTTGACTACGACTACGAGCTTTCTAACGAATACCTATACTTGAGGTGACCGACTCTTTAACGACTGAATTTCCTAATTCCTAACAACTCACAAGTTCCTTCTCGACACTGTTCCTGGCGTGACAAGGGAGATGTTCACCAGACAGCTCTATCCAAATCTCATGAAATTGGTCAAGCAAACAATGCAATCCACTCCGGTAACAATGACGATCAATCCAATGGAGCCTGCAGTTCTCTCTGATGAAGAGTTGATTTCCAAGCTGGTGCTACAAATGTCTCAACGATCTGCAACTTTCACCTCTGAAGAAAGTAAACTATTTGAGGCATTACTGGAATATCAACTCAAGACTTCATGCAAGGAGCAAGCTGAAAGGCCTAAGCGTCCAAGAGACGATGATGATAAGGATAAGGACAAAGATACAAAGCCTAAACGTCCGAAGAAAACTGGTGAATCATCCTCCATGCCACCACCACCCCAAAGGACTCCAACTGACACATGATCCCCTCCACATTCTTCTGCTGATAAACCTCAGGACTCTGAGTTACCACCCTCCACAGAGAAAACCAGTGATCATTTCGAATACACTGGTGGTGACGATGAGGAAGTCCCTGAGCCCCAAAAATAACCCACCTCTCCTGACACATCAAAGAAACCAGCATCCTCATCTAGGCCAAAGAAAAAGAAGAAGAAGACGACTAAGTCTGATGTCGTCTCATGGCTAGACGAAGATAACACCGAATATGACTGGTTCTCCACACTTGTTGATGCTACTCCCTCCCTACCTGAAGGTCAAGATATGGTAGAAGGTCGAACATTGGAGCATGCTAAATTTCTTCAAGAAAAGTTTCGGGTGAAGAAGATGACCAAGTCAGAGTTAAAACGCATCAAGAATGAAGTTTTTCAATTGCTCAAAGACAACTCGGAAAGTGCTATTGAAGTTGAATACCATCTTGAAAATATAGCACGAGCCATGTCTAACAACATTGATTGGCTCAACCCTGAAGCAAACATTGACTTCACCAGAAAAGACAAGGCTCCATATTACACCGACTGGACCAAACCTCTCCCAACGATTGTCCAACCAGATCAACCAAAGATTCCATTTCGCTACTTCTTCAACAAAGACCTGGAATTTCTTCTACATGGTAGCGACCTGTCAAAGAAATACGCTACATCACTGACACTTCCGTTCCTGGCAGCCATATATTCTAACTGCATAGCCATCGAAGAAAAGGCTTCTCACATGTTTACTAACAATGTGGAGAAGTATGACATTGATGCGATGTATGGGATTCACCATTGGCCTGAACGCCAAAGAATCTTCTACAAAAGCTGCCAGGTTCAAACTTCTACACATGAAGTGTTTAGTGATAAAGGGATCATTGCTGTTAAGTATGTAACTCTTGCGTCTAAATGGGACTACTCATTTCTCAAGACAATCGTGGTCAAGAGACAAGATGAAGAGGACTATGTTTTCTGTGAAGCGGACTTTCAGAATTTGTCTCTCAACGACATTGAAGATCTGTATCTTGCCAAAGTACAGGGAAGAATGAGACAATTCTAGACTGAAATCCAACGTGAATACATCAAGTCCGTGCTCATCTTCATCAGAAGTATAGTGATCCAAGAACGTGTAGAAGACTTGCAACTTGCCGTGGAATCGTATCAGACACATGTCAACCTCACCAGACCTCAGCTAGACCTTCCTGACATCAACCACCTTCCTCAATACACTCTCATCAGCAAACCTTTTGGCGTAGTCTACCGCAGTGAACTACACCGCAACTGCTTGATGGCGTGTAACGAGCTTCATAAGTTTGGGGATCATACACTGAAGAAAGTCAGGGATGGGTTAGCTTATCAGTTAAAGGAGATACATGAAGGCATTGGGTCAAAGAAGAGATGGAATTCGAATGAGAAAAGGGATGTTAAGAGGATCATCACTCGCATTGATGAAAGGTTGTATAGAAGGGACCAGTTCAGAACTTTGGAGAGCTTCGTAGGTGGTCGTCCCAGGATTTCTCTCACAGGCTATCAACGCCCAGTTCGCATTCCTGGAGTTATTGCTGGACTACCTGAATCTCCTGGTACCCCTTAAACTGTTTCATTTTCAATATTGATTTGGATGTGTGATTATTTAATGAAAATGGCTTGTGCACACATAACAGTGTACAACCCGTACTTGTAATGAAAGGACCCTATGGTACGCTTCAGTGCCATAATCCTTATAAAAGGAGCGAAAGCTTCTTACTTTTGAGTAAAACTTATCAAATCTTTCACTTTTAAAAGGTTTTGCTCAAAAGAACAAGTACTTCCCCTTATGATTTTTCAAAACCTCAAAAGTTAATATCACTTGTTGAGGGGGAGTATTTGCTTAAAAACTTTGTTCACAAATTGTTCTTCGTGATAATCTTCCCACAAAACTCTAAATGGACATATTCGATATCAAATTTTCGTCAAAAATAACATTTATATGCCATTTTTGAGGGGGAGAAAAATTATGTGATAAGAAATATGTTGTGAAATTTCAAATGAATCATTGTACTACAGACTTAACCAATGAATTGACGAGATCTTAAATGTTAGTTACTCGAAAAGACTTGTCCGGGACGGGTAATAATTTCAAGCTAGTTCGCTAGTAATGTAAACGTGTCTCGCAAAGGACTTGTCCGAGTAGAATGTACCATTCGAGAAACTCTTGGTAGACATGAACTTTGACGGGTTTGACAACCTTTCGAGGTTTGTCCACACCTTCAAGGTAGTTATTAGAGCTAGTTGTCACCTAAAAGCTTAAAATGTAACTCTTTAACTATGCAACGTAACCGTGTCTCGCGGGGAATTGTCTATCTTGAGTTGATCAATTCAAAAGTGTGCGCTCTTCCCTCGCTGTGCAGATTTCCATCAATACTCTCAAGCACATGTGGAGGGGGAGTATTTCTGAAAATCTAAAACTCTCGAAGTGTTCAAACATGTATTTCACTTACAAACACTTTGGGAGATTTTCAAGAAAATGGTTTTATGGCAACATAGGTTAGTCATGGAGTTATAAGGTGACTAAGGTTAGGAATAACCGTCCTATGATCCGCCAGAGCCAGAGGGATCTACCCAAGGATACCACCAATAGTTAGAATTAGAAGTCCTTAGGTATGAATATATAAAGGAGAAAATGAGAATAGGAGAAAGAAGGAGTTAAAGAATTAAAAAGAAAAGTAAAGAAAATGGTGAAAATAAATAGCCCTCCAGATTATTCAACTTAGGGCAGACACCGGGTTCAATTCATATGCTACTAGTTGTCACTTGATGACACCGGTATTGAAGATTAAAAGTCGTCATAGACCCAGTGACGCATGCACTAAACCTTCTTAGCCACTCAAGTTTCTCTCAACAGAAGCTTGTTTCATTCTCACAGGGAACCCTACGTTAACTATCGGCTTTCTCTTAGAGATTGCTGGTATTGAAGAAGGAGACCCTCTCCCTAGTCTCCGCTCAGGAAAACCAAAGCGCACTATTGAGTCTAGAGCAACGAGATGCATCAAAAGATCTCATAGGTACACTTGACATTTTATCACTTGTCTTTCAACAATAAGAACGCAAGTGATACATTATCGTGTCCTTCACAGATCTTAGCAATCTGTCGAGAACATTTATGAGAGGTTCACAATTGTGATCCTCAGTGATTGAATGGAAACTCCTGCCCGGGTCAACATCAAACAGCCCTGACAGCATGTCACTTCGGTAACTCCCCGTGGATTACGCTTAGTGTGTCTCAAATGGTCTACAGTCATGAGGTGATGCTTCGGTGTACCTCAGCGACTCATCTGAACTGTAGGTGTACTTCGGTACATCGCGTTATCTCACTTGTGGGACTCCAGTTCAGGAACAGCCTTTGTGAGAATTAGAGTTGTGTTTTCACACTATGCTGTTAACACACTCGAAGTTCAAACTTGTAAGTGCTGGAATCCGCTTATCACTAACCATTCTTATGTTTTTCTTCTTATGGAAGCTCTGGAGTGGACTGATCGTGCAGATTCCCCACATGCTCAGACCAACAACATCACTAATGGAAGTTCTCTCAAAAGGCAACACAAAGTCAGAATGATTCTTCGTCAAAGTCAAAGAATCTACAAAGTTTAAAGACTAAGAGAACTACATCAGTACTGAAATCCAACGTTAAAGAGCGTGTGAGCATGTTGGAGAAAGACGTGGAGACACTGGAGCAACGAAGCAGACCTGATGCAGACAACAACAACATAATATCGCTACCATCACAAAGAACAAAGATCACAGAACAAAGAAAATGATGACGTCAAAGCAGAACTTTTCAAAGGAAACAATTTCTCTACACTGGGGAGATTATTCGAATCGAGGCAATTCTTCTCACAAGAAAGAAGAATGTCAGAAGACGTCAAAGCTACTATTACATCAGCACCTTCAACGTTTATATCAATCACTAACACTTAGGGGGAGATTGTTGGAATCACTCCTAAACTAGATTTCAAGTGTTAGTAATGAATATGTAATAGTTAGCTTAATATGGCTTTTACGTTAGTAATCATGCCAAGGCTTATGTAGAAAGCCCATGAGCCTTGGCCCAAGCCCATAAAGGAAAGGAAGGGAACTTGCATGTTGCATTATTAATTTATAGAGGTTTTACTATAAATGTGTTGGGTAAAACCCGTGACCCATGATCCAAGACCCATAACCCAATGTCTAGATACATTGTACCTTGGTGGGCACTCAAGTTCATGACCCATAACCCATGATCCATGACCCTAACCCATAGGTAAAGAGGAGCGTCCCACGGATCCCTCGAATTGCCCACGGATCCCTTGGAATTACAAGGGCCGGATCCCTCCAGAAGGGATCCTTGGGTCAGAAACTTAGTTTGGTCTTTTTGCCTATAAATAGCAAGCCACTTCTTACCATTTCTTTACACCTTTGCACATAGTTTCTCTCCACCATTTATAGCATATTTAGATCATTAGGAAACATGTAAACCACCTTCATCTCATATGATCATAATGCTTCTAACTTTCATTTGTTCTAAGCATACTCCCGTAGTGATCCTCCAAAGCAAGCCTAGAGATCTTGCATCCTTACCTACTGAAGTGATCACCCATCACAAGCATACAAGCACATGAAGATCTTTTACAACATGCTTGGGAAACTTGTCATCTTCATTCATAGAAGACCAACTACATCATGCTTTGTGTTCTTGATGTTTGGTTTAGGATTTCATATCCATTAGACACATTGTCTTGGATATTGTCTAGTATCATATTCTTGTATCTATAACTTGATTAGATGGTTTATGTGTTTGTGCCATAAAACAAAAGGTTTGTTATGTTGGGCCACAAAACATAACGGGTGTCATAGATGTGTCGTGTTGGTCGGGTAATGGTTCCTCCTTTGTAATGGAACCCGGTATCTATCCTTGTACCGGATAAAGTGTAGGCGACGTTGTGATAGGTTTGGTTCTACCTCGTGGAAGGACTCGGTATCTAGCCTTGTATCGGATAAAGTGTAAGCGACGTTGTGATAGGTTTGGTTCTACCTCGTGGAAGGACTCGGTATCTAGCCTTGTACCGGATAAAGTGTAGGCGACGTTGTGATAGGTTTGGTTCTACCTCGTGGAAGAACTCGGTGTTTAGCTTAGTACCGTAAAAAGTGTAAGCGACGTTTTGTAAGGTTTTCTCCGCCAAGAATGGATTTTGTTGATCTAGTGAAGTAACTCTCGAGTAGATGACTCGGGGAGTGGAGTAGGGCGAAGAGAAGCTTCGTGCCCGAACCACTATAAATCCTCGTGTTGGTTTGTCTATCCTTTTACTTATCGCTTTACTTTTATTCTTGCTTTATATTGTTTATTGTCTATGTGGTTGATGTCTATGTTTGAGATGCATACTTGGTCTTTCATATAGTCATAAACTATATTTATCACTTTACATATTATGACACGCTTGATCAAGAAAAATAAACCAGACTAATAATGGTGAAACTTGATTTATAATGAACCATTAATCTTGCGGAATATTATGTGATATTAAGGGGTTGGCCTTACATTCCATAATGCGTTAAATGCATCCTCGCGTCAAGATTAGCAAATGCGATGGTTTATACTATATTTGATACAAAAGTTTTAAGTTTGAAACGGAAACGTATTCACCCCCTTCTACGGTTTCACACAACTTACTCATATTACTCTCACACAACAAAACACAACTCGTCCATTGAGGATACTAAAAGGGAAAGGAACGAGCAAAAGGAAAACGGGAAAGGAAACAAGGTTTAAAGCTAAGGACCTTGGGTAAATATTAGGTTGGATATTTTTATAAGGAGAACACGGGGTTTAGAGTTCGAATCACCTTCTCATTGTTTTGATGAGTGTTGTAAGTACCTCTAAGCTCATTTCATTTCAAACTCATTTATTTCACATGCATATACATGTTTTATCACACGTTATAAATGTTACACGCACCATTTCACATTAAATCATATTATGTAGCTTGGTATAGACAACCTTCGACACTTAGTCACTCATTATTACATGTTAAAACTTGCTAAAAATTTCGAAAACACATCACAAACTCTTGAGAATCTCTCGTACACTTTGAAAAACCCACGCAAAGGCTAACGGGCCTAAAGCCCAACCAACGAGCCCAATGAGCCCAACCCACGTTTAAATAAGCTCCTACTCGGCCCAATGAGTGTATAATAAGCCAATAGGCTATAAAAATAAGTTAGAAATAAGTTTGTAATCATTTTACAAAGTTTTCGTTTTCTAAAACTGTATTCGGACCTAAATTGCAAATATTGTTGTCCTTTGGTTAAAATTGTAACTTTTAAAAAGTTAAAGGGTCCTATAGTACGTATAATAAACATACATGAAAAGTCTAAGGGCTATTATGGCCATTTTCGAAAGTATAGGGGTACGATTTCACGTGCATGCGCACGAATAAAACCACGAGGACCAATTTTGCCATTTGTTTAAACTAGTTATAATATAAACTTTAGGTGAAAAGTGTAAACTTGGAAAATTTAAGGTCTAAACATGTTAAAACAAGCCTTGGAGGGCTGTTTTCATAAAAGAAATTTTCCCAAGGGGTAAAACTGTCAAAAATAGAAAGTTTTGATATAAAATATATTCGGGTATAAAGTGTCATTTTCTCAAACTTGAAGTACTAAACTCGTACTTTTCATAACTTGAGGGTAAAAAATGTAAATTCGGGAAAAGTTTAGAAAAACTTAACGTAACTTCGTAAAAACGAGTATTTTGATCATATGAGTATTTTCTTATCGGATATCGTTAAATATATTACGTATATATATATATATATATATATATATATATATATATATATATATATATATATATATATATATATATATATATATATATATATATATATATATATATATATATATATATATATATATATATATAGGGACCGGATCTAGAGAAAAGTATAATTAGATAGAAAAGTGAGAAAAAAAGTTACAGGGTAGATTTTGATAACAGTGGAAAGTTTAGGGTATTAATTTGAAAAAAGAAAAAAAATAGGAATCGGATAAAAAAACACACACTCTCCATTATCTAATCAGATGAAAAACACACACTCTCCGTTACTCCATCTCCATCGCCACCATCTTTGTCACCACAATCTCCATCATCACAATCTCCGTCACCACCATCTCCATCTCCACCACTCGATTATTCAAAACCATAACTACATTCACTGCCGATATCATTACCACCGTCACTGAAGAAGCTTAAACCACCTAAACTACACACCCGACCATCCATCATACATTCTTTGTACACCATAAGAACATTGAAATCGAACGAGATATATAGATAACTGTAAGTTTTTAATTACAATTTTTTTAGTTTTTATGTTGTTTAAGTGCATCATTATGAAAATTATAAAATAATTAGTATTATTGTGGAATGGAATGAAATTTAATAAATTTATATGTATA
Organism: Chrysanthemum seticuspe; assembly: GCA_019973895.1. Lineage (NCBI taxonomy): Eukaryota > Viridiplantae > Streptophyta > Magnoliopsida > Asterales > Asteraceae > Chrysanthemum > Chrysanthemum seticuspe. The sequence goes on from BPTQ01000004.1 coordinate 232,499,945, forward strand.
AAATTACATTTTATTGCATCTTTATAAATAATATGTTATAGCATTTATTTGTCTGAATAAGTGCATCAGTATAAGGAATTTAATTTACAGCATATTTTTGTTAGATTAGAGCATAGCGATATAGATTGATGCATCAATTGTTTATTATTAGAGCATCGCATAGCATGTTCGTCATCTGTTTGTTTTATTAATGCATCAGCCTTTTATGTTGTGATATCGGTCAGAATGATTAAAACATCAGGTTAAAAATCAAGGCATCAAGAGTGTATGGTTAGTGCATGAAGTGACAAATTTAGGGCATCAAGGCATAATATGTGTGTGATTAGAGTATGAAATGAAAAGTAAGGGCATCGAGTGTTTATGATTAGGGCATCTCATGAAACGACAACGCTTCAATTATGTATGATTAAAGCATAATGTGATACATTACGGCATCCATTGAGTATGATTAGAGCATTTGTTACGATAGGGCATCAGTGTGTAGCAATAGGGCATCAGTGTGCAATGCTAATTTGGAACATGAGTAATAGATCTAGAGGTGGCAGTATGGGCAGGTCTAGTGGGTTGGGTAACTGGCTTAAAATGGCATGGGCCGAGTTGATTACGGTTGACCCATGAACACATTAGTATTATTTTTTTTCCATCCTAAAACAACATTGTTAGAATAGGGCATAAGTGTCTTGCAATAGGGCATCAGTTAGCTAGAATAAACTCACTTGCAGCATCAGGTATAATTCCATCTAATGACACATAGAGTGACCACAGATATGACATATTAACAACATATTTGGTAATCAGGTAGGTGCTTAACAGGTATTGTCGAATATCATTTTTTTTAGGGAAATCTTATCTTGTTAGAACAAGTTGAAGGAATAGTCAATCTAGGTGTTTTCAGAATTCAATAGAAGACCTCTATGAGCAGCTCCAAATACGGGCATGTTGGTTAATGGGTCATAGCTGATACGGGTTGAAATCAATCAATTTAAGAGCATGTATGTTCCACATGAGGCGGTTGGATATTATCAACCACCCAACACTTTATAAACCTTATTATTACAGTCACAATTAATAATGCATTATTCATTGCAACAAAACAACTTTTTATTTTCTTCTTTTACTACTTTTATTTTGCTTCTTCTGAATTTTGACATTTATCATTGTACTACGTCTGCAATGTTCATAGGAAAAATGAACGTTAACTGTTCTCAGGCTAGGGTTTTTTTTTTCTTGTCAGAACACAACCTTTTATGTTTAGGAAATGCTTATGCTCATGCAAAAGCTAAGGCTTTTGACTTCTATATGCATCTTATTACAGTTAAGTCACCTCTAGTAGTTATAACAGCTTTGTTGAAGCAATATTTGTTCAGAATACTGAAATTCTCATACTGGAAAAAGCAACTTTGGGGATTCCCAAAAAGAAAACCATTTTTTTCTGCATCAGGTAATGATTTCTAGATAAACCAAATTGCTGTATTTAGTACTCGGTTCAGTTTTCAATTTTTTTTCTTCTTTCTGCTGCAAACAAATTAAATTTCTTTTTTTCGAATTCTCTAGAAGTAATGACAAGAAGTCGAAGAGTCAAAGAATGTACATATATGTATCCATGCTTAAACAAATAGATCCTGAGCAGCTTTTGGCTACATCTTCAAAGGTATCTTCAAAGATTCTATAGGTAATCTTCATTTATTATACCAGCCAGTCTGTTCTATAGGTAATCTTTATTTATTATATCATATAGTATATGTGGTGACTTGATCTACAAGACTAACAAGTTTTGATGCCACCTAAAATGTGTTAAGTTGTTGTTTTTTATGTCTTAAACAAGTTTCAAATCTGGTGAAAACAATTGATTAAGCATGTAGGATCGTAATATTATTGTGTTTGATGATTCGGGTGGTCTTGGATGATCAAAATACATGATAGCCATTTTAGAGAGAGAAAGTTAGAGAGTTGGGTGTTCAAGCTAGAGACTTGGCTCACAAATTATGGAATATTAGATTGAAAGAACCACCCCTTCCATGGATGGAAGGGGTATTTATAGTTACATAAGACACGACCTCCTATCGGCCTGTGGATCAGGCATACAGTGGGTAAAGACCCGTCCTTCCTCCACGGTGTTACACTACGCTAAACTAAGCTACAAACTAACTAATAAACTGCTAAATAACGTAACTAATAACAAGTCTACGAGCTAACTTATGCTAGATAATATTTGGGGTGACCGACTCTTCACTATGGAATTTTCTAATTCCTAACAATCTCCCCCTAAGGGAGGTCACCCCATGTTTTACATTTCGAATCCTAGCATTCTATTCTTGACTTTGTTCTTAAGCTCGTAGACTTCAATTTTTCAATTCCTCAATCTTTGTGCTTTTGTAGTGCAACTTCAAAGTCCGCATTGATTTGTACTTTCAGTGGAGGTCTTTGAACTGATCCACATCTTTGATGATCTTTTAGCTTTCATTGAGATCATCAGCCACAGTAAATCTCTGGATCACCCTTTATTGTGTTGCCATCATGTGAAGTTGTAACTTTTGGACCGACATGCTCACACTTTTGGATCATGACATCTTTCATCAGAGTAGCGGAAGCTTTTACTGGTTCAAGATATTTGGAGCAGCGCAGCAGGAACATAGTATAAGAAATATCTGAGCCAGGTTCTGTAGATATGCACAAGTCATGATTTCTTCAAATTAAGTGTAGATGCTGTGAGCATGCGGCTTTGGATTGACCGCCCAATTCTGATCAGCTGCAACCGTCTAAATATACCTGCAAACAACAGTTAGCAATAAAACATACGAAAGTGTCTTTGATCACTTTTGTTGAATTGAGGTACACGGCCCACGGTTCCCCGTTGATCAGTACATGTACTGCCTGTGATCAGGTTGGATTCCTAAGAATCTCCTTGACAGGGTTTCGCAGCTGTTCTAGTTGTTCTCAAACCGGAACGTCTCAAAGAAGACAACACGGAGTGAGTGAACCAGCGAATTGAGATTCACTGATTGATGAAAAATTGATTTAAAAAACAATCGTGTATTGCTTGAAGAAAGAGTTTTGCAATACGACGAAGGTTTTATAAGAAAGATCAATTTTCAATCAAAATACTTTTTGTATTAGAGAATGAGTACACATTCAATGTGCTAGATCAAAGAAGAGATTCGCACATCGAACAGTTTTTCTAAAAGTAATTTTTTCAATCAGAGATACTTTTTGAGTTTGAAAATGAATACACATTCGACGTGCTAGAGAAAAAGAAGATTTGCACATCGAACGGTTTTTCCAAAAGTATTCGTCAATTCCATTCCTGGACCAAGGTTGATTCAAGATTGAATCTCCCCATCGTTTCAATCCAGTTGTCACAAGCTTGATCTTTAGAAAATATCTCACATGTCACCCACCAAGAGCTTGTTTGATGTTGGCTCTAGAAGGATTTCCATCTTCATCGTGAATATGTTTACATATCACTTGGATGTTCTGGCAAAACCACAAGGATAATGCGTAGGACTCTTAATATATACTTACTTTCCACATTGTGTGAAACAGCAAGTCTTCATGAATTTTGTGTCCTAATGAGATATTGTGCATGATCTCTTGGCTCTAGACTCAATAGTGCACATTTGGTTCCTATGCCGGAGACTAGGGAGAGGGTCTCCTTCTTCAATATCAACAATCTCTAAGAGAAAGTCGGTAGATAATGTCGGTTCCCCGTGAGAATGAAACAAGTCCTTTTAAGAGGAACTTGAGTAGCTTGGGAAGTTTAGTGCAGTGCGTCACTGGGTCCATGACGTCTTGTCTTCAATACCAGTGTTACCTAAGTAAACACCAGTAGCATATGAATTGAACCCGGTTTCTGCCCTAAGGTTGAATTATTGGAGGGCTATTTCTTTTCACCCTTTTCATATTCATTTCTTTTTCTGTAATATATTGGATTTCACATACACATCATAACATTAACACAATGAGCACATAGATGGTTTTAGAGAGAGAAAGAGTGGGACATTCTAGTAAGAGAAACTTGTGGAATATTAGATTACCAAAGAACATCCAACCCTCTACCTTGCAAGGTAGAGGGTATTTATAGGTTACAAACTAAACGACCTCCTGACGGCCTGTGGATCAGGGATACAGTGGGTAAAGACCCGTCCTTCCTCCACGGTGTTGCACTAGACTATTTTACGCTACTGACTAACTACATAACAACATAAGTAAGTAACTAACGATTAGTCTACGAGCTAACTTATGCTAGATAATAGTTGGGGTGACCGACTCTTCAATACAGGAATTTTCTAATTCCTAACAATCTCCCCCTAAGGGAGGTCACCCCATGTTTTACATTTCAAATCCTAGCATTCTATTCTTGACTTTGTTCTTGAGCTCGTAGACAAAACAACTTCAACATCGCAATCTTTGTGCATAAGTAGTGCAACTTCAAAGTCTGCACAGATTTGTACTTTAAGTGGAGGTCATTAATGATCCATGAGATAATAATTATGAGCCATCTTTTGAGATCATCAGCTATCATCAATTTCTGAGACATCCTTTGTGGTGTTGGTATTATGTGATGTTGTGACTTTAGGACCGACATGCTCACATTCTGAATCATGAAATCTTCTCATCAGAGTAGCGGAAGCTTTTGTTGAATCATGATATTGGCAACAGCGTAGCAGAAGCTTGGAGTGAAAATATCAGAGTCATTGATGCACTAATCATGATTTCTTTTGAGATGAATGTGTTAAGTGAGCATGCGGCTATGGATTGACCGCTTCATTCTGATCAGCTGCAAACGTCGGGTGTACCTGCATACAACAGTTAGCAATAAATTGCACGAAAGTGTCTTTGATCACTTTCGTTGAATTGAGGTACACGGCCCACGGTTCCCCGTTGATCAGTACAAGTACTGCCTGTGATCAGGTAGGATTCCTAAGAATCTCCTTGACAGGGTTTCGCAGCTGTTCTAGCTGTTCTCAAACCGGAACATCTCAAAGAAGACAACACGGAGTGAGTGAACCAGTGAATTTTAAGTCCACTGATTGATGGAAGGAGATTTGAAAAACAATCGTGTATTGCTCAATAGAAATTGTTTTTGCAATACAACGAAGGTTTTATAGAAAATCAATTATCAATCATAAAAACACCTTTTGGTTTGAAAAATTAGTACACGGTCGATGTGCTAAAGAAAAGAGTTTTTAAGGACAATGACCGGTTTTTCAAAGGTATCCGTCAATCCATAACCTGAACCAGGATTGATTCAAGAGATTGAATCGCTCCATTGTTTCTGTTCAGTTGTCACATGGTTAATCTACAAAGTAGATCTCACATGCCACCTACCAGGAGCTTGTTTGATGTTGGCTCCAGAAGGCTTTCCATCTTCATTGTGAATGTGTAAACACATCACTCAGATGTTCTGGCAATACCACAAGGATAGTGCGTAGGACTCAAGATATAATCTCTCTTTCCACATTGTGTGAAACAGAGAGTCTTCATTGAAAGTGTCCTAATGAGATTTATTGATGATCTCGTGGCTCTAGACTCAATATGTGCATATTTGGATCCTGTGCCGGAGACTAGGGAGAGGGTCTCCTTCTTCAATATCAAGCATCTCTAAGAGAAAGTCGATAGATAATGTCGGTTCCCCGTGAGAATGAAACAAGTCCTTTTAAGAGGAACTTGAGTGGTTTGGAAAGTTGAAGTGCAGTGCGTCACTGGGTCCATGACGTCTTGTCTTCAATACCGATGTTACCATCAGTAGCATATGAATTGAACCCGGTTTCTGCCCTAAGGTTGAATAATTGGAGGGCTATTTGTTTTCACCCTTTTCTCATTCAATTCATTTTAATTCTTCAACCCCTTCAGTGCTTACCGAGACTTCATAGCTAGAACCTTGTTGGGTTTATTCCAGTACTAGCTCAGACTTAGTCCGCACTCTTCCCATATCTCATTTTTCTCCTTTTATCATCATACCTAAGGACTTCTACACTAACTAGTGGATTGTCCCTGGGTAGATCCCTCCGGTTCTGGCGGATCAATGGGAACACATACCTAACCTTATCATCCTTATATCACCGTACATAAAGTAAAGTTGGTCGGTCTATTTGGTATTGTTCATCTGCCATTGGATCCAATTGAAAACCATTTGAAAATCAATTCAGATACTTGTGATATATTATCAAAGCATTTTGTACCTGAATTGTTTTTGATAATTTTTAGAACGAGAACTCCCCCTCAACATGTTTATCAAGTATTTGAAAATGTTTTGCACACGGAGGCAAGAGAAAGAATTAACTTCTTTGATTACCATTTTCTAAAAGATATCAACATCGCTTCCCACATCAAATCAAGTAGATATAGCATTTCCGGGAAGGATGAGGTTTCCATAAATTTGCTCCCCCTCAATATGTGCCTCGAGGTTTGAAAAGAGTTTTGCACATACTAGAGGGAACCCTTTATCATCAAAGGATTAGAAGCCATATGATCAAGGTACCTTAAAAACATTTAAAATTGAATTTGCAAAGAGAGTTCTCCCCCTTAATATATGCTTCGAGATTCGAAAATTGTTTAGCACATATAAGAGAGAAGTTTGCACAAAAATTGGTCATCTTATCTTTTAACATCTTTCATATTTATATCACATTTTCTCCCCCGATCAAAAATCTTAAATCCTTTGAGATTTTGGATCTCAAGTGATTTAAATATGTATGAGGTAAAATATTTGTAGGAGAAAAATGTGTCCAATTTTATATGATCAAAAATGGACAACACATATGTTTCCCTTTTTACAAGGGGAAACCACAGTACAAATCCTAGCACTATTACATGTATTACAGTTGTTCATATTTATTACACCACATATTACACATAGTTAAGAACACACCATAATCAGTATCCCGAAGAAGTCTTCATTCAGTCCTCTGAAGAAGTTTGTAGTGACCATCACGAAGCCTTCCACCAACAAAACTTTCAAGGCTGCGGAAGATCCTTCGTGTCTTGAGTCTTCGTCTGATTGCAGCAATGAAGTGTTCACATCTCTTCACGTCATCATCAGTCCAAAACATAGTTTTAACCCAAGATTTCATATCAAGTTTGGCTTCTTTCACTCTGGTGTCAAGTTCTTCTTCGACCAATTTGAGCGTCCCATCACTAAACTTGTAGAGTTCACATAGACGCATAAGCATACGAGATCCATATCTGTCGGTGAAGATGACGGCTCTAGGGGTGTCAAGGACTTTGTATTCTCAATGAAATTCATGCCCAGTTGCATTCCATTGAGGACTTGTGAGGTTGATCCTGGTTTGGTAGCTTTCAATGCCAAGCTGAAAGTCCTCAACTCGTTTTCGAATGACTAAGCCCCTGATCCAAAGAGTGACAACTGCAGAGAGGGCCTTTTTCTCACGTACAGGTAAGTGCTCAAGGTGTCCTTGAAGATTTAAGAGATAGAGATCTTCGAAATCATTTGGCAGAAGATGTTTGAAGTCGTTCTCTTCAATAGTATACACTTTGAGGTCAGCTCTTTTAAGGACAATCTTCTTCAAGTACTCATATCCATAGATAGGGAAGATCTCTACACTAACAACACTTAAGATTTGCAGCTTTGATCTGACGTCATTGCGTCTTTTATCAGCACCATGTCTTTCGATGTAGAACTTCTTCTTTTTGAACCACCAGTGAGAAATACCATAAGAAGCTGCAATATCATACTTTTGTTCTTCATTTGCCCAGAATTGATCAGGAACCATCTGCTCAAGCCCCTGATCAGAGTAGGTTGCAGCTTTCATCTTTGATATTGATAGAGCAGGTCTTCTTTCAGCAGAGCGAGCACACAGATAGTCCAAGTCGTGATTGAAGAAGAATTCTGCCTGAATGGTCATCTGACCAGGTTCACCACCAAGAGGAAGAGATTTGTTGACATTGAAGCGACTGATTTGAACACTGACTTGGTCATTTAGCATCTTATGGCATTCTTCCATCTGATATTGAAGATGATTTACATCTGAGTGGAAGACTTTGACAATTTCGTAAGCTTGACCTTCAAGATCTCTTGGTGTTATGGATGAGATGCTCTTCCGTTCACAAAACCATCTTATGAAGCTTCCCATATCACCAGTGTAGTGTAGAAGAGAGTCTTCAGCTGGAATTTCGTAGTTATTGGTGATAACTGATGCCCAATTGTTGTCAGGAATCATAGAGTCAGACTCTGGGATGGTCCATGTGGGTTCAGGAGAAGGAGGTCTATCTTCCATAATGAAGCTTTGAATAGTGTCTCTTGAAGGTGCAACTCTGGATGTGCTAGTGCGATTCCCAGCCATGTAAGAATCAAACCAGTCTTCTGAGGGCTTAGGAATATGCTTTGTAGATGCATCATCTTCATCTGGTTCTGAGTCCGCCATGACATGCGACTCTTCGTTAACCATTTGATCATCAGGAATAGAGGTGGACGTGGATGTGAACCTTGAATCAACCGTCATCCAGGCAGCAGATTTTTTCTGAGTACTCTGCTCTTTTGTCGGATCTGATTGACTGGAAGATTTTGGCGGTGATGATGGTGGTTGTGATGGAGGTGTGTTGGTTGTTGTAGAAGGATTACCAGATCCAGAAGTTCCAGCTCCCCCCGTTGGTGGTGGGGGTGGAGGTGGATCTTTGCGATCCTTTATCAATGCTTCCATTACAATTGTTCTCCTTTTCTTTTTAGCTTCCTTTTCTCCGACATCAATCTTAAACTGCTCATAATTGTCGAACTTAATGGATTCTTCAAGTGCCTCATAGAGTTTACTGTGAACCTCATGCTTGTCCTCTTCAGCCTCATACATCCTTTCACACAGAGCTGCTCTCATATCGGAGATGGGGAGGTCCTTGAATCGTCTAAGAAGTGGAGCCTCCATAGCCCATTCCACAGCATCCTTGACTTCTCCTTCAATAGCGTCAGTAACCGCTTCATTGAAGTTGAGGTGCTCCAATCTATAGACACGATCCACCAGAGAATCAACAGATTTAGGAAGTTGCCTTTCCAGAGCTTCTATCCTTTTAATAGCTTTATCCAGTAGTTGATCAGAGGTGAGAATCTGTGGAGGAGAAGCTGGTGGAGCCACTTCATCTGCAATTGTAATGACGGGTTCTGGGTTTGGTGACATTGTTGGTGGTGTTTGTACAGTTGATGGAGTAGGTAAGGGAGGTGGAAGTGCAGTTGATAGTGAAGATGCAGTCATTGGAGGAATAGTTGACGTATCTTGCTGAATGCTGACATTATACATGGATTGTGCAGAATCTAAGGTTTTGTCATTAATGAATTGATCACCAAAAGAGAAATCTTCATCAAGATTCTTAAGTGAGGATAGAGAGTTAGTAGACAGATTTGGTTCATCCATCTTCAAGGTCTCATCAGATCTTGTCTCAAGGTTCTCCTGCGAGCCTTTTTGTAACAGAGTGTCAACATTCAAGTCAGATTGAGTCTCACTAAGTGTAGGAGTTTCCTTAAATGTTTCAGGCACTTTGACCACTCCAGATTGATCTTTTGCATGAGATGATTCAGTTCTTCTCTTCAGCTCATATTGATTTGTGGTGCTTGATGGAGATGATGAGATAGTTAAAAGCATGTGAGCAGCTTGTTCAGTTTCAACACTTGCAACCCCTTTTCCCTTGTCATGTGTAATAGGGGTTGTTTGTCGAGGTAGTTGATCGGGTTCTCTTAACATAATTCCACCTAATGGAGCTTTTACATTCTGACTTTCTAGGCTTTGCTGAATTCCAAGTTGCAGATCAGCATCATCTTCATCAGTTAACTTGGTAGCATCCCTTGGTGTCTCAGTGTTCTTACCAGTTTCCTTCTCCACTTTCTTCCTTTTAACTTTCTGCTTCTTGGATGTGGTGTCTGACTGTTGTGACCTTTCAAGTCTCTTTTTAGGAAGAGAGGCATAGGATGCTTGTGAGGCTGACTTGGTCATGGGAGCGTTTGGTTGTAGAGAAGAGGGTGTGACATCAGCAGAGAGTTTGGTTGCTCTTTTCTTGTATTGCTTGAAGTAGTCCGTCTTCTTGATATCTTCTGTGAGAAGACAGTCAGGAATTGGCAAACCAAATATTTCATTGACCACACCTCTAGGAACATATTTTAGGTTTCCCAAGACATATTCTTCTTCAGCCTTATGTAGAGTTGATTCACTCCTAGGATTGAATTTGTGAGTTTGTTGTAAGTACTGGATAACAAGCTTAGAGAATCTGATGCTGGGAATGACAAGCTTGTTTTGTTTCTTTCGGCCTTGAGCTTTGTTCTGGAAATTGATTCTGTCAGATATGAATGTGTTCATTGATAACGAAAATTCTTCCCAAATACGATCTGAAACATTCACATCAACCCTATTAACGATTCCCCATAGGATTTGCAAGATAGGGATTCTCACTTTATCGAACCCTGATGTTTTGCCAGATAAGCACAAGTTAAGAATTGTTGTAATAGCTCTCCAAGGTTGATACATGTGTCCAGTGATGATGTCAGATGCTCTTGAGATACTGTTCTGATAACCCAATCCAATTAGAAAGACAATCAAATCGTCAGCACCAGGTGGAGATTCAGATCGAAAGTCAGGGTTACATGGTGTGATTCCAAGAGCCTTGCTCAGAATATCAGAATCAATTGTGAACTCCATATCATCCAGTTTGCAGGAGTATTGTGCTGTGATTTTGTTCCATTGAACGGTGTTCCAGAATTGTTGAATGTAAATGGTTGGAATTGAGCATTGCTTGGTAATAGCTCCGAAGAAGTTTGTGTTTTTGAGGATGTCAATAGAAACTTTGAGTATCGGATTTTGTTGAAGCCTTTGTAGGTCCACATAACAGTTGCTTTTTCCAATAACAGCCCATTGACTCCTGGGAAGGATTTCTTCGTCTGAAAGAACTTTGGATGATGCCGACGGGGTAGCGCTCTTTTCTGGGATTGAACTTGCCATTGATGTTCTGAGTAATCATACAATCAACAGTAATGAATGGGAACAGGTTAGATGATAAATGGTAAGTGAGACAACATTGAGAGCACCCTTATGACATAGAAGTAGTAACTCAGAAGGAGTCCCCAAAACACATACAGAGAAAGATAGAGTGGCATAGATTACAAATATATGACAACTTTCATAATTGAGATATTTCAATGAAGTACAGTCATATAGATAAATAATTACATGACGAGCTTATAAGTGATTTAAAGGGCAAAAGAGTGCATTTCAAAGTGATCATGACATGAACCAAGATACACATGTAAAAGTGATATAACAAATATGTATGAGGCAAAAAGTAACATTTGGTAGTCGTGAGAGAAACCAAGTACCTTTTGCCTAAACAGAGATGTCATAACAGATTACATAGAGTATGTTGATTCAACAAGTCGAATTAGGAGATCCTAAGTGTTGTGAGAGTGAGATCATCTTTAGCACAAAAACCTTTGAACATTTTAATAATTCTTGACCCTAAGACTAATTCTCAACATGAAAGTGAACACTGTTGCAGACTTGTAAAGACAAGTCGTCATCTAGAGCCACAGACAAGTCGCTAAAAGTTTAGCACTCTAAGTCGCTATGCTAATTCGCTAGCATGTAAAGTCAAGTCGCCATGAACAGTACCTAAACCAAGTCGCTACAAAACAGTCAACTAAGTCGCTAGGTAACTAATTCGCTAACTTGTAAATACAAGTCGCCATGAACAGTAACACACCCAAGTCGCTACCAATTCGTTAACTAAGTCGCTAGGTTACTAATTCGCTAACTTGTAAATACAAGTCGCTAACTGTTAACTCGCTAACCAAGTCGCTAGAATATAGTGAACTAATTCGCTACAGAAACGTAGTCGCTAAGTTGAACACTAACTCGCTATGAAGAACATTCAGACTAAGTCGCTACCAAGAACAATTTAAATCGCCACCAAGAACACTTCTAACATCAACCCATCAGTCCAATCCACTTAATCATACATCAATGTATTCCAAACACTGTATTCCAAACAATATAATCCAAACATTTTGAACCCGTTCAATCATTATACAAGCAACAAACATACTTTTACATGAAAAATCGAACCTAAACGAGAGACAAACAATCACAACACACGAGCTCGAAAGGATCTGGATATAAAGTACATGTTAGAAACTAGACACAAAATCTTAAGAGAACAAAGATAGAGGGGGATCGAGGCAAACCTTTTGCTAGGTCGCTAAAATGAGAACAATGACGAGGAAGGGAAAACGAGAGAGAAAGAAAAAAAGTTTTTTTGAAAAAATGGTAACTCGCTATGGGGTAATTCGCTAGGGGTATACCAACTAACTATGACGGTATGACACAATTGGTCCTTGTGGTTTTAACATGAGGTGAGGTAAGTCGCTAGTGCAACATAACTTTCACTATATGGCAACTTTGGTCCCTATGGTATTGATGAACGAGTGGTAAGTTGCAAACACAGATTATAGACTAAGCCTCTAGCAAAGATTATCACACTGATCACCATGAATCAATTAAACATTTAGACACATAAGCATTTAAATCTAAGCTAGGCACTTAATACGTAGGTACACAATGATAATCACATGAGCAAGATATGACCACAACCTACAGAAACCATAACCAGATAGTTACAGAAGCAAAACACGACCTCAACTTACAAACGAGCAAGCATTATAACCAGCACAGAAGCCAATGGCATAGGTAGTCAAGAAAAACATATACACAATCTCCCCCTCAATCAAGTTCATCAAAGAACATTGATTGACATAAGTTTACCCCGATAAAATGGAAACAAAAATATTTCAATTGTTCGAACTTCATCTATGATCCCGTGCCATTATTGAATGACATTTCTAGGACCGTAGATGTTATCGATAACAGTGAAAATATTCTTTATTAGATAGGAAAAACGTGATAAGATTGTAAATTTAAAGAATTTAATTTTTTTTTTAAATAACTTGATTTATACAAAGATATGGATGAACGAGTCCTGATTCAATGATGAATAGGAGTCAAAGTAAGTAGTGCATCAACTGTTGCACGCTATAGCTCCTGAATGAGCTATGCTCATATCTGATGGGAACCAAGTCATGAAGTTCCTGATTGAGTTGAGCATTGTACCTGAAAAAGACTGAGAGCACATTGTACTGGAAGCACATGTAGATTTGTACATAGAAGAGTTAGTGACATGATTAGTCTCACATTTGGATGCATCACAGTATAATACAGACTTATCATTAATGGAGATCCTATTAGGCTCTACATTCTTGAAAAGTTTACCTGTAGGAATCCATTTGAGGCATGATCTAGGGATGTAAGTTCGTTTAAGTCCTGTAAACTTAAATAATCTACCAGTGGGAATCCATTTGAAGCCACAGTGAGTTGAACTAAATGAGTGCACACCCTTGTTTTGACTATTTGTCTTTTTGTGATCAGAGAATTTCTTAGGGGATTGATCTGTCAGACGATGTTTTGCATGAGACCTAGTTAAGCTTATAGCATTTCTGATTTGTGGGTGATGTCCATTAGTCCTATGCTTGGGATTCATCATATCTGAACTAGGCAATGAAGTGACTGGTTTTGACAAAACAGACTTATTATCAACTTGGGATGTAAGCTTAGATTTCAATGGTTTAGCTCTTTCAGACCTAAAGGCATTAGGTTGTTTAATAACTGTTCGTTTCAAGTGGTTCTGAACAGTTGACTTTCCCAAAGTTGAAGGTTTTGCAAACTTAGTGTTCATCCTATTTCCAACATACTTCCTGAGCTCATTTTTTAGGGCAACAATATTGAAGCTCTTATCCTGAATTTGTGCTTTGAGATCATCAATATCTTTCATCAAGAGGTTAGATTGATTGACTAACTTAGAGTTTGTTTCCTCAAGGTTCTTTCTTAAATGCTCATTTTCTCTTAGAAGGTTGGACACACATAGAGCTAGTTCAGAATTTCTAGATTCTAGTGTATCACTCATCTCATGACAGTCATATTTCTGGGCTTCTGAAAGAAGCGATTTCAGATTACTTATGGTCGAATCTTTGTCCTGAATCTGGGATTTTAACTGATTAATTTCAAAAAATTCTCTAAATTCTGGAAGTTCCAGATTACTACACTGTTTTTTTGCATAAAACATTTCATTCTTATGTTGTATTTCAATTTCCAAAGAGATACAGTGTTTTTCAAGAATTGAAAATTTGTTTGAAAGCTCATCATATACCCTTTTTTCAATCATGTTACTTGCATTAGATTCAGACAAAACAAAGATTGATTCCACATTGTTATGTTCAGGACAAGAGTCATGTACCTTTTTGTGAGAATTTGTGTGATCAGATAAGTGTACCTTGTTGATTGATACCTTTTCTGACTCTGAGAATTTGAGATCAGTGATGTTCTCTTCATCCTTTTCCATCACAACTGAGATTCTGCAAACAGTGTCTTCTGCTGGTTCAACTGGAATGAAGCATGACACGTCATCATTGTTCCATGGACACTCTTGACACTCATTCAATTCCTTCAGCTTGTTATTCTCTTTCGCAGCTTCCTCGATGTATGTTTCCATATTACTCATAAGTTGAATAAATGAGTTTCTGAACTCATGAATTTCCATTCCCGTGTGCTTCTTGAAAGACATTCCAGTCATGATATTATCAAAATCTGAGGAGTATTCTTCCCGGATAAGTGGCTGAAATTGGTTGAAGATGGTATGAAGAGCAGCATGAGAATCATCAGTTGAGATCTTTTCTTTGGTAATTTGAAACCTCAGTCGTTCTAAGTTAAGCAAAACAGTTCTTGTTAAAGTGGGAAAATCCTGACGAAGGATGGCACAACTCGTTCGATCCATGGTTGTAGATAAGAGTAATTTGAGAAGCAGACTGAGATGTTGAAACGGCTCACTGGTGCATTCCATATTCTTAGCATCATGTGCAGACATTAAGAGTGACTTATTTGAGTTGTTCTGATTAATCGTTACTGAATCGTTAAGTGTATGGCATTCAGATAAGCATTCTGCTTCACTATTCTGTGCTGTGTCATAGAGAGCAAGTACTTTGGTGATTAAAGGATCCGTGATGACATACATTGTTTTATTATGAATTACTCCCCAAGTCTCTAGTGATTTAGAACTAACTCGCTACCAACAAAGTAGTAATAATCCCAAGTCGCTAGAAGATACTACACCAAGTCGCCAATACTTAATTCGCCACACTACTAAGTCGCTAGCGTGCCAAGTCGCTAGCCAGAGGTAAGTCGCTAAGTAGTAACTCGCTACGACTCAAGTCGCTAGCAATGATTTGGCAGCAATTCGCTACACAAGTCGCTAGAGATACAAGTCGCTAAAGAGCAACTCGCTACAGACCAAGTCGCTACCACCAAGTCGCTACTCGTAGTGGAGAGTCCACTACTTGTACTTTAACTCGCTAGATCTAACTCGCTAGGTCTAAAGCTGTAACTCGCTACAAATTTGTAAAGCAAGTCGCTATGAAGAAAATAAACCGTGAGCTAAGTCGCTAGCAAGAAAAACCATATAAACATCACTTTTCAATCCAAAAACAACCCAACCAAGATGATTCAAGCTAACCAAATGAAAACCTAAACACTTGTGATGATTCTAAACATGAAAGTACTAACAAAATTCAAACTTTAACACAAGAAATCAACCAAATGATGCAAAAACCACTAAACTTTTTCAAACTCAAAAACCACCTAAAAACCACTAGAAATCCACAGATGTGCAAGATATGATCTAACCATGGCTCTTGATACCAATTGTAATATATTGGATTTCACATACACATCATAACATTAACACAATGAGCACATAGATGGTTTTAGAGAGAGAAAGAGTGGGACATTCTAGTAAGAGAAACTTGTGGAATATTAGATTACCAAAGAACATCCAACCCTCTACCTTGCAAGGTAGAGGGTATTTATAGGTTACAAACTAAACGACCTCCTGACGGCCTGTGGATCAGGGATACAGTGGGTAAAGACCCGTCCTTCCTCCACGGTGTTGCACTAGACTATTTTACGCTACTGACTAACTACATAACAACATAAGTAAGTAACTAACGATTAGTCTACGAGCTAACTTATGCTAGATAATAGTTGGGGTGACCGACTCTTCAATACAGGAATTTTCTAATTCCTAACATTTTCATTCTTCAACCCCTTCAGTGCTTACCGAGACTTCATAACTAGAACCTTGTTGGGTATATTCCAGTACTAGCTCTGTCTCAGTCGGCACTCTTCCCATATCTCACTTTTCTCATTTTTTCAATATACCTAAGGACTCTACACTATCTAGTGGATTGTCCCTGGGTAGATCCCTCCGGCACTGGCGGATCGTGGGAACTAATACCTAACCTAACCATCCTTATAACTCCATACATAAAGTAAAATGGTCTGTCTTTTGGTACAGTTCATTCTTCCTTGAAACCAATTGAAAAATCATTTGGAAAAACAATCAAGGTACTTGTGACACGAGATCAAATCATTTTGTACCTTAATAGTTTTGATCATTTAGAAATGCTCCCCCTCAACATGTGCATATGATTTTCAAATTGTTTAGCACATGGAGGCAAGAGTTCTTTGAAATAATTTCTTGATCACAATTTCCTTAGAAAAAAGCCATTTGATTTTCTTTGGTAAATTCTCTCCCTCAATATGTGCATAGGATGTTTGAAATCATTTTGTCACATAGAGGAAAGAGTTCTTTTGAAGCACATCCACGATCACAAAATCCATTTAAGAAAACAATTTTCAAACTCAATCAAGGTACTTTATAAATAACTTTAAAAGGCTTTTGTACCTCGATAGTTATGCTCCCCCTCAATATGTGCTTCAAGATTCGAAATCGTTTAGCACATATGAGAGAGCAGCCTGCACAATTGAATCAAAACGATCATCATTTCTCAAATTTCATAATTAAATCACAAATTCTCCCCCGATCAAAAATATCAAACCCTTTGAGATTTTGGATCCCAAGTGATTTAATTAGGTTTAGAAAACATGGGAGAAAATGTAGCCAAGTTTAAATACTCATCATGTTTTTGGATAAATCCTCCTCCTCAACATGTGCATTGTGTATTTGAAATCGTTTGACACATGGAGGCAGGAGTGCCTTTCAAGGACTAAAACCGATTCCATTTAAACAGATTTGAGATTTAAATTACGATCTCTACTCCGATCAGAAATTTCAAACCATTTGAGATTTGTGATCCCAACAGATTTAAATCATTTAGAAAATTTTGGGGAAAGACGTGGCAAGATTTGATTTTGAAAAGTGATAGATAAGGACCATTTTAAGACTTTAAAGATTGTTAGTGTCAGGTATGATTGTTTTAAGAGACCTTTAAGTAAAATAAAACAATTTCACAATCAAACAAGAACATAAAAGATTTCATTTTGTAAGATCTTTGAGTTTTAAAGAAAATCATACCATGACATAACATTAAATCTTTAGATCACCACATTTTAACGTACAAACGGACTCTTTTGAAGATATATTGTATGAAAATATTTCATTTTAAATCACTCTCCCCCTCAATCCATGACAGAAGTCAATAATTGAGTGACTTAGGTTTTGATAAAAAGAAGTCCGGTGATTTTCAAAATTTAGTTCAATTTATTTTCAAAACAATATTTTTCCATTTTCAAAACAATTTAATCAAATTATTCAAAATTGTTTAAAAATGGTATCCTGCACAAAGATGCGTTAGGTGGTTGAGAAGCTTTTGTTGTTGTTGCTGTAAGGCAGGAAGAAAACCGTCTGCAGATGCAGTGAGACTTCTTTTCTTTTGTTGCATTTTTTATGCCAACTGAGGTTCAATTAAGCTCCGTTTCTTCATTTGATGATGAAAAAAACCATCTGCTGATGCAGTGAGACCTCTTATGTTGCATATATGCCAACTCTCCATAGAAGTCCAATTAAGCCCCGTTTCTTCATATGTCAACCCAAGATATAGTTACCCTTTCCTTACGGCATCCAATCATTTTCATTAGTGGGATCCGGATCGGGAACATTCTTATATACCAATATACCTGCATACGTTAGTGAACACACATATAGATATATGGTGGTCGACAACACCCAAACAGCAATCGACTAATAACAGTCAATTCAACAAATCAATCAGATCATATAAGGTATGAGATTATGTGTTCATCAAATTCTAATCATCTAAACCTAACAATCATATCCTAGAAACCTAGTCCTTCAACATAGGCAATTATATTTTTTCAGATAATCACGTAGGATAATTAAGAAAGTCCGTTAGATGATATAAATTTGAAAACATTCTCCCCCTCAATCCATGACTCATTTTATGAAAAGATTAAAAGAGCTGAAGTCATCGATTGAGTTTTTGTAATTTTTATAAAAACTCTGAATATGATTGTTTTGTAAGAACTCATTTTCCACCAATTTTTGAATACAACAAATATTTTTTAGAAGAATTTTAGACGGAAAAATATTTTTGTAGGAACAGCAGTCCTTCGACATACTTTCCTCATATTGTTTTTAGGATAAGTGCACGTAAGTAATGAAAATATGTTTAGCGCAGCACTTTACTTTCTTGAAGAACGGGTTGCTATCTGAAATAATAGCAAGCCATTGTTTTAAGCACGGGTTACAGTCTGAAGTAACTGCAAGCCATTGTTTGAAGCCTGGGTTACAGTCTGAAATAACTGTAAGCCATTTTTTGAAGCGCGGGTTACAGTCTGAAATAACTGTAAGCCATCATTTAAATCCCGGGTTACAGTCAGAAATAACTGTAAGCCATAGTTTGAAGCGCGGGTTACAGTCTGAAAAAACTGTAAGCCATATTTTGAGACATGTTTAGAAAAGAATATTTACACCTTCTGTTCGAACTTCATCTATGGTCCCGTGCCATTATTGAATGACATTTCTAAGACCGTAGATGTTATCGATACCAGAAGACATGTCTTGGAAAACATATTTTTGGAATTTTTCAAATTTTCTGATTTTTATGGGTTTTTGTTGGTTTTATATTTTTCTATTTTCTTTTTGTTGGTTTTATATTTTTGTATTTTGTTTTTAATAATTATTTACAATGATAGAGTAGATGATATAGTTTAGGAAGATGATGATACGAGTACCGAGAAAAGGATATCGAGCAGCACGACGTAGAAGATAGAAGTCATCATCTCAAAAACATTCACCACCAAAGCTTCCAAGACTCTTGAATCGAAGAGAGAAATTGAGCCACATGAAAGTGAGACTTTGGCAGCTTCCCCCCAAACCGAAAATCCTTTAGCTGAGCATATTCAAAGCTTTCTTACAAGCTTCCCTTAGTCAGGTGCACAAAGAAGCACACCATTATCATCGAACTTGCTGCTCCTTTTAAGAATAATCATCGAGATTCTTCGTTCGGGGTTATATCATCCATAAGAACAGCAGCGTATCATCCCACACATAAATTAATCTTCTCAAATTTCATAACCACTGAAGTCTGACGCAATCCATTCCAAAAGTTGTCAAGAGACCACTTCCCCCGAGTAATTGAATTGATGCAGTCAGTCTCTTAAACTAGAGCTCACGAACCCGAATACACATACCCGAAGACAAAGAAACTTATACCATCGAAGTATCAGATTAAGTCCAATAGCCAAAGAATAACCCCGATGTATACTTTTCTCTCCCCTGATGATAGTGAATGAAGCTCATGAACCCGAAGTACCCGAATGCCCAAAGAGAGAATAACCGATAACATTGAAGAAACAGGCCGAATCGCTGATTATCTCTGCGGATGTCAACACCGGAATAAGTGATTATATCTCTAAATCACTGATTAAGCCCTCAAGTAAAACAGCTGAGCATCCCCAATGTACACAATTCTCTCTCCCCTGATGATTGCGATAACATCGAAATCATCACACACTTGTGTACCTCTTTTTATCTTCAGAAACTTTCTATTACATCACTTCCCCCACGTCGTTGGAATAATAACACTAAAAGCCTTAATGAGTAAAACCTTGAGTTTCTCTGTGGTCATGACATTTGTTTTCCCAGAATATCTTCAATCACTTAGAAGTATTAAGTTCATCAAGTTTACTCGCCATGAGTCAAACCTTGAGTTTCTCTGCGGTAATAACATTTGTTTTCCCGGGATATCTTCAATCACTTAGAAGAATTAAGTTCATCAAGTTTACTCGCTTTGTGTTTAGATGTGAGTCTCCTTCCCCGTTTCTGGTTTTGATGAGTCAGAATCAGCAACACATAATAAGCCCGTACAATAGAAATCTGTTGAGAAGAACATCATAAGCTCAGATGTGTCTGTGAGAATCAACTTGCTGAAGAATATGAGCAAGTCTAATTGGGAATTGAATCTGACTTATAACTCTACCCAATTAGTGCTCTCCCCTAAACCGACAATCTGTTTGATAAATGCCCAGATTAAGAAGAAGTCTTTAGATAGTCAAATGCAGCTCGTCTTTAGTCTTCTAACATGTAGCAGAGAATGTAGAACCGACTGTAGACTCGACCTTCTTCAAGATTGTCCAGTTGGGGAATAAATAGTTAACATCTTCATCTCACCAAGAAAGCATCCTAATTAACTTACTTCCTGCAATTCCCCTTAACTAACATCTCTCCCAATCAAACAAGAACAGAAAGATGTTCATCAAGAAAATTAGCAATCAGCCCGCAACGAACACACTAAATGGTAACACCAAGCAAACAATCACATCAAACAAGAACATAAGGTTGTTCGGAATCATCATGTTGATATGCACGTGAAGCATTAACCGGAAGCACTTGTCTTTAAACTCATTGCCCGTGTGAAGATGTCAACCAATGGCTCTTAGAAGAAACTCCATGTAACGATGACCCGATAAGAAGAAGCTCGGTTCTTACATGAGTTTAGAGCCGTATGACCATTTATATTCTCAAATATCAATCAACAATGCAAAAAAAATTCACACTTCTTCTCCCCCTCAAGAATTGCATACGGAGATGCCATTCTTGACTAAATAAGTGAAATCATCCAAATGATCTATTCGCACTTCTCTCCCGCAAAATAAGCACATGATGTCGCCATCTTCATTATAATTGAGCAAGTGGAATGAGAAAACAATCGGTGGAAGCCCGGTTCACTTGATAAATGAAAGCGCGTGGAAAAAGCATGAAGCATGTTGATGAGAATGGTCATAATAGAGAAGATTTATCTTCTTCAGAAGATAAATCGTACTGACACGTACACTTTTCTTTTCTTTAGGGAACGAGGCTTGAACTGATGTGTTCAAACGTCATAAGAAGATTTCTCTTCTTTTGAAGATAAAGCGCACTGAAACGTACACTTTTCTTTTCTTTAGAGTACGAGGATTGAACTTTTGTGTTCAAACGTCATAATCTTGAAGTACGAGGCCTGAACTTATGTGAACAGACGTCATTAGAAAATTTCTCTTCTTTTTGAAGATAAAGCGCACTGAAGCGTACACTTTTCTTTTCCTTGGAGTACGAGGCATGAACTGAAGTGTTCATACGTCATAATCTCTCTCTTTTCATCATCTCTTTTGGCAAAACATGTAATCAACCCATTATCATTCAGTAGGCTCTTTGTTGTGACAGCTGATGGAGAAAACCCAATATGATGAATTTGACCCTGAAGTAAACTACCCTGAACTCGTGACTTAAACTTGCACATATGTAACAAAGAGCGGTGCCGATTTCCATTAGCATCTCTAAGTACTCTCTATGTACTCTATACTCTTCAACCAACCAAACATCAAGTATAAGACGTACATTACCTCTTGAAAATCCACAATTGAATGTGACACTGAGTACTACAACGTAACTCCTTAAAGTGATAGTTATTTTGTAGTGGTATGAGCCCAATTCCCCCAAGTGGTAAAAGAAAAGGTAAAAGACACCCAACAATAACTAGATTTTCAAGTCTTCATTTTTGATAATAAGCTCGAACAAGGATCATGAAGAATCTTCATCCAACCATCCCCGATACCTTCAGATGCTAAGTACACTCGCCCGTGATATTTCACTTCAACCTCAAATAAATAATAGTGAATTAACTCCGTTGTCACATCTTCTGATTAAAACTCAACTCTAGCCTCCTTTGACGTTTAAATGAACTTTGATAATGGTTTCATCCCGACCATGGTTAAAAGCACATAACCCCATAAAACCTTGTAATAGCCAAACTGCCATGACGAAAATCCAAACACACATCCAATTTATGAAGTACACCCTTTTATTCCTTCTTCGAAGCAGAAACTGTAGCACCAACATCAGAAAAGATCCAGAATTACACTTTCTCATTCTCCAGGATTGTTCCATCATCACGGGATTTTACAATTCTATGGTTTAAACCGAAAAATAGTTTCTTTCGCGGGATTTTACAAAACCAAGAATAAACCGTAAGATAGATCTGGAAATGCACTTTACCAATACCAGGATGTTTCCATTGTCACGTGATTTTACAAGTCTATGATTTAAACCGAGAAATAGGTTCTTTCGCGGGATTTTACAAAATTAAGACAAAACCGTAAACAATGTTAGCTTGAATGTGTTATGACAATTTTGGTTTCAGTGAATATCTGTTTTAGGGGAACATGCAGCGGTTCATCAACTGTTCATAATCCAACATCAGCAAAATCATCAATCATCCAATCAACACTTTGGTAAACACATCATTCACGCATTATGTCGGCTATTGTAGTGACCACATTGAGTTGTAAACCCGATATGCCAAACTTGATCATAAAGTGAAAATCCCCTGATTTGTTACTTAAACTTGTACTAATCCTTGTGAAGAAGAAACGGTGTACCCAATGTACAAAACCTCTTGACGAATCCTCAACTGCGTGAGACACCGAAGTGATAGCTACGTTGTGGGTTAAGTGAGAAAGAATCACAACCGTAACTAAATAGCCAAGTCTTTATCACACTCTATAAATGCCCAAACAAGTCATCTTCGCGAAAGGGTAGAAAGAATGAAGACGAAATAAGTAAACGCACCCATAAAAACCTCAATTCATATCCAAATAAGATATATCACACAAACAACTCCGTAGTCACCCTAGTTCCAATATCGATTCAAGCCGTGACACAATAACCTCTGTGAAAATGTATAGACCAAAGTACCCAACAACTCTCATCATTAAATCAAATTATCATCAAATCTCTTCAATAAACCTCAGTTAGTCCAATTTTCACAAAAATTCAAATCTCATAAAAACTCTTAAATCATATCTCAACCATGAGAACCCCATATTTTAATCATTCAATGCCCATGTTCGATACACAGAAATTAAATCCGTACCAAAATTAGTACCATTCATCACAAGGTTCATAGAAATCATTAACCACATTCGATCAAGAGTCCGGTTTCACCTCATCCATCCAATCCAAAACAACTCCGGCTCAACATTAAAATCTCGGATTCATGAAGAAGGTTCAACATTTTCGATAATATTCAAGATCAATCGAACGTGTGTCTCCGAGAAAGAGTAATCCAATCATCAGCGAAATTTAGCTCATGTCGAAAATTGTGTATCCATGTCAGTCCAATTTTTTAACTCGCTGTCCAATCTAAATGATGTTAACACGCAGCCTACTACCAACTTAAGTGAAGTAATATTTAAGTTCATTATCCGCCCAATCCAAATCATTAAACGCAATTGACAATCAATAGTCCAGCCCATTAGCCAACTCCATTCATATCCGGCCCGTCAATGATGTATACCGATCCAAAACAAACCCATAAAATCAGCATCCAAACCATACTTAGCCATGCCCTAAAAATTAGGTATAAAAGTGTACACAATCTGATAGTTTACCCTAATATTTCTCACCTTCACCAAAAGAAATCCGCCTCTTACCAAAAAAAACGCTCCACCAAAACTGCTTCTTTAAATACACAATCTCATTACATCTTCAACATCTTCCAAATATGATATAATCACAATCCAAAGTATGTTTGCCCCATTCCTCTCGTCTATAACGTCACGCACAAAGATCTAATCAAGGGTGATGCTTGATTCGAATCAATAGTTAAATAAAAAGCAATCCGTATCACTCGTGTATAGACACAACACGATGAAACTAAGCCACAGGGATGGCTTGAACCTCAATCATTAACTCGATGTCCAGGTAAGTTGTGAATATTAGACATGAGATGTAACGAGCCAAGAAAAACAGTTAACAGATTCGTTAACATGTTTTCTTAAAGTGTTCGGATAATAAATTAAGAAGCTTGGCTTCAAATAAAATCAGTGAAGAATTTTTCGTGATAAGGACCTTCAAGGTCAGATTTCTCTTAGAACAATCACGAAATAATCTGAGATTCATTGTTTGTGTCGAGTCTTGATAAATGGTGGATGAGAGTTTGAATAGATTGAGGGTTGATGTTGGAGGTGGATGTCGGATCTGTAAAAAATGTTGTGGACTGATGATGGAAAGATAACTTGAGGTCGTGATGTGGTCTTTGGTATTTGGTATAAGTTTAGTTTTAGTCAAGGTCTGTTCTTCTTCATCTCCATTTCTGTAAGTCGCTAGTCAAATGAGTCAAGTCGCTAGCCATCTTTAAGTCAAGTCGCTAGCATGAGTAGCCAGCATAAGTCGCTACACCAAGTCGCTAGCATTTCAGTTTGACTCAAAAGTCAAACCGTCACCAAGTCTTAGAACAAGTCGCTACGACTTGTGAATACAAGTCGCTATGAATTTTTAAGTCACAAGTCGCTAAGGTTTTACTTGACATAAGTCGCTAGCAAGATTTATATCATTTTCCGATGAGTTTTCCGACAAAGTTTTTCGACCATGTTCATGCTTACCCAGAAAAAAGTGACTTATGCAGAAAAAATACCTAATTTTTAACCCAGTTTGGACATTGAATAATATGACCATATGACCATACTAATACCAGAAATAGACTAAACATTTGACTAAACATTTGAGACCAAAAGACTAAACATTTGAGACTAAACATTATGACCAAAAGACTAAACATTATGACCATACTAATACCAGAAAAAGTTTTCCGTAAGTTCACAATAGACTTAAACATTTGAGACCAAAAACTTGACCAGATTAATAAGACCCAGTGTAACCAACTCGCTAACAAGAAATCGACCACAAACCAGTTTAACCATTTGAGATACACAACAGTTTCATAAAACCCATTAGTAACATAAAGAAAACATTTTTGTGACCAAAAGAAAAAGGATACAAAAAGTGTTAAGAAACTGTTATGCCACAATACTCGAAAAACAACCACCAAAAATCAACACAACACAATAACCTTGGCTCTGGTACCAATTGTAGGATCGTAATATTATTGTGTTTGATGATTCGGGTGGTCTTGGATGATCAAAATACATGATAGCCATTTTAGAGAGAGAAAGTTAGAGAGTTGGGTGTTCAAGCTAGAGACTTGGCTCACAAATTATGGAATATTAGATTGAAAGCACCACCCCTTCCATGGATGGAAGGGGTATTTATAGTTACATAAGACACGACCTCCTATCGGTCTGTGGATCAGGCATACAGTGGGTAAAGACCTGTCCTTCCTCCACGGTGTTACACTACGCTAAACTAAGCTACAAACTAACTAATAAACTGCTAAATAACGTAACTAATAACAAGTCTACGAGCTAACTTATGCTAGATAATATTTGGGGTGACCGACTCTTCAATATGGAATTTTCTAATTCCTAACAAAGCAGAAAACCAGTTTTTCATGCAAACATTTCCTGCTTATCTTTCTTTCTAACGCAGAAAACGAGTTAGGTATGTCAAAATCCTAAAAGCTTTTTGGAACGGACTTATTTAATTGCATCCATTTGAGGTACTTTAGTACATCTATTTGAGGTACTTTAGTGCATCCGTTTAAGGACCTTTAGTGCATCCTTTTGAGGTACTTTAGTGCATCCATTTGTATCATGTTAGGGCGTCCAAATACCATGGAAGTCGATATCAATGTAACATATAGGATTAGAGGATAAACCATCTACCAAATTGTCTTTGGTCCATGCAATATAGTAATGAGCTACTAAATTAGTGTTGTTGTATATGGATCTATATTAGTGTTTAGAGTAAATAACTATAAACGTGTAATTCTAACTTTTAAGTTACTTTGAACAAGTCCCAAACATCTAAGAAAACATTCATTTACTTCTTAAAGGAATGGTTATGGAACACTGAAATCTTAATATGTTCAAGTAAAGCCAATGGGTTAAGAATGTTTAGTTTTATTCTTTTCCTCCCAATACCACAAAAACTGGATTCACCCATCTGTTATCTAAATTGTGTCCCATCTTTTTGCTTGAATACTTTTCCCAGTTGTTACCAATCAATAGGATCTTGTGTGCTGGATGGCGGGTGTTAAAACCAACCATATTATTCAATTTACACATGAAGACTTTGACATCCTAAAGCTAGGGGGAGCTTTGTGTCAAAGAAATACATTGCAAATTACTTGCAATATTAGGATTATATTTCTGGACATCCCTTTGCAAAATTGCAATCATCAAGGAGGAGCACATTCGTCACTTAGACGAAATCTTTTGCAAACTTAGTTGCAAACAAACTAGCTTAGTATTACTTTCTTGACGCCCTTACATAGGGATGGACTCGTCAAGGGGGAGTAAAGACGAGATTCTTTCCCGTTACTTGCTCTCTATTTCTTTTTATTTCTTTCACATGTTTTTTTTAAAACAATGTGTTAGTTTCCTTTCGAAGCTCTTTTTGTGTCGACAAAAAAGGGGAGAAGAAAGTAAAAACTACAAATTCAAACTTTTACGAATTTTAGCTTTTCCTTAAAATAATTTTATGTTTTGTCATCAACAAAAAGGGGAAGATTGTTAATATAACTAAGTCGTAAAAACGTTTATTTATATTTTACGATCTTCTAATGTTTTGTCGATAACAAACGTAAAATCATTTTAAGGAAACAAATAAAATACGTAAATGGTTTGAACTAATAGTTTCTAACATATTCACATTTTCACATAAAACACTAAAACAAGTATAAGTGATTTTATGATTTAATATTATATATGTACAACAACTAGTGTTTACATATTTGGGTAAAATATACACATAACTAGTATGTAGTATATTGGGTAATATAAATGGGTAAAAACTTAAGTATCACAACCCACTGGGCAAATACATTGAATGTAGTTGGGTACAACCCAAAGTCCATGACCCATGGAGCTTGACCCATAACCCATTGCATGACATCATGCTTGTATCATATATGGATAATATCCATAACCCATGGTTTTGACCCATACCCATGTGACTAGGTGCATTGCACTCAAGAGATACATTGTATCTAGCTAAAGACCCATAGATCAACCCATGTGTGACAACTGGCAATTTAGGGAGTCTATTTTAGGTAACTGCATTACGCTAAATTAAACTGAGATTCGCCTTTAACACTATTTTATAAACCGTGACTTGATTGGTTTTTACGGTTTATTTCATTATTAAATGAGTTATCGTATGCGTTTTAACTCTATTTGGTAGGCACTATTCGATTCGGCACTAGAAAAGCCTAAAACAAGAGTTATTGTAACTTTTAGACCGTAACTCGAAAATTGACAAATAAATAGTCAAAACTTGTGGAAAAACGTGAGTAACGATGTTGGGGAGTTAAATAAATGTAGTGGGACACTCGGGGGACGATATGTGAGCTCGAGAATGGGTAAACGAGATAGATACGAAAAGTTTCAACCCGAACCCTCCCCTTTTTAATTGTAGCCGGAGCCCCCCCCCCCCCTCCTAATTAATTATTTTGAGGTCCCTAGTTCATGAGTATATATACCCAACCCAAGCCTCACTTCCACCTTTCATTTCTCTCACTAGAAAACACACACATCACCTCCCTCTCTCTTGTTTCTCTCTCTAAAAACCCTAATTCACCACCACCACCGCCGGCCATAAATCCGGTCACCACCGTCGCACGGCGGTGCGTCACACCATACCTCCACCACCAAAAGATAGATCTCTTTCTCCTCTTTCCAACCATATATCATACACTCAATTTGGACTTCATTAACACCTCCAAATTCAAGAATTAAGATTCGTACTTTTAGGGTTTCTAAAGATTTCATAGGGCTTTTGCAATTGGTGATTAGAGAAGGTAAATAGAACATGTTTTGAGCTTTTTTGAACAATAAAAAGCCACGAATTGGATTCTAGGGTTTCGACCCGTGAACAATTTTTGGGGCTTTTGGGTGGAACATGAAATTAAAGCTAATTAGTGATGAAATAAACAAGTAATTAGTGTTTGGTACATGTGTGGTGCATTAATTTGATGGGTTTTGCATTTTAGGGTTTATGTTCATGTTGTTGGTCTAGATTGTTGATGGGTTTTGTGTTTAGTTAGTGTTTGGAGCTTGAATGATTGGATTTGAGTGTTGTGGATTGGATTTGGTTGTGTCTGGTTGTGTGATATGGGACGTACGAGCCAAGAAGCCCACGTATGGGTCTTGGTTGGTTTCGTACGTGACCCACTTGGGTCTTGGGTCCGAGTCGGGTCAATTTGGTAGCTTATTGATTGGTTTAGTTGAGGTTTGGATGAGACGCGTGGAGCCGAAAAGCTTTTAGAAGCTTGTTTGGTTCACGTGGTCTTGACCGCGACCGTGCCATGACCATTAGGGTCATAACATTGGTTTCGAGTATAATTGGTTGATTGATTGGTTGGCGGGATTGTTTTGAGTTAGTTTGGGATTGAATTGCGATGTTATGACTTTTAATTATGGACTTGATATATATATTGTTGACTTTGAGCTACGTTGGCGTCACTTTGACTTTTTAGTCAATAGTTGACTCCGACAAAGCCGTAACATGGACTTTAGTATAATTTGGACGATTGATTGATTAAAAGCCGAGAAGTTATGACTCGTGCTTGTGGACTCGAAACGAATAACGATATGAGATTTATATTGGAATTTGACGAAATATATTTATATATGGAAATGCTAATAAAACTATGAAATGTAAATAATAATGGGCTTTTGTACCAAAAATATCAATAACAAGATTTATCTTGTTATTTACTAGTTTTAAACGGAAACTAACGACTAAATTGGAAAGGTTTTGTAATAAATAAGTAATTATGGTTTCGAGTACACGTTGATCAATAAATGTCAAATGTGGACATTTAATATTGGATAAGTAGTTATTTATTTGCGATATGTGTGCATGGGTTACGGATAACTTAGCATTAATAGTGTTGATCCACGTGGGTAGCGGACTTATTAGGTTGACGAATCTATTAAGAGCCCGCTAGGTACGTTGGGTAACCTTATTAATGGGTGAATTATCCTTATGACTCTTTAAGGATACGATTGATTTATGGGATAATAAGCAACACGAGTAAATAAATGAGTTTATCGAGTTGACGAATTCGATAAGGTCTACTATTTATTCCGAAACTTATTGAACTATGGAGCTTATCGTTTAAAGGTCTCATTGTGTCGCATTGAGTTATATATTGGTTGTTTGAGTGCATTCATGGCATCATATTGAGTCGATACACCCACGCATGAGGATACCAAACACTAGGATTAATGGTGAAACGAGACGTTTTTGGAAATAAAGAAGTGGAATATATTGGGGTAGATAACGTTGTTTTTGAGGAATATTTATATTAAGTTGGTCTACATTAATAGGTTGTGCCGAGTCGATAGTTGCTGTGCTGTGATTTCTGTTATCTTCTGCTAGTGATATTTGTGCGTTGATTGTGTGTTGATTGCTTGAGGTGAGTTTCATAGCCCCACTTTTATATATACGTTTTAACTACGTTTTGAACTATTTTGGGGTGAGAATCATGCTACTGTTTTTGGACCGTTAAAACTATTTGGATTTGCTTATATGCTGACTGAGTAGATAGATGTGCGATAGTTGTTTCCTTAGTCGAGGTTTTACCGTGCCTAACTAAGAATAGACTTCTATCTCGACCTAGCCCGGGGTTGGCAATTGTTCTAGAGGTTGCCACGACAGTGCTGGACTAGAGTCGCAGGGGCCCGAGTAAGTGATTATATGACTGGAGATCCGGGTAGGATCAGTGTGTGAAATGGTATTTGCCTATCTAGGTCTTGCATAGCAAATCAACTCTTACAGGTCCACTATGATTTTGTTGAACTTAAACCTATGAACTCACCAGCGTAAGCTGACCTTTTAGCATGATTTCTCAGGTATTTGAGAGATGTTTGGATTATTTGACGTGTGGAAGCTTGGCATGGAGGCGTGGTTCAAGGATCATTTTCCGACTCTGATAAACAATGAGGACCTACATTGTTAAACTATGTTTTGGGCCTAAAATTTATATCTTCGGATTAAATGTTTGAATATTTGATTTGGGATTGGTTTTAAATGGTTAATTGGTTATCTTTTATTTTACTTGTGTGCGATACCAATCCAAAAAGTAACGCCTCGAAAACTTGATTAAGTCTTCCGCTGTACCGAGATTTGGGGGTGTTACACCATGACCCATGACCCATAACCAAAATACCCATGGGTAAAGAGGAGCGTCCCACGGATCCCTAGCTTTACGCTAGATGGATCCCTTATGGAAGGGATCCGGGGAACAGTAGAATTTTTCCTCTATAAATAGTGAGCCATTTCTTCATTATTCCTTACCCCTTTCTAACATAGTTTCCCCTAGAGTTAAAAACTTTCTAACCTCATATCCAAGAGATCTATGTTTGTAGTTTTGTTTTTGTGTGATCTTCTAGGTTCCTCTTAAAGGCAAGATCACCACCTTTGAAGTCGAGCAAGCTCAAGTCCATGAGTTGCCATGCTTCCTCATCATCAAGACTACTGAAGTCTTCTTGTTGATGATTGTTTTTCTCTTCTAAGAAGTGTTGAAGACATTTGTGAAAGGTGTCTCAAGTGTCAAGACGAAGATATTAGTGAAGGGTATCTATCGTCCATATCATAAGCACTTGTGGTGGGTGCTTAGAAGTCAAGACTAGAAGCATTAGTGAAGGGTGCTTAGAAGTCAAGATACAAGATATTAGTGAAGGGTGTCTTAAAGATCTAGTTAAAGGCATTAGTGAAAGGTGCCTTAGATGTACATTCGATATAGTTTGTTTCGATGTACAAGATAGATTAGTGCTAGATCCAAGGATATTGATATCCTTGATGATGTTGTAGAAAGGAGTTGATCTCCTTTGGGATTAGTTATTGGTGTAGTGTTGGGTAGTAGTTCCTCCATTGCAATGGAACTAGGTGCTTAGCCTAGTACCTAATAAAGGGTAGGCGACGTTGTGTAGGTGTGGTTCACCTTCGTGTGAAAGAACCCGGTGGTTAGCCTAGCACCGTATAAAGGGTAGGCGATGTTGTGTAGGTGTGGTTCGCCTTGGTGTGAAAGAACTCGGTATTTAGCTTTGTACCGGAAAAAGGTGTAAGCGACGTTGTGAAGGCTTCTCCGCCATAAGGAGATTGGTGTAGTGTTTACGAACTCTCGAGTAGGTGACTCGGGGAGTGGAGTAGGGCAAGGAAGGTGTCCTTGTAGCCGAACCACTATAAATACTCGCGTTGTTGTTTTGTGCTTCTTACTCCTATCTTTTCATTACATACCTTTATATGCTTGTTTATCAACATCCAACACACACATCCAAATAGATTGACATAAGTCGATCTAAATAGTTTAAAAGGAAGTTTTAATTGGCAAAACTATTCAACCCCCCTTCTAGTTTTCCACAATTGGCATCAGAGCTTCGTTACCAAGTTTCTTGAAGTATATTGTACTTTAAAAACTTGATACGATCCATGGTTAATTGAAAACTACAAAGAAGGTTTTTCATAAAAACAAACACCATGTCTTTTAAAACTATATGTTTGGATGTTGATTTGATAACAACATTTTTATTATTTACTTTTTCATTTAAATGCACTAATCTTCTTTGTCATGTTGATTAGTCAAATCTCATACCGACCAAGCTATAGGAATCGCTTGGTAACAAGAATACCTTCCCTAAGAAGGTATATTAAACGCAAAGGAGCTGGAATCGTCTAAGTGACATTTGTTGTGTCATTTGTAAAGACATTCCTAAGTGCGCTGGAGGTATGATTTTCTTTTTATGACATTTGCTTGATAATTAAGTTTGCCTATTTAGGTACTTATATAATTATCTTCTGCGCATATACATGTATTACATGAAGCTTCATTAGGAAGCCTTTTTCTCACATACGTGTTATTTTTCTTGTCTAAAGTCGTGGGATATAAAACTTATGTTTTATTTCTTTTAATCCAATAATAAAACAAAACACTAATTTCGAAAAATTCTCCTTTCCCATAAATATACCACTCGACGCCCACTTTATCAAATCCCCACCTTTTCAAATCTTCCAATTTCAAAAATTTCCTCTCATTCAAAACTTCATCTTCCTCTCCATCTTATCCCAACCGAAACCAAGAAGGATCGTCTTCAACATGGTTTACATCGCCTTCGTGCTCATCGTCTTAACACTCATCGCACTTGTGTTCCCTATGATGAAGTTCATATACGGAGACATTTACTTTGTGTTGTTAATCTACATTGGGGTTATATACCTAATCCTTTGTATCATTCTTAGTATTGAAATGAAATATTACTAATAGTCTAGTTATCTAGGTTATTATTATCATAATGTGTCAATCATTTTTCTTTGTTTTATTTCATTCTCTCGTGATACATTAGAAGACATGTATGCATGTTAAACGAAAATGTAGCCTAAAACACATATCTTGATATAAAACTTGAGATATAAAAACCTATGCGTTTCATCATAAAATCTGTTTCTGTAACTACAGATCTATGGATCCCGGAAGATATACTAGCCGGATCCTTTTTGTAAAGGAACCGTGGGATCCGTCCTACTGGAGAACAGTTTTTCATGCAAATCAAAAACCACTTTTATTCTAAAAGTAATACTCCACTAGTATGTCAAAACCATAAGTGAGTTAAGTGTCTTTCTTGTTAAAAACCATTGTTAATAAAAATCTAGTAAAAACATTAGATAATCATTGGTTGACCACAAACATCACTTTCTATTAACTCATCATTTCTATAGGTTCAACTATGACGCATGAATATGAGTTTAATTTTTCACTCACTAGCGTCTACACTCCGAACATCTCCCTTGAATCCAACACACCTGGCAATCATGTCCGTGGGTTCAATAATCTCGAAAACCGTCACTTCCACGAAGGACGTATTGTAGACACCTCTCTACAATTCGAAGAAGGTATCAATGCCTCCTTTAGAGCCATAGGACTAGAATGTCTTCTTGAAATCAACGAGAAGATATGTCCAAGGTTCATAATGGAATTCTTCCGTCAAGTTGAACTCGTGCGTAACGAGGATCGCTCTCAATCTCTTTGGTTTTATATCAAAAACCAAAAGTTTACTTTAACCCTTGGGCATTTTGCTCATATCCTCCGGATTCCAAATCATGGACAATGTGCCTTCACCGAAGATTGGTCTCTTGATTCTCTCTTCAACTTTCGTGAAGAAAATAGTCCATATTGTTCACACATACCCTCCCCGGAAGATTTAAATCGAATAATATGCAAACCTCGACCATATTACTCCGATCCAAACATTATCTTCACACGGGACATCCGAGAAGAGTACAAGCCTCTTGCACTCATCCTACGTGAGAATGTTAGGAGTCTTAGGGGAAATCGAGAAATCCTTCCCGCTTGTTGTGCTCATATGTTGTACTGTTTGCTAACACAACAACCATACAATCTCGCCTATTTCTTTGCAAGGCGAATTGTAAATCTTCAAAGCTCCAAGAATAAACTCATCCCTTATGGAATGTTCTTTACGCGCCTTTATCACAACGTTATGCACTTTCATCCTCAATTTCAAAGTCCGTTGTACGTACTTGTGAACAAGATGATGGAACCGCTAAACATACCTCTCATGAAGACTTTCTTCATTCTTGATTCCACCAACACTCATCAACCACGTGATGATCCTTCTAGCGAAAACGCTCAAGGAACTTAGTAGTCTTTCAAATAGGATCAATCCGTTTGTACCCGTGCTTTATCAATGTAATCCAATTTCTCTCATGAAATAAAACATCTTACATTTGATATCTTAATGTTAGAACCTCTTTAAACTAACCTTGGAATATAATGCATTGTCAAGATTATTGCATACCTTTAGTAAAGGTTCTGCTTAGCAGATGGACGGATCCCAAAGTTTGTGCTAGACGGATCCCTACACTTAGGGAACCGTGGGATCCGGCAAACAGAAAATGCAATTGCAAGCATTGTATTTCAAACATATCCTTAGAACACCTCACACTAAGCTAGACATAGTGTCTTAAGGAAAATTAAGTCCTTATCAAGTTAAGTAGATCCTTCCTACTCACACATAACTCACCTAGATCACACTCAAAGATGCTTGTAGATCTATCGTTTCTTTTTAATCCATTACTCTTCCGCTCTTAAGCTCACACATCATTTTTCACATGATCCCTCATATCTAAACATTGAAAACCTCTTATAGCTAAATTGATCATAATCATCATTACAACAAAATTGGTCAAAATTGATCAAATCCTAGTTTTTTTTCATCTTAAGCCTCTAGGATATTTTCCAAAGGATTAATCTAAGTCACTATATGATCTCTAGGATCATTTAGCTTCACTTGACACTTTCATTTTTTTTGTGTCATCCTTGTTCATTCATTGGTACTCATAAAAGTTCTAATCTCTTCCATAAAAGGCAATCATTAGCTACATCACTCATTACCTTCAAGTACTTAAGCACCCCTTCATTTAAGACACTTAGGAGGACTGAAACACTCAAGGTGATATTAATCTTAGATCTTAGAAACATCATTTCTACTCTTTCATAGCTGCTGAGAGTCGGATCCCTAGGATTAGCCTAGACGGATCCCTCTGAGGAGGGAACCGTGGGATCCGGGTGACAGATTATGTCAAACCTTGCTAAAACACTCATTTCAGCTCATCTTTCTAACTCAAACACTCCATCTCATCTAAAATGAGTTCCTAGATCAGTACAAACTCTGAAGTTGACTCTTATGCATGTTAATCATCACATTCCAATGAATTTTAGTGGCTTAAGGCTTAAATGCACTTGCCAAATCTCTTGCTTTATAAACCACATTGTTAGGACTTCCATAGTCATCACCTTCATCCTAATTTTCAGCACTTAAGAAAACCTTACAAACCTCCTGAAATCA
Source organism: Chrysanthemum seticuspe (assembly GCA_019973895.1). Classification (NCBI taxonomy): domain Eukaryota; kingdom Viridiplantae; phylum Streptophyta; class Magnoliopsida; order Asterales; family Asteraceae; genus Chrysanthemum; species Chrysanthemum seticuspe. The sequence continues at coordinate 232,535,101 of BPTQ01000004.1, forward strand.
TCTCATCATGAGGAAAACTCCAAGTAGTAACTTATCCACCAAAGAACCACCCAAGAAAATTGCTCGTGTTGTACACGAAATTTCTTCAACCGAATCATCTCCGGTCAAGCCAACAAATGCAAGGATCTCTTCTCAACCAATCAAACCAATTCCTAAAAGGATAGTACCCACAAAAATACCTATGCCAAACACCACCATTCCTCCTAAGCCAAACAATATCATCTCCACTAAACCATCACCATTGGTTCCTAGAGCTATCTCTTTTACATCTTCACTATCATCACCACACCTCTATAATTTAAAGGATTTGCCTCCTAGGCCGTCTCATCCTCCTCCGCCGACAACATTCTCCTCGTTAGGAGGAATAATGGTACAAAATCAAGGTGTTGAGTCAACACTAGCTCCGGCTTCCTTTTCGCCGTTTCCATTATATAATCCCATTTGGATTATAAGAAATTATCAAAGTCAACCACCCGACCATATGGAAGTTGACACTTCTCTACCACCACCATCATTTTTGGTCGAGCCATTCTCAAATGCGCCTCCACCAATCCCTCCGTCGTTTGAAGCTCCACAAGCCGCTTCACTTGATCCTTCGCATCAAGCCATTTCATTTCTTCCACCACCACTACCTAGCCATGACAAAGATTGCTATCATTGTCAACATGTTGAAAGTTTGATACATGAAGTACGAGAAGACCAACGTTTCATGTTCTATCATCTCCTCGAACGTTTCGACGAGATTAAACCTAAACAAAACTTGAGCTAGAAGATTTTAGCGGTGTCCTAGCATCAAGCGATAGTTGGTCTAGATATTCCTAGTCATGTATTCTTTATTTTTAGAGTCATGTATATCATAACTCTAGTTTTATTAAATGAAATTACATGCTACTTGCTATATTTCTGAGTATATGATTACGTTGTATTCATATCTCACTTTTGTGATAACATCATTTGTTATACCACCATTTGCTGAAGTTATTCATCAGCCAGACGGATCCCTCTAATTTACCTAGACGGATCCCTACTAAGAGGGAACGTGGGATCCGTGAGACAGAAAACTATTTTTCTACTAACTTGGATCACATATGCAGGAAATTGTGCGTTATACTTGTTTTCTAATATTTGTTTTGTAGTTATTTAATTTACACATGAAGACTTTGACATCCTAAAGCTAGGGGGAGCTTTGTGTCAAAGCAATACATTGCAAATTACTTGCAATATTAGGATTACATTTCTTAACATCCCTTTGCAAAATTGCAATCATCAAGGGGGGGCACATTCGTCACTTAGACGAAATCTTTTGCAAACTTAGTTGCAAACAAACTAGCTTAGTATTACTTTCTTGACGCTCTTACATAGGGATGGACTCGTCAAGGGGGAGTAAAGACGAGATCCTTTCCCGTTACTTGCTCTCTATTTCTTTTTATTTCTTTCACATGTTTTATTTAAAACAATGTGTTAGTTTCATTTCGAAGCTCTTTTTGTTTCGACAAAAAGGGGGAGAAGAAAGTAAAAACTACAAATTCAAACTTTTACGAATTTTAGCTTTTCCTTAAAATAATTTTATGTTTTGTCATCAACCAAAAAGGGGAGATTGTTAATACAAATAAGCCGTAAAAACGTTTATTTATATTTTACGATCTTCTAATGTTTTGTCGATAACAAACGTAAAATCATTTTAAGGAAACAAATAAAATACGTAAATGGTTTGAAGTAATAGTTTCTAACATATTCACATTTTCACATAAAACACTAAAACAAGTATAAGTGATTTTATGATTTAATATTACATATTTACAACAACTAATGTTTACATATTTGGGTAAAATATACACATAACTAGTATGTAGTATATTGGGTAATATAAATGGGTAGAAACTTAAGTATCACAACCCATTGGGCAAATACATTGAATGTAGTTGGGTACAACCCAAAGCCCATGACCCATGGAGCTTGACCCATAACCCATTGCATGACATCATGCTTATATCATATATGGATAATATTCATAACCCATGGTTTTGACCCATACTCATGTGACTAGGTGCATTGCACTCAAGAGATACATTGTATCTAGCTAAAGACCCATGGATCAACCCATGACCCATGATCCATGACCCATAACCAAAATACCCATAGGTAAAGAGGAGCGTCCCATGGATCCCTAGCTTTACGCTAGACGGATCCCTTGTGGAAGGGATCCGTGGGATCCGGGGAACAGTAGAATTTTTCCTCTATAAATAGTGAGCCATTTATTCATTATTCCTTACCCCTTTCTAACATACTTTCCCCTAGAGTTAAAAACTCTCTAACCTCAGATCCAAGAGATCTATGTTTGTAGTTTTGTTTTTGTGTGATCTTCTAGGTTCCTCTTAAAGGCAAGATCACCACCTTTGAAGTCGAGCAAGCTCAAGTACATGAGTTGTCATGCTTCCTCATCATCAAAACTACTGAAATCTTCTTGTTGATGATTGTTTTTCTCTTCTAAGAAGTGTTGAAGACATTTATGAAAGGTGTCTCAAGTGTCAAGACGAAGATATTAGTGAAGGGTATCTATCGTCCATATCATAAGCACTTGTGGTGGGTGCTTAGAAGTCAAGACTAGAAGCATTAGTGAAGGGTGCTTAGAAGTCAAGACACAAGACATTAATAAAGGGTGTCTTGAAGATCTAGTTAAAGGCATTAGTGAAAGGTGCCTTAGATGTACATTCGATATGGTGTGTTTCGATGTACAAGATAGATTAGTACCAGATCCAAGGATATTGATATCCTTGATGATGTTGTAGAAAGGAGTTGATCTCCTTTGGGATTAGTCGTTGGTGTAGTGTTGGGTAGTAGTTCCTCCATTGCAATGGAACTAGGTGCTTAGCCTAGTACCTAATAAAGGGTAGGCGACGTTATGTAGGTGTGGTTCACCTTGGTGTGAAAAAACCCGGTGGTTAGCCTAGCACCGTATAAAGGGTAGGCGACGTTGTGTAGGTGTGGTTCGCCTTGGTGTGAAAGAACTCAGTATTTAGCTTTGTACCGGAAAAAGGTGTAAGCGACGTTGTGAAGGCTTCTCCGCCATAAGGAGATTGGTGTAGTGTTTACGAACTCTCGAGTAGGTGACTCGGGGAGTGGAGTAGGGCAAGGAAGGTGTCCTTGTAGCCGAACCACTATAAATACTCGCGTTGTGGTTTTGTGCTTCTTACTCCTATCTTTTCATTACATACCTTTATATGCTTGTTTATCAACATCCAACACACACATCCAAATAGATTAACATAAGTCGATCTAAATAGTTTAAAAAGAAGTTTTAATTGGCAAAACTATTCAACCCCCCCTTCTAGTTTTCCACATTATTCTTTGATTTTTTGTCATACACCAGGTAAGTCCATTTAAGTCAAGTCGCTTTTTACATGGAAAAGCATTATTGTGACCATGGGCATTTAAGTCTAGGTTTTGTTTAAAATATTGGTTCTGAAACATTAGTGACGACACCTACAGATTCTCAAACTTTATTAACACCTTTTTTTCATTGGGTAACAAACTTTTTATTCTCGTACTTACACATAAATTTTTTCCTGGTGAGGCTGTTGCACCAATTTATGGTGCACCTATTGCAGGGAAGTAGATTGTGATAGGTGTTTGCTTAAATGCATGAATTAGATTGTGTTAGGTGGGTGTTTGGGAATAGCATGTTAAGGGGTGTTTTAAATTTCTTATTAAAATGAAATGGTTTTGAGTGTTCGAGTAGTTACGAAATGCTTGTTTGAATGTGAAATTAGCAGTTTACGTTAAAGTCTGGTAGTAATTTACCCCTTAAAGTCCTTGAATAGGCAGAGTGGCCAAACACACAAACATATGTTTATGTGAGTGTTGTTGTTCATTACAGCATAAGCAAATAAAAACTTCATCTCGTTCATTGGTTGCTTAATTAAAAAACCATAAGCATCCATTACCCTACCTATTTGTTAGATTAGGGCATCCATAGTGTAAGATTAAAGAAAACTGCATTTGTATTATACATTACATTTAAGGCATCGAGAGTGTATGGTTAGTGCATCAAGTTAGTATCACTAACCAAAAGTTTTGATCCATTCATAAATGAACGGGTCGAAATTGCCATGTCTAGTTTTGTATTTACTATGCTATTTTTCAATTGTTACCTATATATATGTGTTATCCTATTTGCGACACAAATTATACAAAAATGTTTGATATTGATGTACTAATTGACTGCTCATATCACAGATCTTTTCTACAATAAAGACCGGTTCCATTGCCATTGCTGCATCCACACTAGATTCATTACTTGATCTAATGGCTGGTGGCATCCTTTGGTTCACTCACCTATATATGCAAAGCATCAACATATACAAGTATCCTATTGGTAAACTGCACGTCCAGCCTGTTGGAATCATTATCTTTGCTACAATTATGGATACACTTGGTATGTTTATTTTAATGATTTTGAAATTAGAATATGTAAAATGGCGATGTTGGCATAAAATTGATGATAATGAGAGTTGAACCTTGATTTTTTATAGGGATTTCAGGTATTGATTCAGGCTGTAGACCAGTTAGTTGAACATAATCCTCCTGAGAAGATGTTGTCGCTTCAGATGGTGGTTATATGTAATCATGGTAGCTGCATCGGTTGTTAAACTTGGGTTGTGGTTGTACTGCAAAAGTTCTGGAAATGAGATCGTTCGTGCCTATGCGAAGGTATCATATTTTATTAGGCCATCTAATTTGAATTGTATATCTAATTTTAACACAGATGTAGTCTATTAACAGGATCATTACTTTGATGTGGTAACAAATGTTGTTGGGTTAGTTGTTGCTGTTCTTGGTGATAATTTTTATTGGTGGCTTGAACATGTTGGCGCTATTATTCTTGTTGATTATACGATTGCAAATTGGTCTGGAACCATTTTGGAAAATGCGGGTTAATTCAAGTTTTACTTTTTATTCGATGAACTAATCAACAAACTTAATGTTTTGCAAGTGTAGAAAGTTCAGAAGTATCAAATGTTGCTAAAACCACAGTGCAAACGGGCTACACAAAGAAATGAAGTTATTTCTATTTCTTCATTTCTAGTTTGTTTTAGTCTTTGTTGAATTGATAATGTACCTGGTACGGTTTTAAGATCTGGTAGTTAAATTTTTAACAACTGAAATTGTGTTATAGTTGTTCATTTCAGTGAAGCACACGAATAATGCATGTTGCTGAAGTTGTAATATTTGTATATGATGTTCTTTATTGCATGTTGTCGTATCAGTTATAAAAATTAAAGAAAGGAAAAAGGTAGTCAAAAACAACAAAACAATAAGTTAAAAAAAAGAAGAAACATAGATTGGTTCAAAAATTCAAAAAAATAAAGAAAGTCTAACAAATTAGATAGGCATTACACACATGGGAAAAAAATGCGTGCTACTGATCACATTTTTGAAAAAGTTAAATTGCATCGTTTGACCAAATTGACCTAAATAATACGTAGGAAAATATGATAAGAAGAGAAAAGATGTAAAAGTTACAAAACAAACCTTATAAAATAAAATAAGTTACAATAAGGCCCCTTGAGTTGGGAAAAAAAGAGGGGGAGGAGGAGGGGGTGATTTGTACACTTTTCTCTTGAGATGGACTTTTTAAATGATCCAATCCCTATATATATATATATATATATATATATATATATATATATATTTAGGAATATAATTATATATATAATCCGATAAAACGCACGTGGGATCTAAACAAGCTAAAATACTCAACAACACTACCGAGATCACAACGGGGGAAAAACATTTCACTTATCATCAAGGTGAGTTCATAGCCTCGCTTTTACTTTATTTTGCAAACCCCGCGAGGGAGATACATGCTCTAAACTAGAACACAAGGTTTTTCATAAATGTTCTTTTCTTGATTATTGGAATTGCCTAAGTATTTAGCCATAAGTCCCATGTATCATGAACCATTAGTCACCGCGAGTGAACGCAGATATCGTGAATAGCACTATGGGGATTAACGACCCCATCTTGGTTATAGAAAAATAATCGGGGCGCACCATATTTGAATTGCATTAGGTAATTGGCTATTACCTCCTTTGGGGCAAAACTATTACGTACACCAGTAATTCGGTGTATGCAGTTGAGTCTTGGTTGCATGAGCTTAGCGCATAATAATTTGTGATTTTCCTTATGATATTGTTGGTTTACAAAGATCATGCTCTTACACTTGTGTTCAACTGTTATTTAAACCTATGGATTTCACTCAACATTTTTGTTGACTTTTTTTAAGCATGTTATCTCAGGTAATCTGTGAAGATTATGACCAAGGCGCAGAGTGGGGAATGGCAAGGCTTTTCTGGTGGTTAATCATAAAGTTGTCATTTTTTTCAAACTCATGATCTATATTTTGGGAAAAATGCTCGAACAATTTACAATGTTTTGTAACAACTATGAGTTTTCAATAAATGATAACTACTTTTAATAAAACGCCTCTTTCGAGTCGTTTTCTATCATTATTGACTATGATCTCCATTCGAGTAACACCCGAATTAGTCTTCCGTTGTCATTAAGATTTTCGGGGGTGTTACAAAAAACTTCATTAACACATAATTTTTACATTCAATGACGTCGTATGAACATAGTTTAAAATCTTGACTATTACATTCTAAGATGTCCTCTTCTTTTCAGCGATACAACCTTAGCTAGGCGGATAGTGATCAAGACCTACAACAATACAAATACCTGATAGAACGAAATGGAATGATGCGATTTTTGCATTTTTTCGGGTAAACTCGGGTCTTCATATGTATTTTTCAAGATGTTATTTTTTCATGTTATAAGATACTGTAAAAAACATCGATGCATATTGCAATGGGTGAAAAAATAACTGATGAGATGTGAGTAATATCTTTTGCGTGATCAGCTTCATATTTGTTTCCCTGATATTGTGAGAATGACATTATACCGTTGTCTTTTTCTTTATAGAGATACTTTACGATAGATATCGATACTTACAATTTTGACTAAATCACCTTTAGTGTCTAGGCTATAGACTGATTGCCATCATTTCTCTTAATACTTGTCCTTTAGGTTCCCAAGATAGATAAGCATGACATATATGTGCAATAGCTTGTAAATTTAACCATACTATGATTATTAAGTTTTGAAATTTTAAGTTTGTATGGACAATTAACTTAGAGAGCTTATGAAAACTAGTTCTGCACAATTGCTAATAAAATGTTATTCATATCATTAATACTTAAAATCTATAATAAAGTATGCTATAATAGAAATCGTAAAATAATCAATATTGGGTCATTACGGGCAAAAAATATGGCGTTATTAGCTAAATGGTGGTGGAGATTTAGGAATGAGGGGCGGAGTTTATGGGTTAGGGTGATTAAAAGTATTCATGGGGGTGGAGGTGGGTTAGATAGTAATTGGGCAACGGGTGGGGGGGTAAATGGAGGGGGGGTTTGGCGGGATATCATGAGAATAGGGATAGAGATGGAGGGGTTGGGGTTTGAGTTTACATCTTCATGTAGAGGTGTATTAGGGGACGGGAGGGATATTAGGTTTTGGACGGATAGGTGGGTTGGTGGTCAAAGATTGTGTGATAGATTCTCTAGGTTATTTCACTTAGATAAAAGTATGGAAGGTAGTGTGGTGGATAAGGGGACATGGGAGAATGGGGTGTGGGCTTGGAAGTGGGATTGGGGGAGAAATATTAGGGGTAGAGTGTACAAGGAGTTGGATGATTTAGTTTGTGTTTTGCAAAATGTTGTTGTATCTAATAATTGTAGGGATAGATGGAGGTGGACGCTATTTGATGATGGTGAATTCAAGGTCAAAGATTTAACAAGTATGATCGAGAACAAGATTCTTCATGTGGAAAGTGGTGGTCAAGGAACGCTTTGGAACAAGTTGGTGCCGATAAAGGTTAACATTTTCGTGTGGAGAGCTTTGAAAGGAAGACTTCCGGTTCGAGAGGAGCTTGACAAAAGAGGTATTGATTTGGATTCGGTGCTTTGCCCAAGTTGTAATAATGCGGTGGAATCATGTGCTCATTGTTTGGTCACTTGTGATCTTGCAATGAGTGTTTGGGACAAGATCTTTAGTTGGTGGAAGTGGGGGCAAGTTAATGCTTTTTCATTGGATGAATTTTTTTCATCTAATGGAAACGTTAATGCCCCTAATACTATATCTTGTGTTTGGCAAGCGGTTATTTGGTCATCCGGATACTTCATTTGGAAAGAAAGAAACGCTCGTGTGTTCGGTAAAAAAGTTTCAAGTACAAATAAAATCGTGCAAGATATTCAACTAAAAAGCTTTGAGTGGCTAGTTCGAAGATCAAAGAAATATAAAAGATTGGAGTGGCAGCAGTGGTTATTTGATCCTAAGAATTGTCTGATATAGAATTCTGGCCTATGACCAAGTTCTCTATTTCGTGGTACCTGTGTGCAGTTGGTCTGTGGAAAAGTGTTAAGTGTGTCAGGTTAGTTCGTGTGGTTGCAAGATTTTTCGTCATTCTGGTATTTGCTTGGAATCTCAGTGTACTGTGTGTCTGCACTTTAACTTTCTTTGGTATGTAATCCATGGGGACCATATGTATTTGTTCTATTTTCCATCAAACTATCCTTCCTTGTGGTTCTGCCATCTCAGAATCATTTGGTTTTGGATTGTTTTGTTTGGTTATAGGGTACTTGGGCCACATGGGTTTTATTTGTTTTTGGTTTAAGTGTTGTTTAGTCGTAGAGGTCTTGGAGTGGCTTCTTCCCCGGTTCGTATTTTTTGTCTTGTATTTTGTGTTCTCTTTCGGGTTCCTTCTCTTTAACCGTCTTGTTTAGAGAGAGGGGATGCCGTTTGTTTGTATCGTTTGGTTGTGGTTTTAATATATTGTTGCCTTTCAAAAAAAAAAAAAAAAAAAAAAAAAAAAAAAAAAAAAAAAAAAAAATAACTATTATGTATATGAACTAGAGGAAGAACTAAAGGGAACAAAGGCATTTGCATGATAATTATTATTTCCTTCAGTGCAACTTTTCATAACAAATTGTGTGGCAGGGGGTTTAGTACCAAATTGTCTCTTTAAGGAAAGAGCACCGCACCGTGTCGGCTCCCGCAAGAAGATTCTCTTTTACAGATCCAAAACGATGTCATTGCACATAGACTCTAAGAAAATGAGATCCCAAAAAAGTTGATGGCAAAAGGAATCGTCTTTGGTGTGTAAAAAGAGCAAACGCTGACACGGTCTCAATAATGCTTCATGACAGTATTAGGAGAGTTTTCAAAAAGGGTTACCTCACACCATACCTCTCTTTGAACAAACCCAAATGTTGCCTTAGCATGAAATGACGACTCCGGCGCACACGACGTGGAGTGATCAAGACTTGTGGAGCACCAAGACGAAGTTTGCATTGTTCGCCGTTTAGTGATGAAGATTATGTTTAAAACTGGTTCGATAGTCTGACCTTGCAGCACATAAGTTTATTACATGTGGACAACATATTAGTAATATTTGAGATGTGACGTTGACATTGGATACATTGAATTGGTTTGGAATAGGTTTACAATGCCAAGACATTGAAACAAATTGTAATTAGGGGTGTATGAGGATGAGTAGTAAACTACGCTATTTATAGGGAAAGAGAATGCGAGATCAGGTGACAAAAATGTGTCAACTTCATATCGTAGCCACTCGTTTACTATCGATGTTCTACATTCATAGTTTGAAAGTTCATCGCCAATAGCGCATATGTGACGAGATTAATGTGACTAACGTGATAGTTTACTCAGACGCCATAGTATGTTGATGAGAAAAACTAACAAAGATTATCATATCTCAGCCATCACGGAGAGTCGCCAAGGTATCGTAGAAGTTCGCAGGTTATCACTTCATTTTGGGTTCTGAAATACAAATTCGAAAGCATATCGAAATCGATATCACATTAAAGTGGATGCTCTCATGACCGAAATCGGTTATGCTGAAGGACAAACCAATTACTACTACTTTGTTAAGCCTGGTATTACATTGGATGATGGCTTGTTTAGTTTTCGCGAAGCTATGAATCTTGAGTTGTTGAAAGACATTGTCAACGACCATAAGTTGATAGATGTTTATGTTGAAATAGGTAAGAAAAAATTAGAGTTGTCTGAAATGTCCCCACAATCAATTAAGATTGTATTTTGGGAGATTGATGAAGAAAATAGAAAAGTTGCTAGTGCTGCTATCCAATCGTGTAATAGACGATTGGTTTTAGATGACCTTGATAATAAGCATCTACTAGAGCTTTTTATGCAAAATAACTATAAACTATCTATGGATGTTAAAATTATTAGGATTTATTAAATAAATTCTTTTTACCCATCGCGTTATAACTTTATTGATATCTATTGTATTGTACATAAGTATAAAACAATTACTATTTTTTGTATTTTACTATATACCATATTTTAAATACTTCATTGTAAAATTAGTTCGTAATTTATATTGTTCTATGATGTATATGACCATTTACATTTTCTTTTGTTTACTCCAACTCTATTTTCTTTCTATTATATTTTTATTTGAGTTAACATTTCTTTTAATCAAACGATGTCTTTTTGTTCACTAAAAAATCAAACAGAAGGTTAAATTGGTAATTTCAGGAAACTTAAATTGCTCATTCAGAACAATTATCAAATAATCATTTTCACTCATAATTAGGTTCATTCAGCATCTTGGAATCATTCAGTAGCTTTGATTTATTCAATGATAAATCATACTGTAAAACCCTAAAATCTAAAACGCGTAAAAGACTAATTTGCCCTCTAAATTTAAAACTTATAAAATACGTAAATGCTCATTAAATGTAAATGTAACCTTACCTTTTTATTAATCGACATCCATTTATTCTCATATGTTCGCGTTTCCTTGATACTTTTGGAACCACAAATTATTTTCGTTTGTACCCGACTAACGACACTCCTTATTATTATTAATCTCGGAATCCAAAAATTTCATACACACATACACGTTTATATATTCTTGGATCTAAACACATTTATTTCTTCTTATCGTTAGACTAACAGTTTTGGTGAATGGCCCAAATGAACTATTTTGTTTTAACCCATGACCATTTGAGCCCATGCAAGCTACGAATTCAAATATCAGATCCACGTATCCTTCTTTTCATTTCCATAGGTCATTCTTGGGAAAAAAACCTAAACCTAAGACTGCCGTCATTTCCTCTCCACCACCGAAAACCATAGCAACCGATCCATTGTTCGTTTTGTGCTCGTGATGAAAAAAGAAAACCCTAGCACCCAAAGAAAGTTACGGCAAACAATTTTCCATCTCTTTTTCTGTCGCCAAGAGTAAGGTCCAAAGAAGAGTGGTACAAGGTTCGTTAGGGCTGAAACTCACGTGTTGGTTACGAGTATTGTTTGGTGTTGATCGTGGAATTATTGCTGCTGATACTGTCGTGATTCATAGGGTTCAAAGGGTTTGATTCGCTTGGCTTTGATCCTTGTTTCCCCTTCCTTTCACTCGCTACAAAGGTATCTCCATCATGACCTCGTTGTTCCTTCTTCGTTTCTGAATCAGATTGTGTATATATGTCCACCATACGCATGTTTTTGAACCTAAATAAAACGTTTCATAAACTGTTAAAGTGAGGCTAAGGATTAGTCAAGGAACAGGTTACATAAAATCATGAAATAAACTCTTATATGTTGACTATATGTAAGCATTATAAACTGATATTAAATCTGATTTTGAACCATATATCTCGACACACTCATTCTTTTATTAGTAGCCTGCTTAAATGGAATTTAAATATGTGAATATGCATCATGCGTGTGTCATCTTTAAGAGGTCCATGTTTGTAATCTAATTTATAATAGTTATGGGTACTGTTGCATGGTAGTAATGGTGTACAAGTCATGTACAAGATACAAGTACTGGAAATAAAAACTTGACTTCATTTCATGCATGGCCTTAAAGTATGTCGTGTGTTTTTGTGTTATGAGGGTCAAACGAGATTTGTAAAACATGGAAATGGCTCTGCTGTAGCTAACTATTTTGGTTCACAAAAGTTGTGTTTTGTTGGTCTTAGTCTCGCAAGGGAATGAGTATCGAGAAGGGTAAATGAGTAGAGACGAGTTCGGTTTTGAAAGAAAGGTGTTCATGTGTTCATGTGATTATAAGGGTCGAAGAGGTTAAGTATATAAAAAAATGGTCTCGGTACTGTTTTTGGAGGTATGTTCAAGGGCGATCGCGGGAAAAATGGTCGAGTCATTTTGTGTTTTGAAAAGGGGTCGGGGAAGATGAGTCGGGGGTCAGTAGTAATGTGTAGTTACTTGGTCGTAAATATTAGTCATTTGAACCGCGAGCAAGCTTTTAAATATGGATCGATAACATATATTGAAGCAAATTTTCTCTTTTCATTTAACGTATATGAAATTGTCATGTTAACTAAAATCTTTAGTTATTTTACATTTTTAACCTTAGACTTTGGTCATGGGCGCATGCAAACCTTAAACTTTGTCGAGTTGTCACTTTTGACCCTAATCTTTGGAATCTATAATATTTGACCTCTAACTTCGCTATATGGTCATATTAAACCTTTAAATTTACCATTTATCATTTGTAACCCCTAAGTATGGCTAAGTAATAATTATTACCCTAAAGTATTTATTTCGGTCTATTACTAAAAATGAGAATACGATTAATAACTCTAAAAATATTAATACGATTTATATAAGCAATAAATCCGTTATGACTTAAATGAGCTAATAGATATTATACGAACCGTAATCCGTGTAGATTCGTTGAAGAAGACGTGGCGTCGTATCTTTGTGTTCATTCATTTGTTTGCTTTCCTTTCATCGGCGTTAAGGTACAGATATTCTATCCCTTTTCAGTAGGGGTTTCTCATGATTCGTTTACATATTTCGATATCAGCTTTGAACCGTTATATTTTCCACTGAGCCTTCTTATTAGGGATTCCCTTTAACTTTGCTTCGTTTATAATATTCCATTTTCTATGGTTCCTTATGCTATGACCCTTTGATATGGATTCTCTGTTATTGGACCTCTGTTATTGAACTAATGTTACTAAACCTTTGATACTGAATTTTGATATTGAACTGTTGCTACTGAACTTTGATATTGAACTGTTGCTATGAACCTTTGAATGGTGAACTACTGATATTGAACCTCTGATTATTATGACGGATACATTGCTATACTATGGACCTTGTCTGACCCTTCAGATTGATACCCGAGCCAAATACTGTTAACTAGTCATGGGGGTTCCATGTCCGTGTCATTGATGCACCAATGGCATGACTCTAGTGTGGTTGAGTGATGCTCCACACCGTCCCTATACTGTATTGATTATGCGCGCTTCACTGTTATTGTTATGGCCACTAATATTTCTGCAGGGGCGTATGGATGCATCCTAGATCTGTACTGTACTGTTACTGATATATATACTGTTCTGGTGATGTGGTGCGTGTGTGCAATACACCCCCTCACATACTGGGAGCTAGCTACTCCACTGGTTACTGAGGTCTCCCCTCCTATTGTCTGGTATTCCGAGGTCACCCCTCCGAATACGATGGTTACTATTGATTACTGGGCTGCTATTGCCACTACTGATATTACTGTACTGTACTGTTGGCTCGGGATAGATTTCTGACAACCCTTACACTGCTGATATATTTATATTGTACCGCATGTTTACCCCAATGCACCATATTCTGTATTGACTGCCCGTTACCCTGTACCCTTATGTGACTTATTCTTCTACCATTGCATTCACGTACCGGGTTATTATATGTTTATTGGATTTTTTTATGCTATTTATGTTTTATGTGACTACTGAGTATCCTGCTATGATGTAATTAATATGTGGTTATCTGAGTTACATGTTTTCGTCTGATGATATGTGATCTCACTGTTATGTGAACCTCTTAATTTGTTTGGTAACCATGCTATGGGTAATCGATAGTTTTGTATATTTATTATGTGTACTTCGTTAAGTTAATCTCGTGGACTGAGACTATTCGTTGCGTCCTTATCGGCTTGTTGTTGACCTGTCATGTTACATTTCTGTCTATGCTACGGTTTGACTGGGTAAATGGTTCAACTTGTGACGTCTGGACTGATAATTTGTTTAGTTGCTCTGCTATGTTTTTAATACATTTAATTATAATGTTCATACTGTAATTCCTACTGGTTATGTGTGACTGCCATGCTTTGACTGCTGCTAGTACTTCTGCTGTTATGATACTCGTTATGTTTTGACTGTGGGTTACTTGACTTTTGTGACTGCCATGCTCACTTTCTAATTACTTGCTTCCGCTAACTTTTATATTTTTGTTTGGCTTATATGTTGTCTGTTTTCCTGATTTTCTTGTATGCCTGTTGTATGTGTTTATTTACATGTCATCGATGCCTTGCTTTGCTTCGTTCTCCTTGTCATCTGTTCATTTTGGATATCTATATAATAGTGTTCTGCAGGATCCTCATTGACTCATTGATCTAATTTCACTGCAACTTTGTTATCCGTTTCCTTTGTTTCATTTGGGATTTCAGATTTTATTTAGCTTTTCTTTTGTTATATCTGTTCACTGGGCTTTTTAAGCTCAGCCGCATTTCTTTTCCTGCGGCAGGTTTTTAGGTTGAAGATGGGCTTTGATGGGCTGAGAGTTGGATTATCTGAGTGGACCAACCCTAGTTTTCCTTTATCATTTGGATTTAATTTGAAGAGATATTGTTTTCAGATTTTAGATCCGTTTTGGACATATTCGATTTTGTATTTTCTTTGTAAGTCATCCGTTATATGACTTGGTAATTTATTTTAAATGCTTTCGCTTATAAAATTTTAATTGTATGTTCTGATATGACACCAGAATGTGACACTTCTACCCTTGTCGGGTTGGGGTGTTACAATTATGGTATCAGAGACCAGGTTTCGTCTTGTTGACCTTAGGATTGACCTGTGAGGACTTGGGTAGACACTAAGCTTCCGTCTGTTATGATAGATTCCGATTCCTTTTTATTGTCGTTCAGATTTGACTTTGATAATCTTTTGTCTTCACTGTTTTGGTCTTCTTCTCTTCACATTCGGTTTTATTACTTTGTCTTCGCACATCCGTTTGTCGATCGTTAGATGGAGACTACCCGTGGAGCCGAAGATGATGGTGCCGAACCCGTGTTGCTGCAACAGTCTCTGAGCTGAAGAGGTTCGTGAAGCCGAAGCCACACCCGACCGCCGTGCTGCTGGAGGCATCAGGATGCTGCTGGAGGAAGCTGGACGGACCAACCAATGACGCAAAAGACGGAGACAAGATCCAACCGGTGTCTGAGATGGTTCATCTACTTCATGTGATCTGGGTGCGACTTGTGTTACTCAGATTCGTTTGTCATGCGTTTTGAGGCGGTTTGATATTTTGTTAAGTGACTTTGATCAGTATTGCTTTTCTTTGATTCGTTCAGAACTCGGTTTGAATCGTGAAGTTTTATCGTTTGGCATTTTGGTAATATCTCAGTTTTTTTTTTTGGATCGTCAATAATGAGTCGTGAGGAACCGTTCGAGCTAGTTGGTGGCATTCTCTCTTTTGTGGTATGGTAAGTTGTTTGATGTGTTATATGCTGTATGTACGCGATTCTGGTCTGCTCTGGTATGTTACTTGATATCTGTATGTGATATGTTTTGTGTGCTATTGGCTATGTGGTTCGTCATGACCTGAGACAGAATATGATGACAATAAGGACTTGTTATGTGATGCAAGTATTATGACGCTTGATCAACGTGATAATACCGAGATCATATAATTTGAACTCATTGAGATCATACGACGTGTTGGGAAATGCCTGGGGTTGGTACGTGAATGGAATATGACTTGTATCCGTTATTTGGCACTCCTCATGTTCGTTTGAAATTCTGTACCTATTTGTGAGATTTTCGTCAATATTTGTTACGTATAAGTTTTGTACGCTTTGGAACCGAAATCGTTATGATCTGTGTGAAGCTATAGATTGCTACGTCTGCCTTAGACTCATACGTCTCTGTGTACCTTTGCGACTTCAATTTTCGAGGACGAAAATTTTCTTTTAAGAGGGGAAGAGTTGTAAAACCCTAAAATCTAAAACGCGTAAAAGACTAATTTGCCCTCTAAATTTAAAACTTATAAAATACGTAAATGCTCATTAAATGTAAATGTAACCTTACCTTTTTATTAATCGACATCCATTTATTCTCATATGTTCGCGTTTCCTTGATACTTTTGGAACCACAAATTATTTTCGTTTGTACCCGACTAACGACACTCCTTATTATTATTAATCTCGGAATCCAAAAATTTCATACACACATACACGTTTATATATTCTTGGATCTAAACACATTTATTTCTTCTTATCGTTAGACTAACAGTTTTGGTGAATGGCCCAAATGAACTATTTTGTTTTAACCCATGACCATTTGAGCCCATGCAAGCTACGAATTCAAATATCAGATCCACGTATCCTTCTTTTCATTTCCATAGGTCATTCTTGGGAAAAAAACCTAAACCTAAGACTGCCGTCATTTCCTCTCCACCACCGAAAACCATAGCAACCGATCCATTGTTCGTTTTGTGCTCGTGATGAAAAAAGAAAACCCTAGCACCCAAAGAAAGTTACGGCAAACAATTTTCCATCTCTTTTTCTGTCGCCAAGAGTAAGGTCCAAAGAAGAGTGGTACAAGGTTCGTTAGGGCTGAAACTCACGTGTTGGTTACGAGTATTGTTTGGTGTTGATCGTGGAATTATTGCTGCTGATACTGTCGTGATTCATAGGGTTCAAAGGGTTTGATTCGCTTGGCTTTGATCCTTGTTTCCCCTTCCTTTCACTCGCTACAAAGGTATCTCCATCATGACCTCGTTGTTCCTTCTTCGTTTCTGAATCAGATTGTGTATATATGTCCACCATACGCATGTTTTTGAACCTAAATAAAACGTTTCATAAACTGTTAAAGTGAGGCTAAGGATTAGTCAAGGAACAGGTTACATAAAATCATGAAATAAACTCTTATATGTTGACTATATGTAAGCATTATAAACTGATATTAAATCTGATTTTGAACCATATATCTCGACACACTCATTCTTTTATTAGTAGCCTGCTTAAATGGAATTTAAATATGTGAATATGCATCATGCGTGTGTCATCTTTAAGAGGTCCATGTTTGTAATCTAATTTATAATAGTTATGGGTACTGTTGCATGGTAGTAATGGTGTACAAGTCATGTACAAGATACAAGTACTGGAAATAAAAACTTGACTTCATTTCATGCATGGCCTTAAAGTATGTCGTGTGTTTTTGTGTTATGAGGGTCAAACGAGATTTGTAAAACATGGAAATGGCTCTGCTGTAGCTAACTATTTTGGTTCACAAAAGTTGTGTTTTGTTGGTCTTAGTCTCGCAAGGGAATGAGTATCGAGAAGGGTAAATGAGTAGAGACGAGTTCGGTTTTGAAAGAAAGGTGTTCATGTGTTCATGTGATTATAAGGGTCGAAGAGGTTAAGTATATAAAAAAATGGTCTCGGTACTGTTTTTGGAGGTATGTTCAAGGGCGATCGCGGGAAAAATGGTCGAGTCATTTTGTGTTTTGAAAAGGGGTCGGGGAAGATGAGTCGGGGGTCAGTAGTAATGTGTAGTTACTTGGTCGTAAATATTAGTCATTTGAACCGCGAGCAAGCTTTTAAATATGGATCGATAACATATATTGAAGCAAATTTTCTCTTTTCATTTAACGTATATGAAATTGTCATGTTAACTAAAATCTTTAGTTATTTTACATTTTTAACCTTAGACTTTGGTCATGGGCGCATGCAAACCTTAAACTTTGTCGAGTTGTCACTTTTGACCCTAATCTTTGGAATCTATAATATTTGACCTCTAACTTCGCTATATGGTCATATTAAACCTTTAAATTTACCATTTATCATTTGTAACCCCTAAGTATGGCTAAGTAATAATTATTACCCTAAAGTATTTATTTCGGTCTATTACTAAAAATGAGAATACGATTAATAACTCTAAAAATATTAATACGATTTATATAAGCAATAAATCCGTTATGACTTAAATGAGCTAATAGATATTATACGAACCGTAATCCGTGTAGATTCGTTGAAGAAGACGTGGCGTCGTATCTTTGTGTTCATTCATTTGTTTGCTTTCCTTTCATCGGCGTTAAGGTACAGATATTCTATCCCTTTTCAGTAGGGGTTTCTCATGATTCGTTTACATATTTCGATATCAGCTTTGAACCGTTATATTTTCCACTGAGCCTTCTTATTAGGGATTCCCTTTAACTTTGCTTCGTTTATAATATTCCATTTTCTATGGTTCCTTATGCTATGACCCTTTGATATGGATTCTCTGTTATTGGACCTCTGTTATTGAACTAATGTTACTAAACCTTTGATACTGAATTTTGATATTGAACTGTTGCTACTGAACTTTGATATTGAACTGTTGCTATGAACCTTTGAATGGTGAACTACTGATATTGAACCTCTGATTATTATGACGGATACATTGCTATACTATGGACCTTGTCTGACCCTTCAGATTGATACCCGAGCCAAATACTGTTAACTAGTCATGGGGGTTCCATGTCCGTGTCATTGATGCACCAATGGCATGACTCTAGTGTGGTTGAGTGATGCTCCACACCGTCCCTATACTGTATTGATTATGCGCGCTTCACTGTTATTGTTATGGCCACTAATATTTCTGCAGGGGCGTATGGATGCATCCTAGATCTGTACTGTACTGTTACTGATATATATACTGTTCTGGTGATGTGGTGCGTGTGTGCAATACACCCCCTCACATACTGGGAGCTAGCTACTCCACTGGTTACTGAGGTCTCCCCTCCTATTGTCTGGTATTCCGAGGTCACCCCTCCGAATACGATGGTTACTATTGATTACTGGGCTGCTATTGCCACTACTGATATTACTGTACTGTACTGTTGGCTCGGGATAGATTTCTGACAACCCTTACACTGCTGATATATTTATATTGTACCGCATGTTTACCCCAATGCACCATATTCTGTATTGACTGCCCGTTACCCTGTACCCTTATGTGACTTATTCTTCTACCATTGCATTCACGTACCGGGTTATTATATGTTTATTGGATTTTTTTATGCTATTTATGTTTTATGTGACTACTGAGTATCCTGCTATGATGTAATTAATATGTGGTTATCTGAGTTACATGTTTTCGTCTGATGATATGTGATCTCACTGTTATGTGAACCTCTTAATTTGTTTGGTAACCATGCTATGGGTAATCGATAGTTTTGTATATTTATTATGTGTACTTCGTTAAGTTAATCTCGTGGACTGAGACTATTCGTTGCGTCCTTATCGGCTTGTTGTTGACCTGTCATGTTACATTTCTGTCTATGCTACGGTTTGACTGGGTAAATGGTTCAACTTGTGACGTCTGGACTGATAATTTGTTTAGTTGCTCTGCTATGTTTTTAATACATTTAATTATAATGTTCATACTGTAATTCCTACTGGTTATGTGTGACTGCCATGCTTTGACTGCTGCTAGTACTTCTGCTGTTATGATACTCGTTATGTTTTGACTGTGGGTTACTTGACTTTTGTGACTGCCATGCTCACTTTCTAATTACTTGCTTCCGCTAACTTTTATATTTTTGTTTGGCTTATATGTTGTCTGTTTTCCTGATTTTCTTGTATGCCTGTTGTATGTGTTTATTTACATGTCATCGATGCCTTGCTTTGCTTCGTTCTCCTTGTCATCTGTTCATTTTGGATATCTATATAATAGTGTTCTGCAGGATCCTCATTGACTCATTGATCTAATTTCACTGCAACTTTGTTATCCGTTTCCTTTGTTTCATTTGGGATTTCAGATTTTATTTAGCTTTTCTTTTGTTATATCTGTTCACTGGGCTTTTTAAGCTCAGCCGCATTTCTTTTCCTGCGGCAGGTTTTTAGGTTGAAGATGGGCTTTGATGGGCTGAGAGTTGGATTATCTGAGTGGACCAACCCTAGTTTTCCTTTATCATTTGGATTTAATTTGAAGAGATATTGTTTTCAGATTTTAGATTCGTTTTGGACATATTCGATTTTGTATTTTCTTTGTAAGTCATCCGTTATATGACTTGGTAATTTATTTTAAATGCTTTCGCTTATAAAATTTTAATTGTATGTTCTGATATGACACCAGAATGTGACACTTCTACCCTTGTCGGGTTGGGGTGTTACACATACTCCCTCCGTCCCATATTAACTGTCCACTTTGATTTTTCTATGTCTTTCATTTCTAACTTTGACCTTAAATATTTTTAATTGTGTTATATAATACTTGATGCAAAATATATAAACATATTGAGTTTAAATGTATTTTTCACTGATATATTTTTTATTAAATATTATATAACATAAACAAAAATATTTAAGGTCAAAGTTGGGAAAGAAAGATTTAGAAAGTCAAAACAGGACAATTAATATGGGACGGAGATAGTATTTTTTTATATCAATCAGCCTCTTAGTTTTTTCGATTCAGTTGAGTTTACGAGTTGCAAAGATTTATGCTTACCCATGCACCTTAATGAGTTTAACTATAAAATACGAGCTATAAATTTATTTCTCTATAAGATACATAAGAAAGTAAACAAGATTTAAATGAGATATATCGCAGTGTAACGCGCGGGTAATGTAATTCTAGTTTACAATAATCGTAAAAAGGTTATTTATTTCCGCATCTTTGCGCGGCTACTAAATAGCTAGGTATATGATGAGATTTATTATGTCAGTTTATTTGGAGAAGACAAGTAATTAACTCTGATTTATGCGACAAAACGAAGTACCTCGTGATCGTCTTCAACTCTTTCCACGATCCCCTAAATGTGTACCTGCTAAGTTTTGACCGTGTACCTCTTGTGCGGATGATATGCTAGTTTAAAAACGCATACCAAGCATGCTATTTATTTATTTAGATTAATATCCATATACAATATGTTATTTTCTTGTATCCGTTGATGAATTATTGCTAGTTAATTAATACTCGTAATGCTATACACTTTTTGTAGCATTCATTAACCTCTTTTTAACGACTCAAATGATGGTGAATTAAGTTTGTTGCTGCTTGATAGCGCGCCATTAAACTCATAATGAGCCCACATTTTATAATCAGCTTGGGACATAATCATGTTAGCATTTCACTCTTTGACAATGCATGATTGTTAATAAAAACCTATCTATACTACATTATAAAGCATTTAGGACTTTCTATTAATAGAAGTCTTAAAATTTTAAAACCAAAAACATTACTATAAAAGGAAAATATATACTACATTATAAAGCATTTGAGACTTTCTATTAAAGGAAGTCTTAAAATTTTAAGACAAAAAACATTACTATAAAAGGAAAAGTAAAAAATGAATGTAAAATCTGAAAATTTAAGTCTGGTTAAAACCATATGTAACCGTCCTCTACATTTTAATGGAATTGTTTATAAGAAAAACTCACTATAGTTAAACCACCAATTTAATGCTAAAATTTGAAAAATAAAAATGTTTACCATTTAAACTATTAATAATTTAGACTATCTACTTTTGAAAAACATTTATCTACTACTTTATAATAAGGAAGTTTAAAATAAAAAACATTTGCTCGCCACAAAAATAATTATCGGGTACCCACCGCCTCATTGCGCGGGTACCCTTCTAGTGTTAGTTTACATATTTATATGTACAGTTAGATAATGTACTCTGAAAAATTTCAATTACTATAAGTTTTCGTTATAGATAATAAAAGTTCTCATAATAATATACTCGAATATGTGTTATTTGTAGGCTTTTAGATGATAAATAACCTTTTTTTTGGGTCATATGTGAATTTTTCTTTGTTGAGTTATTCGATAACAGCGAGTCATTGGCTCGTTACATGTAGCCAACTAAAGTGCTTAACTAATGTATTATTATGATCGTTTTAGACTTCTGGACAACTTCAAAATTTCAAATGTGTACTTATTGATTTTAAACCCTATAACTGTTGGACGTAATGACGTATGATGACTTGTTAATAAGTAGGGTTTATATCCACAAGCATTTGATTATGGCTCAGACACATTTGTTTGGCTTTGTTTATTTTTCACAAACAAACCAACATGTATTTTGATTATGGCTCATCATTTTCATTCCAACATTCTCATCATCAATACCTTCCACTTGTAACGGAAAACTGACTCCATGGGATCTCCCGTTACTCCATCATTTTGTCTTCTACATACTATCTTTTTAAACATTCAGTTTCTTTATAAGATGGTAACAAACTAATACCAACATTATTTAAGAGGATCTAGCTTATTTATGATGAAATAAACAAAACAACACATGTTTGATCGAATAGAATGAAATAAATATGTTATATTCTAACCAACTCACTTAGGGGAGTTGGCCACCTTGGAGTCTTTAGGGGCTTTTGGGGGAGGGAGGTCTTGAGTTCAAATCTTGCAAGGGGTTTGAATGAGGGATTTTCCTTCAAGGTAGTCCTTTAATGAAGGGGTTTGAGTCTGGTAACCCCAGGCTCGAATCTTGGAAAAGGCAAGGGTTTACCCTTATTAATTGTCGTGTCTCCGGGCGGATTAGTAGGGGTTTTCCCCCCATCGGGTATTTGAAATAGGCATTTCTGCTTCGAGGGAGCTCTCTAGCGCGGACCCGGTTTAGACAACGTAGTCTAGACCTCCCGCTGTCGAACCGCGACACGAAGCACTTAAAAAAAATTCACCTTTCAAAAAAAAAAAAAAAAAAAAGTGTTATATTCTCCTAATCATCTTTCAGTGTTAATACAAATAAACGCATAAAAATGTTATTTCTTTTTAACATTTTTTTTTTTACGTTTTGCTAATGACAAATAATGTGTTAAGTAAAAGCCCAAGTAAACAGTTTTTTTACATCTATACATAAATCATAAATCTTAAGTTAATTATTGCTAATGTTAATATAAAGTCTGGTTTCGTACATTTCTGATATCTTACGAGAAGTGTAAAATTAGTTGACAGCAAAATGGCTAACGAGAATTAGAAAATTTTGGAATGTGATAGTCTTGTGATTACATTTAAAAAATAGAAAAGTATAAATATGATCGTTTTATGTATAAACACATTGGAGTGGCAATTTATGACACGACATGAACTCGACCTGAAATCGACATGAAAATTAATAGGTTTGGGGTTGAGTCTAAAGAGAGTTCAGGTTGGATTTGGGTTGACCCATCTAACCCGTTTATTAAACACGTCAGGTTCGGTTTGGTAATAAATTAAGCGGATCGACCCACCAACCCGTTTAAGATTTTTCTCAAATAAAAAATTATTTATATTTTCTTTTGTACGGGTTAAATAGGTTAAACAAGTCGATTCGAAAACCCGTTTAACCTGTTTAACTCGGGTAATGTGCCAACTTTTGTATATAAAACGGGTAAATGGGTCAACCAAAAGCCCGTTTAACCTATTCAACCTATGTAACTATTTAACCAGCCAACCAAAGTATATATACGGGTTAAATAGGTTAGGTTCGGATTATGTATAAACAAGTAAGGGTTGACATAACTGACCCGATAATCTAAATGGGTCAGGTTTTTGTTGGCGTTTTCTAACCCGCAAACCTGACAACCCGAACCCGCCAACCCGAACCTGATCTGAATTGCCACCCTGTAAACACATAGTGTCACATGACGAAATATTTCGATCTAAACACTAGAGTAAAAAAAAAAAATTTGATCTTTCAAGGGTTCGTAGAACTTATTTTAATTTGGTCTCTTTTTAAAATTCTGAAAAAAAAAAAAAAAAAAAAAAAAAAAAAAAAAAAAAAAAAAATCCCTAATTGCAACGCTATGAGTGTTCGACTTTACTATAGTTTGCTTTTGAGTTTATGTTGACGCTTGTCTCTATATTTTCCATGGTTGGTGATTACTACATGTCCTATTGTCCCCACAAAAATATTCTTGTAATCAATATATGTGTTTATATATTTTGTATTAATCATCCTCTTAAAAAAAAAACATCTTTTGTATATGCATGTACGTACTATCATTCAATTGGATTATTGGAAGATACTACTTTTATTGCTCATATCCTGTTACCCAACACCCTGTTTAATTTGTGGTATTTTGCCCATCTTGTGTGGTTAAGTTAACATGTTATGTCTTTGCTATATTTATTATCTCATATGAGCATCAAGTTTCTCTCAAGTTGATATAAAATTGATATAAACATGATCATTTTTATTTCCTCACAAACAAATAGATAATTAAGTCCCTCAATAAGTCTCACTGTTTTGTTTGTGATAGATCATAACCGGTCATGTTTATATCAACTTGAAAGAATCTCAATCCTTCGTATCGTTAGAGATATTTAACGCATGATTTAACGGATATCTGAATTCTTAACTTTTTGATTGATGGATCACCTTATGTCGTATTGCCATATATTTTTGGTTAACTACTTGTACTTTTACGATAGTTTCCAAGATATAAATGATTACTCTGAGTTATTTTCTAGACGGATGGAAAACAAAGTTATGAGTCTATTTGTGTGTGTTTTGTGTTCTAACATTTAGTACTATAAAACAACCTGGTTTTACATTTTAGATTACAACCAAATTTGAACAATTTTCGTGAGCTTTCTACTACCTATATCTCTTAGACCATGGCAATGTATCATGTATGTGAGAACATATTTGACGACCATGGCAGCGAGGCATCAAAAATACCCGTACCCGACTAACTAGACCCTGCCTGAACCCGAATAACGCTTATTCGGGTCGTGTTTAGCCAAACAAACAGCCCTAGTGACGTGCTAATTAACTTATAGACCAGTGGTTGACGTTGTTGTTGGTCGTGGGTCCTACATTACCCAAAAATGTAAAGAAAAGGGCAGGTTTCACATGGGCTTTAATAATTGCGGCTAAGAGAAACCAACATATTAAATCGCCGTTTAAACAGCCGGAAATCGTTATCCTCGTTTCATTTTAACAACCGGAATGTGCTTGCTAACGTTAGTGTCGGTTAACAGCATGTGGTCAAAAGCCATAATAAAAATATTAAATGTAACGGTACTAATATTCCTTACGAGGTATGATTAAAGTTTGGCGCGATTTCCGTACCCTCTCCCAATCACACACAACCTCCTGTTACAAAAGAATCTAACTAGACCTAAATTTATGTCTTTTATAAAATTCGGTTATAAAATCAACAATACGAACTGATTTATAAAGTTATGTTTGGACTCGGACCACTCATATCATACCCAATATGGTGATAAAAACAATATAGTGTACACTGTTATATCACATTTTATTATTGAAGGTGCATTGTCGCTTGCGAGTATATTATTATCGCGACTAAAAGGTGTTGTGGCTAAAGGTCTGACTGAGGTAGTAGCTAGAGGTCTTTAGCCACAAGTTTTAGTCGCGACCTTTTAGCCACAAAAAGTCGTGGCTAAAAATCTCGACTTTGAGTCGTGGATAAAATGCTCGATTCTAGAAGTGTTGGTTACCTATAGTTTTATTTGGGCTACTCACATAGTCACATGCATACACCACACTTGGTCAAATAAGTTATACGATGTCAAGATCAATCAATGTTCAAGAGTTGTCTTTGTCATCAGAATGCAATTGAATTATTTTTGGTACAAGCTTATATATACTATATACTCTGATACAACTATGTTTTGTATAATCATGTTTCGTCCAATGATATCACACAATTAGATAATAAAAGTAATTGGCTAAGACAATTATTAAGAGCTTAAGCATGAGCATGCTCTAATCACCCTCATATTACAGAAACTGGACATCCCTTCATTTTCAAGCCTTATCCTCTTATGATTCTTCTTAGCATGCAATATGCTTTGGACAATTCATTTGCATGCTTTTCCCTTTATGGTGTTTTATATTCTTATAAGATAAAGAATAATAAGAATGATATATTTAAATACACATAATTTATGATTTTTATGTAAATGGATGAAGTAATAAATCAAACGAATGACATTTTATGGAATGTTACATGTTAGTATTAGGCCAATGCTAATAATAAACATAATTATTATAGTCACTTCCTGTCACATTAGCGTCATTTTAGCTTTTTCTCTTCAAAACTGAAGGTTTTCAGTGTCTTCGTATGATTCATTCCAACCGAATATACAATATATAGATACATATGGGCCTTAACCTAAATAAACTAAACTGGACTTATACAAGAATACGGCTAACACTCCCCCGCAGTTTGAGCGGGAGGACATCAGACACTCAAACTGGCACGAAACTCTTCAAACAACGTCGTAGGTAATCCCTTGGTGAAAATATCAGCTTACTGAAAACGAGAAGGCATATGAAGAACCCGAACCTGACCAGCCGCAACCAAATCATGAACAAAACGAATGTCAATCTCAATATGCTTAGTCCGCTGATGCTGAACCGGATTGGAGGAGAGATACACAATACTCACATTATCACAATAGACAAGCGTAGCGGAAGACAAAGGAGTATGCAACTCACGAAGTAGATTGTGTAACCAACAGGTTTCAGTAACAACATTGGCAACACCACGATACTCAGCCTCAGCATTGGAACGAGAAAGCGTCGCTTGACGCTTAGAGGACCAAAAAAGTAAGTTGTTGCCAAGAAACACACAATAGCCCGAAGAGATCTCTGAGTAGTGGGGCAACCCGCCCAATCCGCCTCAGAATAAGCGACCAAAGAAGTAGGAGATGAAGCAAACTGCTGTAAACCATAGTCCAACGTACCCCGCACATACCATAAGATCTGCTTGAGAGCAGAAAAGTGAGGCTCACGTGAATCATGCATATAAAGACACACATGTTTCACAGCATACGTGATATCAGGTCTAGTGAAAGTAAGATACTGAAGAGAGCCTACAAGACTTCGATACAGAGTCGGATCAACAACCGAAGTACCACCAGCACCCAATTTGGACTCAGAAGCAACCGGAGTCCGACACGGATTACAATCAGTCATATGAGCATGCTCCAAAATCTCTATAGCATACTTACACTATGGCAAAATCATCCCATCAGAGTCACGCATAACAGAAACACCCAAAAAATAATTAAGAGCTTCCAAATCTGTCATAGAGAACTCCTGATGTAAAGAAGCGATAATCCGCTGTAACAAGCTGTTAGACGAAGCAGTGAGTACAATATCATCTACATAAAGTAACAAAAATGCAGTATCATCAGCCTGTCTGTAGATAAACAAAGAGGAGTCACATCAGCTAGAGCTAAACCCAACTGTACTTATGTAAGCAGCAAAACGCTGAAACCAAGCCCGACGGGCCTGCTTAAGCCCGTAGAGAGACCGCTACAATAAAAAAAGATAATCCGGATGCTCGGGATCCCGAAAACCAGGAGGCTGATGCATATAAACAGTCTCAGATAAATCCCCATGCAACAGGCATTCTTGACATCCAACTGATGAATCGGCTAATGTTGAGAAATAGCCAAACTAATAACAGTACGTATAGTACCAGGTTTAACAACTGGGCTAAAGGTCTCATCAACATCCACACCCTCAATCTGAGTACTACCATTCGCCACAAGACGAGCCTTGTAGCGACTAAGAGAACCATCGGCCAAATACTTGTGACGAAAGAGCCACATGAAGCAAACAATATTAACATCCACAGGGTGAGGCACTAGTGTCCAAGTTCAATCATAGTATTTTGCCAATTATCATCATTAAAAGCATCAGAATATGACTTAGGTAGGGGACAGAAACTAGAAACATGACCAACATAGCGGGGATTGGGACGAAAAGTCCCGACACGAGAACGTGTGACCATGGGATGAAGAGAAACCGGGTCAGGTGGAGGTGGAGCCTCATTCACGGCAGGTTCGGGAGTGGAGGGTGCAGGTTCAGGATTTGGGGGGTCAAGAGTGGGCTGCGCAGGGGAGACAGGTTCTGGAGGTGCAATAGTAGCTGGTGAGGTAATTGGGTAAGAGCGAATGATATCATAAATAACATCCGAGGCGACATCCAAAAAATCATAGGATGGGGTAACGGTTGGTGTCACAGATTCAAACAGAAAGGTAGTCTCGTCAAAAGTGAGATGATGAGAAATAATAATCTTATTTGTGTTAAGATCTAAGCATCCATAGCCACGATGATTCACGGCATAGCCCAAAAAGATACAAGGTGTAGCACGAGCACCAAGCTTGTTATCAGCATCAAGGTGAGGGTACCATAGGCACCCAAACACACGTAAGGTCACATAGTCAAAGGGGGTTCCAAACATTTTTATGGTCCGAATCATGCGCTCAGACTTCCCATTTTGTTGAGAAGTACGAGGACAGGAAAAACGAAATTGAATACCATTTGTAGAAAAAAGTGAATGAAAGGCTTAGTTATCAAATTCACCACCATGGTCACACTGAAACGAATTAATTTCGCACTTAAACTATGTACGAACAAAACTACGAAACAACATAAATTTAGATAACACATCAAATTTATTAACTAAAGGATAAACCCAAACATATTGAGAATAATGATCCAAAAATAAAACATAATACTTGAAACCAGATAAACTCGAAATTGGGGAAGTCTACACGTCCGAGTGGTTGAAGTAGTACACTCACATAATGTAATTCATCTCATCCACGTCGAGTTTGATAGGAACAAACGTGGTGAGATGATGCATGGCCATCAACTTGTCTGATAACGTGATAATAGGCATATGAGGGTTGGATCCGTTTGTCATTTTGAAGCAATAACGGGAGGTTGTATTTATGTAGGTTGTGGCATATTAATATGAGCACAACAACAGTAAGACAAAACAAACCAAAGCAAAAGGCTACTGATATCACAGACCAATTAACGATGAACGCAAACAAACTGAATCAAACTTGTAACAACAACAGTATAAAACAAACCAAATTAAAGAGTCGACCGGTTATCAGATTCCAACCAACGATCGACTATAAGACCAGAGAGACGACTTGTTATCAACACACAAACCAACGGTCGTCGTATCCAAAACTACCAACGATCGACCAAAGGACAGTCGAGTGGTAATCAAAAGCGAGAAAACTAAAACGTAAAAGTAGGGTTTGGGGTTAGAAAAAAAAGAAGGATCGTACCAATAGGCTGATACCATGAAGGTTTCCAATATTTTTCGTATGTTTCATTCCATCCGAATATACCATATATAGATACATACGGGCCTTAACCAAAATAAACTAAACTGGACCTATACAAGAATACGTCTAACAAAGACTACACCCTAACCACAATTTGCTAATAAGACGACCCCAACCATAACAAAAAACATAAAAAATAAAATAAATAAATAAAAAAATTTAAAAAAATGAAAGTTTGGTTGAATGGCCAACAATAACTTTAAAAAGGTTGGAGTCACACTCGGTTGGCAAAGGTTGTGCTAGTGGGGGCGACCAGTTGAAATGGTCGGTTGGTTGGGGGGTCAACTGACCCATTAACATTGGCCTTAGTAACTGTTTTCAATTACGTAAAGAAAACATATTGGTTGATAATTATCAAATTAACAGTCACAAATTAGTAGAGGTCTCAAATTTAATCCCCACGGACGATAACTTAACTTCCTTCAATTCGCAGAAAACAACTGAACATTACTTAAGGGTGGTATTTGAAGAAGAGTCGGTCGACCTCAATAGTGTACTTTAAGATTTTTTCGCCAATTCAAACCTTTTGAGAAAATTAACAGTCCCAAATACTAGCTAGCAGCTAACCTTTTAACCCAATAAACTCGAGTCGACATTTTAGAACAAAGTATTGAGTATGGATAATGACATAATCTTGAGAGAAACAATATGAGTTGCGAGTTGATGATTTTGTACACCGACAATAGTAGTGTAATAATACCTCCAAATAAATAACTAAATGAATAATGGTAGGTGAGATGTGCTTTCATTTAGGGAGGGAGGAGTGGAACTTTCATACCCTGATACCCTGAGGGTGCCACATCACCTCTATCCAATAAAAACCTTCTAACTCAAAACTACCCCAATACTACCCTAACACTACCCTAACTAGTGGGAGTGGTACCCTAGTACCCGAATTCATTTTTTTTTTTTTTTTTTAAATATATAAAATCACATACAATATTTATAATAAAAACATATCATTTAATTAAAAATAAAAAACATTACATAATACTTAAAAAAACTACAACTTAAAAATTGAAACTACAACTTTAAAAAAAAAAAAAAAAAAAAAAAAAAAAAAAAACATTACATAAGTTGAAATTAAAATAACTTGAAACTACAATTTAAAAATTGCAAGCCCATCCGTGTTTGGCCGCAAGTTCACGTTTCTGGGTAAGAACTAATTCCAACATAGCGGGATCGCTAATGTGATCATGCGGCTCCAAAAAAAACTTCAACTCCGGTTGTGTATTCTTGAACTTCGCCCCCTCGAGTTGTGTAGCCATCAATTGTTTCGCCATCTCGCGTTTTTCTTCCAAATATTGTGTCTTCTTTTGTGTGTAGGCGTTGATTTCATCCGCAACGCTTGAGATCGACGAGGAGGATGCAGCTTGCTTCTTTTTCATTTTTCTTGATTCAATTGGAGGGGTGGGGTCTTCATTCATGTCGGGAATGGTGTTGCTTGCCGCGTCATACTCCCCCGACCTCCTTTTTGAAGAATTGCTTGCAGCACCGGCAATATCTTGAAAACATTCTTGCTCCAACCATTTCTCATGACCTCTGACAATCTCCCACGCCCTGGTATGAGTAAATTGTTTTTTTCTTGCTGTATAAAAATCCATTTCAGCTTGCCTCACCACGTCCAAGTCGTTGCACCCACTAGCCTTAGCACGTTTCTACATTATATACAAAATAATGTAATTGTAAATAAAAAGTACAGATTACGTAAAATAAAAAAGTATAGCTAAACACAAAATAATGTAATTGTAAATAATAAAGTATAGATTATGTAATTGTACCGCTTGGAGGTAGTAGCCGTTGAAAATACCCATGGCCGTGTTCATTGATCTCCACTTGGTATTCAACGCATGAAATGTTCGTGAACTCGAACCCAAAGTGTCCTCGTAATGCTCGTGAATCCGTTTCCAAAAACCGTCGGACTTTTGTTCATTACCGACAACACCACATTCGGAGATTTGAACCCATGCTTTCGCCAAAGCCTCCTCTTGTGCCGACGTCCAAACTTCACGGGGCCTCCTCCCGGCGAAAGCTTTTTTCTTCCCTCTCGGATCGACTTCTTGAACTTCCTCATCTTCGTCTTCTTCGTTTGGTAGTGGTTGTGTTTCGGGTACGTACTCTACGTCTTGACTAAGGTTTTTGAACGGGGAAAACTCGCTTGTAGGAGTGATGTTGTAGTGTTGTGGATTCAATTGAGGAGGACCCATATTATATTGGAAAAATTGTGGAGATTGAGGTTGTGGAACGTAAAATTGATTCGGGGATGGTTGAGAATAAAATTGGCTAAATCCTAACGGACTTTGTTTTGGTTGATTCGGGGATGGTTGAAACCGACCTTGACGCGTGGTGAAAGTTTTTTTACCTCTCCTTGGATCCATAGTTTGGTGTTTTTGAAAGATTATTGTGTGTTGTAATTTGTGTTGTGTGTTTTTATTTTGAAAATTGAGGTGCAAGATTATAGTTTAAATAGGAGTGATTTTTTTTTTTTTTTTTTTTTTTTTTTGGGTCATAAAATAGCCGTTGAATAACGGCTCAATTCCTTTGCAACGAATACTTTTGCAACGTTCACATTCGGCTTCCCAACTCGCAAATGCAACCCGCCCCCTTACCCGATGTCCACGGTATGGTGTAGCCCAGCGGGTTCGTGAACTCGCCCCCCAACCCGACTCCCACTCCGTCATGCCTTAATATGTATGAAGATAGGACCATATTGTCTACACCACATACCTATCTTATTTACCATAGAAATGAAATATTTTTGCAAAAGGAAAATTGAAAATGAAAATATGTTGGCTGTGTAAAGTTTACACATTGTATCAAATATTGATTAGGGTCACGCGAACTTACATGTAAATTTACTTATGTACTAGAATTGTATCCAACTAGTACATATATGCGTGTGAGAATACGTAGCAATATTTCTTGAGTTTTAGTTTAAGCAAGTTCGAATGTTAGTATATTGGCATCTTACTATACTCGAGAAGTAGGAAAATATCTCTGACCATTAGACTGATCGAAAACATATTTATTTTGGCATACTGTATGCATCTACTTAATATTGAGACCCAGTGAAGGCTGAATAGCATTCAGCTACTCAAAATCAATGTCTAACCATCAAGATTGGATTTATTATTATTATTTTTTTAAAACATAAAATAAAAATAAAAACTGGATTAGTAATAACCCGTGTAAAAGATGGATCATATTGTAAACTTTTTACTTATTTAGCTACACTCAAGTACTCAACCATTTGATTCAGGTCCATGTATGCTAGATCCAGTTCTCGTTATAATTGGGTTTGTAAAGTTTGAAACCGAAAATGTGCTAGTGCTAATATAATATTGGGCTTACAGAAATTTGTTTAGGCACAATTTGGACTAAATTTATGAGGCTTTATTTTGGACTAAACCATGTTGGTCCCAATAGACATGCTCATAAAACCAAATTGTCATATCAATTAATACTATTTTTGTTTTCTTTTTATTTTTTTTAAGAACGTGAACTTTTACATGTTTCAAGTAGAACTTGAACAAACAATCATTTGGTTGGAGAAATTTTCACATAACAAAAGAGTATCATTGCTACACAAGCTCTTTGATCATATCATTTAATAATTCTTTTGTACTTCCACAATTTAGAGTTGAATTCAGACGGTAACATTGAACCATTTTTTTTAATCTTACTTTCACACCAAGATTGTAAAAGATTCGCCTATGTATGTAATCAACATAGTCAATGTCCGTCGAAGCACCAGAAGTTCGTGCGTACCGAGTTAGGTTTTTAGTTCTATTGTATACATGTGATAAGGGTTTAAAACGTACACTTTTAAGGGGTCATTTAATCCCTTAATCGCCCACTTTTATATCTGTTACTGCTTAATTTCGCTTCTTTTCACTTTTTAGGTCTCTTGGAAGCAAAATGCTGGAATGATGCATATTTGGACGAAAAGCAGTGAATATATGAAGAAAATGACTAAGCCAAGATCGAAGACACTCAAGCTGCTGGAATTGCACCTGACGGCGTCACAATCAAAGGGCGACGCCGTCCCTTTATACGTAATAGAATCTCTGACGGCTCAGTAGACTTTTTGCTAAAATACACCTGCCGGCGTCAGGCTTTGAAGAGGAAGGGCGTCACGAAGACTTTTCATCTCAGACGGCCTAAATCCAGAATCAGACGACGTCACTGCTGAAGCCCGAAGGCGTCACAACTTCAACGTGACGTCGTCCCAACTATAACTTGGCCAAGACGAAACCCTAATGACGGCGATCTGACGGCGATCTAACGGCGTCCCACCTATAAGGCGACGCCGTCGCAAGTGTAAAATTATATATAGAAATCAAATTTTCAGAATTTTAAGAGGTAGACTTGTGGAGTAAAAACCCTAAACGTTTGTATTCCGACTTGGAGAGTATCTTAGGGTTCTCATATCCTATTTTACATCAAGATAAGTGTTTTACTTCATTGATTTCATTATGTCTTCGATTGAATGTGTGTATGCTTGCGTGTTTAACATGTTCGGCTAAATTTCTTGTGTGTTTGCTTAGATCTATGAAACCTAGTTATTAATTATTGATTGGTTGTCTCTTATCTTAATTGTAATTGGCTTAGGAGTGCAATTAGACCATCGTTGTGCTTAGATGCTTGAGTAATCTTTGTGAACCTTAGTTTATAAATCACTTAGCGGATTTCGTAGGCTAAACATCCAAAGATAACCCTTAAAGTTAGTTTATGAATCTTAGAGAATTTTGTAGGCAATAACCTTAAGGTAATCTTAAAGAGTTAGGGAAAAAGACACACCCTACTACCTTAGAAAACACAACGCGTTAAGAATAAGGACGTGACAATTCAACCACCAATAAAAGATAACTAGGGAGTAATAGTATCTAGGTAGACACATTTTTAATCATCATACGAGCACACATCAATACACAAAGACTACCCATAGTTTAGATAATTAGATAATAGAAGTAATCGGTAGAAGTACCACCCCCCAAATCCAAACCCCGAGATTTTACCCTTAGCTTTCAAAAAATTATAAAAAGATAAAAAAAGAATCTTCCTCAACCTCAACCTTAGCGTAGTACACTTCTCACAAGCATTCCTATTCCCCTAGAGAACGATATCAATATACGAGGCTTACCCAATATTATACTACAACGATTAGGTTCATTGCTTAGGGTGTTGAAAAACTTGCTCGATGAAAATGAAGTTCCGTTGACCCGAACGCGCCTTGTACGTACATCAACATGTGCACATCTTTGGGCTGCTAGTGCAACTCGAGAATTTTATGTGTCGCTAAACGGAAACGACTAACAGGCTAGTTGGCCATACAATATCGTTGTGACTATAATTAGGTGAGCACTTAACCAAGTGGTTTGAGGTTCCATATCCCAAATACATAGAATAGGCGGGTGTGTGAGTTTCTTCTTGGTAAATTCCATAACTAAGATCTAGGGGCTTAAATTGGGTTAAGGTTTGATTTGTGGTCTGCGAACACGTGCATCACAATGGAGTTATTTTCTTTATCATAGTTTCTAACATGAACATAACTTCCCACAATCCCGGAGAACATAAAAAACTATAAGGAATGAATAATATATACATTCAGGATACATTTTCACTTTAGCATATTCAAATCTAATTATGATATGCCTCATTGACATGGAAATATGCGCCATTAAGTGGAAAGCTCCCTCTCATAGCAGTTTAACACGGTATCTACTCATGATCGGCATTTAAGCCTTTAAGGCATAAGTTAGATATATAATGATCATGATCATATCTGCTAGCCAGATATCATACTAGTACCCATGCTTGCTTACTCATCAGGATAGTCCCACGAATGGTTTGGGATTCTGCCTCTTGTGAGCCTTTGCACCAAAAAAAAAACATGTTTCTTAGTTGCATAATATGCGATATTCTTTGTACAAACATTGTCCTTTTGGTGTTTGAATTGAATCGTTGTTTCACCTAGTACAAAAGAGCAAAAACTATTTAGCAGATTCAAAGCAGACTGTTAGGACCGATTAACTATATGATTTATGTGGTTTTGGGAGGTCTTGGTTGGTGGAAGAAGATGAAAGGATTCATCTTTTCTAGTGAGAGAAAGTAGAGAGAGGGTAGAGAAAACACAATATGAGTTTATTGAAAGAGAAACAATACACAAACCTAATGCTCAAACACACCCCTCATGGAGAGTCATGAGGGGTATTTATAGGCTCATCTAACATTAACTTTGCCCTGTTTACATAAGTAGTCCCTATGGGTGCAACTTACTATGCATCTAGTCCATTTCACTAGTGTGACGTTATCTTTATAAAAAGGCGAGGCTAAAAATCTCCCTCCAAGATATCGTCACACATGAATGGTTACAATGAGACCTATAAATACATAAACAAAGTAAATTACAATAATAATGAACAATGTTGACTTTGTTGAAGCGCAGAGTCTCTGTAGTCTAGATACTAAGGCAAACTTGAAGTTCTCTCTTCCGACGATCTCGACATTTGATCTTTGGCGCTGACGGCACAAATCCTTGTAGCTCTGAACATCAATTGTAACGGTCTAGTTAGGTTATTACTCCCTCCCAACTAGTGAGCCTTTATCTTTCTTATGCTCCCTCCTGAATCGACAACTCTTTTCCAACATCCAGCGGAGAAAGTAGACTCGTGATTGTAGCACAATGGTTGTCGTTCTGGGAACATCGTAACAACATAACTCAATTTAATATTGCATCCAAGTTGGTAAAAAGCCCCGATGTACACACACTACTTCTCCTTCTTCGGTATTAAGCATAATTCCCTTCGTCAATCCAGTCACGAAAGATGAAATACCAACTTCTCCCTTCTGATGGTTGCGAGCTATCAGAATCATCATAATGTTGCGTACATGCCGTATTACCTTTTTTCTTAATGTAACTTGAAACCTTAGTTTGAGCATAATTTCGTGAGAATATGTCGCAAAAATACTCTCACTAATTTTCTCAAAACAACCTGAAATCGAACCTCTTTTGAATTCACCGGCTAATAGTATTGACCACATGTGGAGAAAACCCGATACGACAAACTTGAAAAGGAAGTAAACATCCCAACTTTGTGACTTATTGCTTGTTCTATATTCTTGAATAATCCACAATTGCGTGTGACACTGAGTACAACAACGTAACTCCTTAAAGTGATAGTTATACACTGTGAGCACTACAACGTAACTCCTTACATCAGTTATAACCATATTGTCAAATTCATAATCACTTATGAAAACTGCCCAGACAAGTTATCTTGAGACATGCAACCAACCAACCAACGTCTTAACGATAAAGAAGATCACCCGTGAAACATTACTTCAATTTCGCATCAATAATACCGTACAAAAACCCCGTAATCATTTTTTCAAATTTTCGCTTAAGCCGTGAATTATGTATCCCTATGTGAAAATTTACCATACCAAAAATACCAATTTTAGTCTAAATATTATTAAAACACCAAGTCTTAATAAAATTTTCGGATTAAAAAAAAACGACAGCCCATCAAAGCCCGTAACAAATCTCAGCCCAAAGCTCTTTGTATTTAGCCCATCCCATACGCAATTCCAAAAGCCCACTTCCAATTAATTTCGTTAGCCCATGTATTTTTAAGTATCCGGTTATAAAATCACAACAAAACGTGACTTATTCTAAACCTAACACACCAAGTCCAAACCCTAAGACATATTTCTTAAACATAACGCCACCCACTTCACATATACGCCTCTCACCATCAAAAACTCAGTCAATAACATATCTCATCTCCAATCCGATCATCTATATTATCATAACGTCCTACTAATCGAATTAACAAACACAAGAACGATCTTACTCGTACCGTGAAGGCATGTTTTCTCAATCCAAATCAAAACAGATTCTTTGGAGGATCTCAGGTAGGTTACTCCATGATATTTTTGTCATTACGTTTTGATTTTGGTTAAGAACGAAACAAAGGTAAGGGGAATAACAAACTTGTTATTATCTCTTATCCTTTTATTCGCATATTAACGAAGCAAAGCTTCAACACAGATCAATAAAGATAATTGATCAACTCAAAAAAATATTTCTTACGCGTAACTTCTAGCTTATGCGTAACCCAACATGCTTATGCGTAAATATAGTTAGGCGTAAACAAAGTTAGTCGTAAGACCTTAGGCGTAAACCAGGTGCTTACGCGTATAAATTTCTTAGGCGTAAACCTGTCTTACGCTTAAAAAGAGGGTTTTGACCCAGTTGACCTTTTTCCGGCGAGTTTTCCGACCAAGATATCCGTTCAGTTTCAAAAACCCAGAAAATGACATCAAATGTCATCTTTTTGACCATTTGACCAATGGTTGACCACATAAACTCACCATTTAGATGATTGATATTGTCACTTTTTGATACAAAAAAGTCAATATAAAGATGATAAAACAAAAATCTGTTTGGACAAAAAATTGACACAAGACGGATATTGTAATCCTTGACAGACCATGTGACTTTTTTGTCCAAAAGGATACACAAACAATTTTAAAAACTTTTTACCAAAAGATAAGAAAAAAAAATTCGAATCTAAAAATATGGGTAAAAACAGCCTAAAAACTTATACAAAACCACAATAAATCATCAAAACACAATAACCTTGGCTCTATACCTCTTGTTAGGATCGAAGATCTATGATTTATGTGGTTTTGGGAGGTCTTGGTTGGTGGAAGAAGATGAAAGGCTTTATTTTTTCTAGTGAGAGAAAGTAGAGAGAGGGTGGAGAAAACACAACATGAGTTTATTGAAAGAGAAACAATACACAAACCTAATGCTCAACGACACCCCTCATGGAGAGTCATGAGGGGTATTTATAGGCTCATCTAACATTAACTTTGCCCCATTTACATAAGTAGTCCTAACGGGTGCAACTTACTACGCATCTAGTCCATTTCACTAGTGTGACGTTATCTTTATAAAAAAACGAGCCTAACACAGACGTTTAATACTTCCAATTGTTTATGTGAAACATCTATCAACATTTGGCTAATTTTTATTTCCTACTTATCAGGTGTCCAAATTGCGAACAGGTATGAGAAAGGTTCATCACGTTCCCACATGTACCGCTGAAATTTAGGGAGAATTTATTAAGAAACGGAAATCTATTGAATGGCCAGTTTTTATATTCCATAAGGGAGAGGTACTTACCCTTCCAACAGGGGATATATATTTGGAAGCTCCACAAACATGGTAACAAAAAAACTATCAAGACTAGTACCCTTTTTTTTTGAAAAGCAGAAGTATTATTAAAAAAAACCAAGAGATTACAACATGAACCAAGTGCCCATGAGCCTAACGACAGACCAAAAATAAAGTGGCCTAGCCCCTCAAAAAGCAAATACAAAGATACGAACCACTCACAATCACATGAGATATGTGAGATAAAATAAACAAAAACACATGGGTGACTAATAGTAACTCATAAGGAAGAAGAATACACTCCCCTTACAAGCAGACTACTATCAACTATGCATTTTGTCTAGTAGACATGCCACACATGGAAGGTCTCTCAAGCCACTGTTCCCATTGAAACACATATTTCTTGGATCTTCTATAGCTCCACTCGAAAGATCTCAACTGAATTTCCTTAAATATACTTGTTATGCTTTTTCCCTTCCCTTTGAAAACCTGCTCGTTTCTATTCTTCCATATAAAATACGCACTCACTTTTATTACCGCGTGCCACAACTGCTTCGCACCCTTGCTAACCGATGCACCACCGTTATGTTTGAGAATCTCCTTTGATGTGAACACATTAACTGGCCCGATACCCCACCATGCAAAAACCATATCCCATACCTTCATTGCATTCTCACAAAGCACTAAAGTGTGATCCACAGATTCTATGTTGTTGTCACACCATGGACATAAAATAGAGTTCATATCGATGCCTTTTTTATCAAGCTCCATCTGAACCGGAA
Organism: Chrysanthemum seticuspe; assembly: GCA_019973895.1. Taxonomy (NCBI): domain Eukaryota; kingdom Viridiplantae; phylum Streptophyta; class Magnoliopsida; order Asterales; family Asteraceae; genus Chrysanthemum; species Chrysanthemum seticuspe. The sequence goes on from BPTQ01000004.1 coordinate 232,574,307, forward strand.
TTCTTCCTTTCAACGCTCTCCACAAAAAAACATTAACCTTTCGAGGTATTAAACTATTCCAGGTTGTTTGATCCGAGTATTCAGGTCCATTAGATGTCAAATCTGCAACCCTTTTAGTTAACGATTTAACAGAAAATCCCCCCTTTGTATCTAAATCCCATTTCCATCCATCGCTATAATTTTGTCTTAACGAAACATTTGAAATTAGTGATTCCAACTCGACTAAATCACCTACTGCCCTTCCTCTAGGATTTCGCATCCATCCCCACTTCCATTCCCACACCCCATCGACCCATATACCCCTATCACCAACCATAACCTCCTTATCCTCCTCTAACTGAAATAACCTTGGAAAACGGTCACATAATCTCCCATTTCCTACCCATTTATCTAACCAGAATGATGTACCAAACCCATTACCTATCATCTTACTAAAGTGAGTTATAAATCCCCCATCCAAACCGTCTAAATCTTTTCCCACCCGAATAATGTCATTCCACACCCCCCCTCCATATCTCCCCCCATCAAGTGGCGGACCCAGGATTTTAGAAGGCGGGGGGCAAAAAAAAAGTTTTTGATAAATTTCGTGATGCACTATAATAAAAAGGTCATTATTTTTATTTTTTTTACACAAAAACTGATATTTTTTAAGATTAAGATAGAGATCTAAGGTTTTTAAATTGTTTGGCTTCAAGGTGGGGGGCAATTTGATTTTGTGAGGGGGTTCACTTTAATAAAAAGGTCAAAAAAAAAATTTTACACTAAAATATGATATTTTTTGGCGAATCGTGGAGGGCACCGGCCCCCCATACTCACCATGTAGTTCCGCCCCTGCCCCCCCCCCCCCCCCCCCCCCTTACACCCATAAATGCTACTAATAACCCTACACCATAAAGCCTCCTTTTCGACTCGAAACCTCCACCACCATTTTCCTATCAAAGCCATATTTTTAATTTTTAACGAACCATGTTTAAAGTACCATTACGCTCTTTTCCAGAATCACTCATGAATCGTGATGTTTAAGTTAGTCACGTCATTGGTTTATTTTATAGTGTGTCCGGCAAAAGTTCAATATAGATCTCAAATTTACCATAGATCCAATTAACCAATAATAGCCATTCATTTTTTTATTATGATAAACTTTCACCCTTTTTAAAAAATCTAAATATCTCGCAAATCGTTAATCGTTAAGCGATAAAAATTATACCATCGCGACGATAATTAAATTATCTTTCTATATATATGCACTACTATATATTTTTAACCATTTTTTTTTTCAAAATTTTGGTCAACAAAAATCATATATGATTTGTGAAAATCATATATGATTCGATTTTTACGAATCATATATGATTTTTGAGAATCATATATGATTCGTAAAAATCATATATGATTCATAAAAATCGAATCATACATGATTTTTGAAAATCATATATGATTCGTAAAAATCATATATGATTTTTTCGGACGGAATTTTTGAAAAAAAATGTTTGTCGAAAATATATAAAAGTGCATATCTATAAAAAGATAATTTAATTCTCGTCGCGATGGTGTATTTTTTATAGTTTGAAAATTTACCGTTTGTAAGATATGTTGTTTTAAAAAAAAAGGTGAAAAATGATTTTTTATTAATTTAGATAAAAAATAAAGGGCTATAATTGGTTCATTTGTTCTATGACAAATATGCGTTTTATATTGATCTCAACTCGTGTCCGCAATGTTGTCACCATTTTTTTAACTCAAGCTTTGCTTCATATATTATTTGGCAAAAGAAAACTATGGATTTCAGATTCAACAAAGTCGAAAGAATAAACAAAAAAATTATTGTAGTTACATCGTCCTTGCATCCATAAACATGAATGTAATATATCATTTTTGGATTTATCATCAGGCTTCTGGATGTGTAGGGGATTCCTATATGCATTTATCATATTATGAGATCAACTCCAACATTCAAAAGGAAAAGAAACAGTTCAACACAAACCATATTAAATGACCTCAAACTTAGGCTTGACTCATTCGTGTTTTTTATCGATTCTATCCCGAGCTTTTCAATAACCTTGACATAAGGTATAATAAAATAAATGAATAAAAGATAATGTCCTACAATATTAACTAAATAAATAAAAATACATCTCGTCACTCACTTATCACACGCTCACTCACTCGTTCCAGGCCACCCTAACGGAATTTTCAAACAACCAGCATCTTCTCCATCCCTTTACCAAGTATATATAATATAAAAATGCTTTTAAAAATTAGAAATCATTTATGTCATTCCTTCCCATGGCTCTCCCATCTTTCCGTTCTAAAACACCACTTTTACGATCAACTAAGCTTCACCAGGTGATGAATGTCAGCAACAAGGACACAAAAAGTAAGCTTCACTTGACGGTTACATTTTCTTGAAAACGATGATGTTGATGACGTCATCTTCATATTTCTTTTGATAATTTTGAGCTCGAATGACTGTGTTTAGGTAGTTAAGATGATAATCATATTATACATTTTGTGATTATTGTAGTCGAGTTCATGTTCACGATGACATCATCATCATATCGTTAGCGTGAATTTTTTATAGTTTTGATTTATATTGCTTTGGATAATTCTGTTTAATTAGGTAGCTAAGATGATAATCATATTATACATTATCGTAGCTGAGTTCGATGACTTCATCGTCGTTAAACTTAAATCTGTGATATTATTGAGTTACATTGCTTTAGATAATTATGTTTAGTTAGGTAGTTAAGATGATAACGGTATTATACATTTTGTGATTATTGTAGCTGAGTTTGATGACGTCACTGTTATTAACATGAATTTATTTAAACGATGGCACATGTTGCTTATGACCGATTGAACTGACATTATCCGGCAGCACGTGAAACTGTTTAAGCATTATTTCGATTAGTAAGATAAACGACGACACGCATTATTGTTTAGAATAGATAAGTAAGGTTGACTACGTATATTCTGGCTGTTAATTTAGTTAAACTGCAGCGCGTGTTGCTTTTAAGTGATTGAAGTGGCATTATCCGGTGGTGCATGTAATTTTTTAGGCATTATTCCTGTTAGTTTAGCTGTGTTGCAGTCGGTAAATGTTTAATTGATTTAATACAGCGCGTGTGGTTGTTTATGTATGAATTGATTAAATGATCGGTGATTTGTAGGTATCTGTAGTGGTCGTAAGAGACGTTAGAGTGAAGGTGGTCGTATAAGAGCTTGCGATGATCAGAATTTTGTAATTGATATTGCCGCCAGTGTTAGAGGAGAAATTGGCGTTACTAAGTCTGTTGGTGAGATTTTTGTTAATGTCGAGAATTATAATGATGAGGAGATTACTCATAGTGAAGAGAATGTTAACAAGAAGAGTTATGATGAGGACATTTATGAGGAGGATTCTAGTGAGAAGGACTACGATGATGAGATTATTGCTAGTAAGGAGGAGAACGGTATGGAGAAGAACAAGTGTGAGCCGGTTAATAGTGGTGATAGTAAGGCGGCTGCGGAAGCTAAGAGTGTGGATAATGGTGGTGCTAATAAACTGGAAGAAAATCCGGCTAATGGTGATGATGTTAAGGCGGTTGGGGAAGCTAAGAGTAATAGTGATGGGACAGAGAGTATGGTCAACGAAAAGCAAAAGAGTCATGGTGGAGAGGATGAGGATGATGCTAAGACAGTTTTAAACGGTGGTGACTGCGAGGGAAATTAGAATGTGATTGCAGCAGGCACTGGCAACGGCAAAAGAAAGACTAGGAAGGGGGATAACGAGGATGATGACACAAGTGGGTTAATTTGAAGAAGTTATGGAAAGCAACAAAATAGTTCTTCGCTTGGGTTTTTTGGCTTGCCGCTATATTAAATGACAAATTCTTCGCATATGTGGTACCCTATCTACCTAAACGACCCACACAAGCCCTGGCTTGATCCGCCTAAACCAAGACCTACTACCTACCCTCTTGACAACAATCCATTTTTCAACACACACACCAGAAGTGATTGTTCTTGAGTTCCATGTGAATGATGTATCTTTTCCAGAGGAAGTCCAAGTCGGTATTGATCCATAAACTGTATTTGGATCATTGGCTCATGGTAAATCATTGTAGGGGTTTTATATCTTCTGCTACATGTTTTCAGTTAATTGTTAAAGAGAATTTTAAAATTTGTCCCTATGTTTTATCATCAGCGTGTTATGTAATCAGGAAAATGAAATGGAAACCGTGGCACATTATTTTTTTACTTTGACTGAAAGCTAAGTTCGTCTAATATAAAAAATGAAGAGATGGTGAGGATTAACTTAACGTTGGATTTATCTATTCAAGATATAATTTTAGAAAAGGTTGTTGCTATTGTAGAAATCGGGTTTTGCATGCTTCCTTTGATGATGTGGATACTACTAAACAAATAACATTTTCTCATCTATATAAGGATTATTGCTTCTTTAAACATCGATCATAAGTTCACATACTAACCTTAAGTGGTAGGGATTGGTTTTGAATCATCGTGGAATTGCAAATATTTGACAAGTTCGACATCAAGTGTCTTTGCTTGTTTCCGAGTTTTGTTTTTTGGTAATGTAATTTCATTGTAAAATTCTAAATAAAAATGTAATTTGAAATCATTTATTAAATTTAAATAGAATACTTCAATTACTTTTCCAAAATAAACCAAACATGCTACATAATGTCATATATATTATATATATATTTTTTATTTTGTAAACCAAACAATATATGTATAGGTTGATACCTCTTTATTTATAGGTTCACACCTCTTTATTTTAAAGATTCTAGAGCATTACACATACTACACAAATGCATGATATATCATAGACATCTAAACTTTTTGAGTTTTTGTTATATATGATTCGCTAGTAGGTTTCTTTTATGACATTCTACACCATGGTTGATATTTTTTATGCCGCTATATTATATAAATATCTTAATATTTCTTCTTTAATATTTTACAGGTCGCTTCTACATTTCGCTTAATATGCTTGATATGACTATGTTTTGTTACAAGTATAAAATACATGAGGCCTATCCGATCACAATTTAATTTGCCAATTTAAATAGTTTGGATCATAATTTGCGAGTAATATCTTGTTATAAGTATTAAATACACATTTAATCATTTTTCAACTGTAAGACCATCCGTAATAGGAAGTGATTGGCATACTTCAAAAATTTATTGGGACACTCAATGTAAAAACAATTAAAGCATGTTATACTTAAAGTACAACTGACTACTGCATACATTGGAGTATCCCCATAATTTGTTTGAGTGTGCCAATCACTCCCATCCATAATGGATGGTCGTTATGCTCGGTCACCCCAACAAGAGGATGCGTTTTCGCTATAACACCCCCTCCCCCGACGCGTCTGCTAGGCCAAAATGGGAGGACTTGGTCGAAAACACGATCGAGTTGTGGGGCATAAAAAACACCACATCGGACTCAACACATGGTGGTTTTAATCTCGACGACGAAACAAATGATTCAGAAGAGTAAGAGGTTCGAGAAGTTTGACCAACGGGATGAGACATAGCTAATAAGAAAGCGTCATCCTCCTATGTTCCTTTGGAATCTTCAGCTGTTGTACTTCTTGTTGATTTGCTAGTCGATGAATGGAAAAACATCAAATCTGGTTTCTTAACCAAAAAGAGGGAAGCCTAAGATTCTTATTTAGAGTTGAAGCAGCAACAAGTGGAAATGGAACAAAAGGTGTGTCAATAGCAAATGAAATTGGAACAATAGAAGTTGGCACAAAAGCAAGAAGAACTTGAGTTGCAACGTCAAATGTTTATCTTTCAATAAGAAAAACAAAGAAACAAATAATTCATGTTCTATCATACTGTCGATGACTATTTGACCGGAAGACAACGAGAGACGGTGTTGAAGATGAAACGAAAAATAAGAGAGAAATATAATTTAGAAAATTAGTTCTAGTTTTTAACTTTTATTATATTGTTTTAAACTTTATTTGAATTATTAATGTAAAGTTTTTTTAATTTTTAATGAAAGTTTAATTTAATGTTTTAAAAAAAATTAAAATGAAATAAAAAAGTGGTGACCACGGTTGTGTGAGTAGTAAAAATGTTATAGAGAGAGAAAACTGAGTTGAGATTATGTGTCTATAGTAAACGCGGTGATGTGCGAGTACCATTACAGTTAAACTAAGGGTTCGTTTGTTTGACAGGTATTACACTGTAGGAATTGAATGAAAGTTTAAACATAAAGTTTGGTTAACGGATTAAGGAATAAATTAATTGATTTGACCTCAAAAGTGATTACACAATGGTTTGGTAGTTTTTTATGAATTCCCTGACAATCTCGCTCTAGCAACAAGTGGAAATGGAACAAAAGGTGCGCCAGTAGCAAATGAAATTGGAACAATAGAAGTTGGCACAAAAGCAAGAAGAACTTGAGTTGCAACGTCAAATGTTTATCTTTCAATAAGAAAAACAAAGAAACAAAGAATTCATGTTCTATCATATTGTCGTTGACTATTTGACCGGAAAACAACGAGAGACGGTGTTGGAGATGAAATGAAAAATAAGGGAGAAATATAATTTAGACTATTAGTTCTAGTTTTTAATTTTTATTATACTGTTTTAAATTTTATTTGAATTATTAATGTAAAGTTTTTTAATTTTTAATGAAAGTTTAATTTTAATGTTTTCAAAAAAATTAAAATGAAATAAAAAAGTGGTGACCACGGTTGTGTTAGTAGTAAAAATGTTATAGAGAGAGAAAACTGAGTTGAGATTATGTGTCAATAGTAAACGCGGTGATTTGCGAGTACCATTACAGTTAAAATAAGGGTCCGTTTGTTTGATAGGTATTACACTGTAGAAATTGAATGAAAGTTTAAACATAAAGTTTTGTTAACGGACTGAGGAATAAATTAATTGATTTGACCTAAAAAGTAATTCCACAATGTTTTGGTAGTTTTTTTATGAATTCCCTTACAATCTCGCTCTATCTACTCTTTTCAACCACATTTTTTTAATCTATTTCATTGTATTACTTTTATATAAATAATATTTTTAATTTATTATTAATTTATAAAGTAAATATATTTTATATAATTATATATTTTCTCTCTCCTCAATTTCTTTCAAACCAATCCCGAAACCAAATCCGAATCCAACCCCGTCTACAAACCAAACGCACCCTAATATGACAAACCATAGTTGTCAGGATCCCGATTCTGATATTAAGATCTTACGATTTTACGATACTGCAAAGCAAAAATGATCCAGATCTTACATAGGATCTTTGCAAGCTTAATATCGGGATTAAGATCTTATAGGATCCCGATCTTAACCATACGATCTTAAGGTCTAATCCGACGCGATCTCACTTTTTTCGGATTACAAACTAAAAAACTACAATTTTATGACGTTTTTTTTATTTTTATTTATTTATTTTTATTTTTGTAAAATTCAAAAATCAATATGTTAATCATTTTAAACATTTCATAATCATAAGTTAGGACAACAGTTCTATGAAACATTCATAGTATTTTGTGTTTATAATATATAATAATTTGTATATTTGTATGATATTACAAAAACTATTAAGAAATAATATTAGTGTAGGATATTAAGATCCTGATCCAATCTCACTATCACGATCTTACAATTAAAAAACGATCTTAGATAAGATGCCGATCTTGAAAACCCTGTGCCAAACTAATATAAAAGTGAACACTTTTCTTAAATGATATAAAATATTGCGCTTAACATCCTTGCAGCTAACAACAGCTACTTTATCAACAGTAAGGAAGAAAATAAAAATAATATTTACATGTAGCACCCTTTTAATTCACGTTATTCACGTTTTGTTTTACAAAAACATTGTTTTTTAATTCACGTTATTCACGTTTTTTTTTTATTCGCGTGTTTTTCTTCGCTTTCATACGTTTTCGTCCGTTTTCATACGTTTTCGCCCATTTTCTTACTTATTTTTACGCTTTCATATATTTTCGTCCGTTTTCATACATATTCGTCCATTTTCTTATGTTTTCGTTCGTTTTCGCCCGTTTCGTTCATTATTCATACGTTTTCGTCCGTTTTCATACTTGTTTTTACGCTTTCATACGTTTTCGTCCTTTTTCATACGTTTTCGCCCATTTTCTGACGTTTCCGTTCATTATTCATACGTTTTCGTCTATTTTCATACTTCTACGCTTTCATACGTTTTCATCCGTTTTCATACATATTCGTCCATTTTCTTATGTTTTCGTCCGTTTTCATACGTTTTCGTTCATTATTCATACGTTTTCGTCCATTTTCGTCCGTTTTCGTCCGTTTTCATACTTGTTTTTACGCTTTCATACGTTTTCGTCCGTTTTCATACGTTTTCGCCCTTTTTCTTACGTTTTCGTTCATTATTCATACGTTTTCGTCCATTTTCGTCCGTTTTCATACGTTTTCGTCTGTTTTCATACTTGATTTTACGCTTTCATATGCTTTCGTCCGTTTTCATACATATTCGTCAATTTTATTATGTTTTCATCCGTTTTCATATGTTTTCGTCCGTTTTTAAATGTTTTTGGCCGTTTTCAGACGTTTCTGAATATCACAAGTGATATTTTGTGATATTCAGATGATCACAAGTTGATATTATGTGAAATTCAGTCTAAATATCACAAGTGATTTTCAACTAATGTTTTGTAACATGAAAATCACAATTGATATTCAGAATATCACAAAGTGATATCCAGAAAATCACAAATGATATTCATAATATCACAATGTGATATTCAAAATATCACAAAGTGATATTTAGAAAATCACAAGTAATATTCAGAACATCACAAATATATAATTTGAATAGCAGCTACATAGTTTGAGGGTATTTGTTTAACCTTATTTTATTTGCTTATGAGCTTATGTGATTTCGGTTTATGTTTCACAAACCTTATTTGCTTATTTTGTAACTTACAAAAATATGTAAGTTTATATTACCACGTATAAAGAGAAAATGGTCAAATTTTAGTTTAGAGTTCATACATATTCGTCCGTTTTTAAATGTTTTCGGCCGTTTTCATATGTTTCTGAATATCACAAGTGATATTCTGAGTAGCACAAATGATATTCTGAATATCACAAGTGATATTATGTGATATTCAGATGATCACAAGTAATATTTGTGATTTTCTGAATATTACAAGTGATTTTCAACTAATGTTTTGTACAATGAAAATCACAAGTGATATTCAAAATATCACAAAGTGATATCCAGAATACCACAAAGTGATATTTAAAAAATCACAAGTGATGTTCTGAATATCACAGAAAATCACTTGTGATAGTCAGAAACGTATGAAAACGGACGAAAACGTAAGAAAATGGATGAATACGTATGAAAACGGACGAAAACGTATAAAAGCGTAAAAACACGTTTGAAGATGGATGAAAACGTATGAAAAAAACTGACGAAAACGTATGAAAACGAACGAAAATGTATGAAAACGAGCGAAAACATATGAAAACGGACGAAATCGTATGAAAGCGAAGAAATAAAACGCGAATTAAAAGAAAAAAACGCGAACTTAAAAAAATAAAAAGTGAATAAAATAAATAAGAAAACGTGATTTTTTTTTAAAAAGACAAAAAAATATGTGAATAAAAAAGAAAGACAAAAAGATAAGAAAAAAAACATAAATTTAAGTTTTTACCTTTAAATCTTAGGTTAATCTCCACCACTAAATCAAACTAGATGGATTGTGAAAATTTATCCCTTAGTAAATATAAATTTATGGGTAAGCAAAATAAAGTGACACCTACATTCTTAATCGATCAAATATTTGTCCCTTTACCCTAAAACTTCTTCTAATTGATTGAAAATACCGGTTTAAATATCAATAGACATTAACAAACATCACAGCTGAAATTCAAAAACTAACGGTCTTAGTTCCTAAATCCTAACTCGAACAATATGCTTCACTTTACTAAACCCCCATTCAATCATCTTCGCCTATACTTCCACCAAATTCGAGCGAAAACCACACGTCCCTATTACAAAACCCTCCTCGACAATGACGACATTGTTGATGGTTACATTTGAAAGAAAAAGGAAAACCAAGAGGATAGGTTACACTTATACAAAAGTAAAGGACAACATCTTCTGACTAATCCAAGGATCATTGATTCTATTGTTAGGAGCTCGGGTGCTTGACCGGAAGATACGGTTCTTGAAATTGGGCCTGGGACTGGGAACCTTACTATGAAGCTGCTTGAAGTTGCGAAAAAAGTTATTGCGGTTGAAGTTGATAAAACGATGGTGGAGGTGCTTGGGAGTCGGGTTTCGGAGAGTGGGTTTCGTGAGAAGTTGATGGTATGTGTTATATTTGTTATGGGGTGCATATAAAGTGTTTGATGAAATGCCTCATACAAGTTATGTTATGTCGCTATAAAGACTAAAATACTTTAATTTTATCGGGGGTCTTGGATATCATATTAAACACACTTCTTTGATTATTTCTTATGTTGTGCAGCAGGTTTGTCTATATATGTTGTGCAGCAGGTTTGTCTATATATGCATGATCCGAGAGAGCCTCATTTCTCAGCTCTTAAGCGGATTTTGAGGTATGTTTGAGGCACTTTAGAGTATGAGTTACATTTGTTCTCCTCATCTACTACTTCATTGGTTGCTTATTCAAATGCGTATTGGGCTGGTTGCCCAATTACTAGGAGATCAACTTCTGGATATTGTGTATTTCTTGGCAACAGCTTTCTATCATGGTCCTCTAAACGTTAACCGACACTTTCTCGTTCTAGTGCTGAGGCAGAGTATCGGGGTCTTGCCAATGCTGTTGTTGAGACTTGTTGGTTGAGGAATTTACTACGTGAGCTACATACTCCTTTGTCTTCTGCTACGCTGGTCTACTGTGACAATGTCAGTGTTGTTTGTTTATCGTCCAATCTGGTTCAACATCAACGTACGAAGCATATATAGATTGATATTCACTTTGTTCAGGATTTGGTTGCTACTAGTTAGGTTCGGGTTCTTTTTGTTCCTTCACGTTATTAGTATGCGGATATTTTCACTAAAATCTTGCCTTTTGTGCTTTGTTTGAGGAGATTTGTAGCAGTTTGAGTATCCGGTGTCCTCCCGCTCAAACTGCGGGGGAGTGTTAGTTGTATGTTTAGTATAGGCCCGATTATATTTCATATGGGCTAAAGCCAGAGTGTCTCTAGTTAGGGTTTATTGTATATATGTATGGTACGCTACAATGGAATGACGTACAACCTTTACCATCTTACAATGGTCTGCGAACACCTACATCACAATGTAGTTATTTTTCTTTATGATGGTTTATATTAGGAACATAACTTCTCACAATCTTAGAGAAAAGAAAAAAATATAAGAGCACTTGGTATCATAACTTAGGTTATGCCATAACTCAGCGCCACGTCTGTGCCACATCAGCTTTAACATTTCAACCTTAACTCACAAAAAACACCCCTTATCATAACTCAACCATAACTCAACATTTTGAGCCCCACTTTTCTTTAAAAAATAAAATTCACACACACACACACACAAATACATGCCCTTAACTTTTGCATCTTAATGTTGAGTTACCGTGGTAACTTGGAGGGCAACGCATGCCCACTTAGACACACGGTATCATAAATCAAGCATAACTTGAGTTAAGGCCATGCCACATAAGCAATAACGCAACATGAAAGACATGGTACCTAGGGCTCTAAGGAGTGAATAATATAATACATTCTGGATACATTCTCAATTTAGGAGATTCAACATTAGTTATGATATGTCTCATTGACTTGGAAATATGCGCCCTTGAGTGGTAAGCTCCCTCTAATAGCAGTTCGACATGATATCTACCCATGCTATGCATTTAAGGCATAAGTTAGATATATAACGATCATGTAAATGTTGGATCATATCTGCCAGATATCATACTAATACCCATACTTGCTTACTCACCAGGATAGTCCATGAAGTGTTTGGGCTTCTGCCTATATGCGAGCTTTTGCAACAAAAAAAATGTTTTCTTTGTTGCATAATATGCGATATTTTGTAGACAAACATTGTCCTTTTGGTGGTTGACTTGAATCGTTGTCCTAAAGGTGTTAGCTCATAATCTTAGTAACAAGGTAGATAAACACAATCAAAACAAATAAAGTATGAATCATAGTGAATACAATACGCTAACCAAATGATTAATTCAAGTATTGAGGTTACAAAAGTTCTCCTATTTAATCACTATGTTTGCATGACCTTCTTGGCTCCTAAATTCATCTAGAATCGAGCTTGGTAGTAAAACGTGGTACCCAAATCGTAATTTAGGTTCTCCATTTATAGTGTATGGAATATGCTCGATACGGCATATTGGAGGGTCTGGATACGGCGTATCGGGGTCTTTTAGCGTGGGATCCACGATTATAATATTATAATAAGTGTACGAACCGCAACTGGATATGGCATATTGAAGTCTTTTGATACGTCCCGTCATGGATGTTTTTGTTAAGTCAGGAGTAGATACGCCGTATTGCTCTTGCTGAATATGGTGTATTGACGTCAGAACAATGGACGTTATTTGATTTCTTCGTTTTAGCTCCAAATCACGTCTGTTTCCTTCACTTCCATTAATTGCTCCAATATTTACTGAAATTAACAAAAGTAAACGATTAAGTACCAATTCTCATATAAATAACATAAAATAAACAATATAAATAGGATAAATGATATGTATAATTAGTACTTATTTGATGTCATCAAGGAGAATACTGATGGTGAGGAGAACGTTAGCGAAAAAAGCACGATGAGGACATTAGTGAGGAGGATTTTGGTGAGAAGGACTATGATGCTGAGATTACTGTTGGTAAGGAGGAGAAGAATATGTGTGAGCTGGTTAACAGTGGTGATAGTAAGGCGAATGGGGAAGCTAAGAGTGTAGATAATGGTGGTGCTAAGAAGTTGGAGGAGAAGCCGATCAATGGTGATGATGATAAGGCGGTTGGGGAAGCTAAGAGCAATAGTGGTGAGATTGAGAGTATGGTCAACGGAAAAGCAAAAGAGTCATGGTGGAGAGGATGAGGATGATGCTAAGACGGTTTTAAACGGTGGTGATTGCGGGGGAAATGATAATGAGATTGCAGCAGGAAATGTCAATGGTGTGGAAAACTAGAAGGGGGGGGTTGAATAATTTTGCCGATTTTACGTTAGTTTCAAAAACTTTAGATTCGTTAATATGTGAGATCTTATGGATGTAGAGAAAGTATAGATCTAATGATAAAGCAAGTAAATAAAGTAAAGCGAAGGGAAAGAAAAGACACAACCGATGTATAGTGGTTCGGCTACAAGGACACCTTCCTTGCCCTACTCCACTCCCCGAGTCACCTACTCGAGAGTTCAAGCACTATTTCAACAAACTCCTTCACTTGGCGGAGAAGCCTTCACAACGTTTCTTACACTTTTTCCGGTACAAAGCTAGATACCGAGTCCGTAACACGGTGGACCAAACCAACACGACTATTACACAACAAATATGTGAAATATCAAATACAAGATCTTCGCTGCAGAAATCTTGCGGAGTGACAAATCAATCAAGGACCCCTTGCTTGGATGACTTGTAGAATGCTCGTGATCTCGCCTTAGAGAAGGACCTATATGAGGATCACAATAGAAAGAAAGAAGAACAACTCTCTAGATCAAGTGATCTATATGTTAGAAGAGAATGAGTGTGTTTGAGAGATTTAGTAAGAAGAGGGGTGAGTTAGAATGAAGAAATGACTCTCTATTTATAGGCAAAAATCTTCACTGTTCCCCGGATCCCACGGATCCCTTCCACTTGGGATCCGTCTAGTGTAATCCTAGGGATCCGTGGAACGCTCCTCTTTGCCCATGGGTTTTTTGGTTATGGGTCATGGGTTGGTCAATGGGTTTTCTTTAGATTCAATGTATCTAAGTATACATTGTATCTAGCCAACTTGGGTATGGGTTAAGATCCATGGGTTATGGTTTTTACCCATCCTAATAAACTATTACAACAAATGCTTAATTACTACATTTTTGTATTTAAATGGCTATATGTAAATGCTTTATAAAAATGACATGTATCCTTATAATTATACTTAAGATAACATTATATTTGTTATCAACAAAACACAAAGAGATCGCAAAATATTAATAAACGTTTTTACGGTTTATTTGTATTAACAATCTCCCCCTTTTTGTTGATGACAAAACATAATATTATGATGAGTAAAACTTAAGAATAGATGTAATTTTTGAAAGCCCCTAAGTTTTACTTCTTCTCCCCCTTTTTGTCGAAACAAAAAGTTAACCCTTGGAAGAAATAAACGCTAACTCCCCATTGACGGTAGCTCCCCCTTGTTTGGGGCGTCAACTGAAGAAAAATAAAAATCCTACAAAAAGAAAGGTTAGTAACATGCTTAAATAATCTTGTGATTGACGAGAATCAAGATTGGGAGCCAAGGTATATAAACAAGCCCTTGTAATAAAACAACAAATTGTAGTGGTATTTATGCCACGTACAAGCATGTAATAATAAGAACAAGACTTGTTTTTGAAAATGACTTAAAAAATACTAAAAATAGAAAATAGTATTAGTGATTCCTTACATGCTTGCATAAGGTTATGGATGGAGGTTTTGATGAGTGATGGTATTGATGCGATCAAGGATGAGGTTGAGTATGAAACGCATTTCTTCCCTAACTTCTATTGCGATTTCCCTAGTGGATTGGCAATGTTCACAATGTAAATGATGTGGGTAATTAGTGCGGAAGTTTTCCGAGTTGTTTTGATTTGAGTTATGCGGAAGACGTGGTGAAAAAATAGGAAAATATGGATCAACATCCAGAATGTTTGTAAATGGTGGTGGAAAAGAACCTAGACGTTCTTGTAATGTGATGGGAGCTAATGGTGGTGATGTTTCAAGATCTTAAAAAATAGTATTTGGAGATGTGGGGGGTGTTGAAAAGACTATTTCTTTTTTTTTAGGTTGTTTGGATCTTGTTGGAGTCTTAAGGAGTTCCAAAAGAGTGACCTTAGGTGGTGATGAAGTTGGTGTACTTGTTGGTGATGAGGGAGGTGCTATAAAGGAAGCATCTTGTGGTAAGTTGTTGGTTGAGGAAGAACCATTTGAGGTTGGTTTTTCTAAGCAACAAGATCGGATACTAATCCGTGCGGATATCCTAGAGTTTGATTGTGGTATTTTGGATGGTGGAAGTACAAAGGTTTGGGTATCATGAAGATGATTGTTTTTACTAGGTGATTTATCTAAAGGATTTGTGGATGACATGGTGCATTGTGTTTGTGAGGATGAGATGGATTATGCAAGCATTTTAGGAGTTCTATATATAGAAAAACAAATCATTGTAATGAATGCTTGACCCAAAATGTGGATTAAAATCTAATGATTAGATATTAATTTAAGGCATGTGATCATGAGAACACAAGCATTAAAGAGCATACTCCAAAAAATAAAACAAATGTGGATTTTTCATCCAAAGTGAGAAGAATAGAAGGTAAAAACAGCTTCTGTCTCACGGATCCCACGGATCCTTCCCTTGAGGGATCCGTCCAGCATGAAGGCTAGGATCCGTGGGTCTGGTGATTCAGGCAGCACAAAATTTTCCTTTTGGAAACATTTTTGCCTATTGTGTGCCTATATGCAAACTATTTGGAGTTGCGATTATCTCGACCTCTAAAAGAAAAAAGAAAAATAAACTAGAAGTAGAAAAAGCATCCTATTGAGATAACCCGAAAACACATATTTAGTACACAAGTACTTAATTGAGTGTTATCAATGCTCCTAATTCATTGTTGCTTAAATGAATGTACCCGAAAACACATATTAGTTATGTGTCCCCTTTAGCATTCAAAAGACATGAGATGCAATGAAAACGGGTTTTTACTTTGTATTAATAATGAAAAAGCGATTTGTCCTAGACGTGAGAAATTGCTTTTGTGAAATTGATACGGGAAGGTATCATTCTTTTAGAAAACATTTTGAAAAGAGTTTTTCTTTGAAAATGTGTATGTGTTTGAAAAAAATAAGAAAGCTATAAGTTGAAAACTTATCTTGGGTTTTGAAAATTCCCGTATTGTTTGTGAGTTGTGCGTGAAATAGAGATCCTAGACTCAGAAAGAAGAAGGCTAGTGTTTACATACCTTGTAGAGTCAAATAATTTACGACGTTTGTTCCATTAGACCAAGACCAAGACGAAGTAGGTTGAATTGTTCCCGCTTCAACGGTTTGGTGAGGACGTCGGCTATGTTGTCTTCGGATGCTACCTTCTCAATAGAGATGTTCCCCTTTTGAACATTGTCTCTTAAGAAGTGATGTCGAATCTCTATATGCTTTGTGCGAGAATGCAATACCGGATTCTTGCTTTAGTCGATGGCACCTTTGTTGTCACATAGGATGGCTATGTCGCTTAGATGAATGTCGTAGTCGACTAACGCTTGTTTCATCCATAGTGCTTGTTGGCATGCTTTGCCGGCGGAGACATACTCGGCTTCGGTTGTTGATATAGCTAGTGCCGTTTGTTTCTTAGAAAACCAAGACGTTAAACAACATCCCATGAAAGTACATACCCCACTTGTACTTTTTCTATCAACGTAATCACCTGCATGGTCAGAATCTGCATATCCAATTGTTTCTACTCCCGTGCCCTTAGGATACCATAATCCTAATTGTGTTGTACCCTTAATGTATCTAAATATCCTTTTTACGGCTTCTAGGTGTGATATTTTAGGGTCTTCTTGAAACCTAGCACATAAGCAAACACTAAACATGATATCAGGCCTACTTGCCGTGAGGTAGAGAAGACTACCTATCATGCCACGATATTTAGTATTATCTACGGATTCGCCGTCTTCATCTTTTGTGAGTTTGGTGTCGGATGACATTGGTGTCCTAATTGGTTTCGACTCTTCTAGACCGAATTTCTTTAACATCTCCTTTATGTATTTAGATTGATTAAAGAAGATACCATCTTCTACTTGTTTAATTTGTAGACCAAGAAAGAAACTAAGTTCTCCCATCATACTCATCTCGAACTCGTCATGCATGATTTTTAGAGAAATCATCACACATGTCTTGACAAGTGGATCCGAATATAATATCATCTACATATATTTGCACTATGATTATATGTGACTCTCTTTTCTTAGTAAAAAGTGTGTTGTCAACTAACCCCATGGTATAGTTGTGTTTAATTAAAAATGACTTGAGTCTATCATACCAAGCTTTTGGAGCTTGTTTAAGACCGTAAAGGGCTTTCTTTAATTTATATACATGTTTGGGTTTTTCAAAATCGATGAAGCCCAGAGGTTGAGCTACGTATACTTCTTCATTAATGAAACCATTTAGAAAAGCGCTTTTGACATCCATTTGATAAAGCTTTAGATCATTAGCACAAGCATACGCAAGAAGTATTCTTATAGACTCTAATCTAGCCACGGAGGCATAGGTCTCATCAAAGTCTATTTCTTCTTGTTGGTTATACCCTTGGGCAACGAGTCTAGCCTTGTTTCTAGACACTACTCCGTTTGCATCTAATTTGTTTTTATAAACCCATTTGGTTCCTATTATGGTTTGATTACTAGGTGGAGGGACAAGCGTCCAAACATCATTAGACACGAACTGATTTAGTTCTTCTTGCATAGCCATTACCCAACTCTCATCTTTTATGGCTTCTTGTGTATTCCTTGGTTCTATGGTTGAAACAAAACAAAACAAGCTACTTTGATTTTGAACTTGAGACCTTAATGTTCGTTCGTTTAGCTTTCCTATGACTTTATCTACGGGGTGATCTTTGGACTCTTTAATGTTTATGATTTCATTATTTAAAGGTTCTTATTCTTCATTTATCTTTTTCTTTATTACTATAGCATCACTTTCTATGATCTCGTCATCGACAAGAGGTGGAGAGGCTTTGGGTGGACTTTCATCAAATTTTATATTTAATGACTCTTCTACCTTCATTGTTTCTTTGTTTAATATGACGTAAGCTTTGCTATTTGGCGAATAACCAAAAAGGTACCTTCGGTTGATTTAGGATCAAATTTTGTAAGGTAATCTTTAGTGTTAAGAATAAAACATTTGCTTCCAAAGACTCTAAGGTGATTTAACGTAGGCTTTTTGCCTCTGAGTAACTCATATGGAGTTTTACCTAAAATTGGTCTTATTAAGACTCGATTGAGTATGTACGTTGAAGTATCAACGACATTACACCAAAACTTTTGAGGTATGGATTGTTCATTAAGCATTGTTCGACTCATTTCTTGTAGGGTTCTATTCTTTCTTTCTACTACCCCATTCGATTGTGGAGTGCGTGGAGCCGAGAAGTTGTGAGTAATACCATTAGCGTCACAAAAGACTCCAAATTGCACTTCATTATCGAATTCCCTACCATGATCCGTCCTAATAGACACTATAGGACTTCCTAGTTGTCTTTGGATATTTTTGCTTAATATTTCAAAATAATTAAAGGTTTTCGTTTTGTTCTTTAAAAATTTTGTCCATGTATACCTAGAGTAGTCATCCACTATGACCAAAGCGTAGTAGTTGCCTCCATAATTTTGGATAGCGGATGGACCAAATAGATCCATATGTAGTAATTCTAGACACCTAGTTGTTGACACCATGTTTTTAGCTTTATGACTAGAATGAGCTTGTTTTCCTACATTACAAGCATCACAAAAGTGATGTTCATATTTTAACTTAGGTAGATCTCTTACTAGATCTTTGGATGATAGCGATTGAAGAAGTCGCATATTGGCATGACCCAATCTTCGATGCCGTAAGGTCGAAGTATCATCCATAGAGGTAAGACAAGTTTGTCTTTAGGTTCATTACCAATTTTAATGACATAGACTCCATGTTTCCTAATTCCTCTTCCTATGGTTATGCCATTTTTTAGTATCTTACTAGTGGTTTCGGTAAAAAGTACATTGCACTTTTTATCACATATTTGTCCTATACTTAAGAGATTAAAGTTTAGGTTTTCTACGTGACACACATCATTAATGGTTAGAGATTTGTTAGAAATCGTACCTTTACCGATGATTCTACTTTTGCTATTTCCAAACACCACATTACCTCCATTTACGGATTCATATGTGGAGAATAGATCCCTATTGCCGGTCATGTGCCTCGTGCACCCGCTATCCTTGACCCATTCATTGGGGTCTAGATCGACTTTTAAGCACACCTAAGACAATAATAAACTCAAAAGTTTGGTCCCCATTTGTTTATGGGTCCATTAGTGTTAAACATTTCATTCATGTTAGACATGTATGGATAAGATGAATATGCATTCCATGGAGCAAAGTTTTGAAAAGGAAAACCGTTTTGCATATTTGGGTTCCATCCCATTTGATGGTTACTTCTTGGATAAACGTTATTAGGTCTCCTAAATGAATTAGGTTTTGAAAAAGATGGAGCTTTGTTTCTTGTAAAAGTAGGATTATATTTTGGAGGTGGTTGTCTAGTGGTGACGTGAGTTGGTTTCTTCCTATTAATGATAACAAAATCAGTTCTAGATGAAGATGCTACGTTATTACTACTGTTTGCTACAGCAGATCCACGGATCCCTGTCTGTACACTAGCCGGTTCCCTTTTTAGGGGATCCGTGGGATCCGCCACAACAGTGGCTAGTTTTTCTAGTGCCTTAACAAATTTTGTTTCTTTACTTTCACTAGTTGATGGATCAAGTTGTTGAATACCTAAGCCTTTTAGGTTGTTACCGGTTTTAACACCATCTAGTATTGTATCTAAGGTGTTCGTACTCATTCTAGCAATTTTAGAATCTAGATGATCAACTAGTGTTTGAAGTTGAACGCAAAGTTCACATTCACCACTTGCTATTTTACCCTTTTCTAAACGTTTTAGTTTTGCTTTTAATTTTATGACTTCTTTATCTAAACGTTGGTTTTGACTCTTTAAAAGCTTATTTTTGTTAATTAGTTTTAAGCTAATGTTGCATAGTTTGTCATATTCATTATTCAAAGAGTCGTCATCAAGTGATGAACTACTATAGTATTCGTGACATACCTCGTCATTTGCCATGAGACAAATTTCTTCGTCCTCCTCGTCGCTCATTCCCCACGTGCCGCTCACGAACGCTTTATGATCATCCCGTTTGGGACACTTACTAATAAAGTGGTTTGGGTCCCCACATTTAAAGAAAGTACGATCATCCTTTGGCTTCTCGTCCTCTTTGCTTTTTCGAAAGCCTATCTTATCGTCATATGGTTGTTTGACGTATCTTCCCTTTCTTCTAAAGAACTTTTTAAAGTCCCTTACCGCCATAGTGTACTCCTCATCGTCACTACTCGAAGAGGAGTTCTCTTCATCGCTTGAAGCCTTTTTGGCTTTAAGGGCAAGAGATTTGTTTTTCTCTTTTACCTTTGAGGCTTCGGAGTCTTTGGCAAGGACAAGCTCGTAGACTTTTAGGTTGCTATGAGTTCATCGAGGGTGAGGATTGTCAAATCTTGTGACTCTTCGATCGCCGTCACCTTGGATCTCCACTTCGATGGAAGTGCCCTTAGATATCTCCTAACATGGTTACGGCTAGAAAAAGATTCATCAAGTGCTTGTAACGATGTAATAATAGTATTAAAGTTAGCAAAAGAATGATCTATAGTTTCCTCATCTGATATTGAAAATTGTTCATATTGTTGAACAAATAAATCAATTTTATTATTCTTAACTTGTTGGTTGCCTTGATGAGTTACAACTAAAGAAGTCCAAATTTCTTTAGAGGTTTTAAGCATAGAAATTCTTTCGAATTCCTTTTTCGGTAAAGCATTATATAAAACCATTTTTGCTTCACTATTTTTAGAAAGCTTTTTCTTCATTTCATCATTTAGTTTATCATGAGGTATGTTAACTAAATTTCCTTTATCGTCTTTTGAGGTAGCCTCAAAGTCGCCTTCAACAATAATGTACCAAAGATCAATATCTTTAGATTTCACATATGTTTCGAATCTATTTTTCCAATATATAAAACCATTAGTTTCAAGTAGTGGTGGTCGTTGCATAGATTGCCCTTCCTTATAATTTTCAGAACCCATAGTGATCGAAAAGTTTTTAAAATACAATTTTACTTTAAAACTTTTATAAACTTAGCTCTGATACCAATTGTGGAAAACTAGAAGGGGGGGGGGTTGAATAGTTTTGCCGGTTTTACGTTAGTTTCAAAAACTTTAGATTCGTTAATATGTGAGATCTTATGGATGTAGAGAAAGTATAGATCTAATGATAAAGCAAGTAAATAAAGTAAAGCGAAGGGAAAGAAAAGACACAACCGATGTATAGTGGTTCGGCTACAAGGACACCTTCCTTGCCCTACTCCACTCCCCGAGTCACCTACTCGAGAGTTCAAGCACTATGTCAACAAACTCCTTCACTTGGCGGAGAAGCTTTCACAACGTTGCTCACACTTTTTCCGATACAAAGCTAGATACCGAGTCCGTAACACGGTGGACCAAACCAACACGACTATTACACAACAAATATGTGAAATATCAAATACAAGATCTTCGCTACAGAAATCTTGCGGAGTGACAAATCAATCAAGGACCCCTTGCTTGGATGACTTGTAGAATGCTCGTGATCTCGCCTTAGAGAAGGACCTATATGAGGATCACAATAGAAAGAAAGAAGAACAACTCTCTAGATCAAGTGATCTATATGTTAGAAGAGAATGAGAGTGTTTGAGAGATTTAGTAAGAAGAGGGGTGAGTTAGAATGAAGAAATGACTCTCTATTTATAGGCAAAAATCTTCACTGTTCCCCGGATCCCACGGATCCCTTCCACTTGGGATCCGTCTAGTGTAATCCGTGGGATCCGTGGAACGCTCCTCTTTGCCCATGGGTTTTTTGGTTATGGGTCATGGGTTATGGGTTGGTCCATGGGTTTTCTTTAGATTCAATGTATCTAAGTATACATTGTATCTAGCCAACTTGGGTATGTGTAACACCCCCAAAAATGACTCAGCGGAAACATACGTGTATTGGGGTGCTACTAAATTGGTATCACAACATAAGCATAGAACAATTGGTTTTTCATAAATAAACTTTTATTCATTATTAAAAACAATGTTTACATTATTAAGTAGTGCGGAAAATGGCCCATTATAAACAAGTGGTCCCAATACATAAATCAGAGTCATCTATGACCATGCCATGCCTTTGCCTTGCGCCTCCAAAGATAAGCTATCACCTCAAACCTGAAGATACATGCTAAAGGGGTCAGCTTACGCTGGTGAGTTCATAGGTTTATTTAAAAATAGATATCAGTACACTGTTTCAAATTTGGTTTCTGATGATCATTACGTCTTGCATAATGTCATAAAGTTCATGATTTCAGTTCATAAAAGGGTTTCATAAAAGAGATTTCATTAGTGGACCATAAGTAGGGTATATGTACATTACAACGAATATAATGTCATATATTGAATGTATTACGCTAGCACTAAGTTCATGCAACCGAAACTACGACAGTTCTTGTATGCACAAAGAAGTCATACAAATAAAGAGCCCATGGCGAGTGTTTATCCCAATACACTCGGTCCCGACATGCTATATGTTTCGCCTTGACCCAATCGGGGTCAACCGAACAGAGGAGTCACCCTCAATAGATCTATTTATAACATTCGCGCTTCCCAGCAGGAATTGACGGTTCATGAAAAGGGCAATTTGGGATCTACAGTCTTAGGCTAAGCAGCGTAATATACTAGGTCAAAGGTTTTGGTATGCTCTATAAAACATCTATGTATGATGAAAACTTTGAACATGTAAAAGCATAGTATGCATGGAATGCACAAGTAAAATGATTTAAGTAAAATGAGCTTGTATCTTCCCCCAAAACAAGTATAAAATAGTTAAAAGTAGGGGCTATGAAACTCACCTTGGCATTGTGCAATATGAAGTCTAAA
The DNA here is from genome assembly GCA_019973895.1 of Chrysanthemum seticuspe. Taxonomy (NCBI): domain Eukaryota; kingdom Viridiplantae; phylum Streptophyta; class Magnoliopsida; order Asterales; family Asteraceae; genus Chrysanthemum; species Chrysanthemum seticuspe. The sequence goes on from BPTQ01000004.1 coordinate 232,597,261, forward strand.
GAGAATTAAATCAAGGAGTGATAGTGCACGGCATCCGACACGCAACCTAATTAATACGGCAATTTAGTCTTTATGTTTAAGAGTCGATAAAGTTTAAAGAACTTTATAGATTTTAATGTTTTTATTGTTGTTGTTGTTGCTTGTGTGGCATTGTTTATCTTAAAACAATTTACAAAGACTTGGGTGGATCTCGGCTCAGGAAGGATGACATGGAAGGAATCTCGATGAAAGAATTCCGACTTTGGTTCAATGATGACCAAATGATAATACACGAAAGAATATTAAAAGCGAACAAGACCTTGTCTTGATGATAACCGAATGGCGATGTACGAAATAATTACATATGATTTTAGACATCAATGGACTATGTAATTATTATTTTAAGGGTATATACTTAACGTACATACTAGTAAAAATATCTCTATGTATCGCTTTTAGTGGATAACATAATAGTATTTCAGAAATTTAAGTAATGGCCTTACTTAATACTTTTTAGAAAAAATATGATGGTGCAAGTTATGAATAAGTTATAATAAGTTATATTGGCTATTAAAAATATAACAAGTTAATTATATTTTGACGAATGTTGAGCATGACTCATGTATACATTTTAGTTTGTCCGAGGTGACTAAGTGTCACAAAGTTTATTTTATAACGACATTTACATTAAACAATAAATCGTTTTATCCCGTTTGTAATGTTTAAATAATTTTTATAAGCGAAATAAGTTTCACTAAGTATAAAATCAATGATTTCAAAAGTTAAGTTACAATTTATATACTCATTTGTTCGATTTAACCTATAGTTCAAAAGGTGTAAACATATCAAGTTCTATTAATATATCTCAAAAAGTTGTATATATATATCCTCGACTAATAACTATATCACAATATAAGTTTCAAGTAATTTATTTTACTTACAAATCGTAAAATTTGTTTATTGAAAAGAATGGGTATAACCCGTGGGTAATCCTTCTATTTAATTGGTTTGTCCAAAAAGTTGATATAATTGATGTCATTTGAGTGTTGTATCCAGTTTTTGTCAAGTGACTATATGTATATATTTATGTATTTATGTCTTGTATAGTTTACAAGTCGAGATAAATATAAGCACTTGTTTTTATACTTTCTTTTCCAATTGATGACTTATATTATTCACTAATATTGACGTGAGTAGCATGATGATTTGCTTATATAAATGGTCGTGTTGTGACAGAATTGGAGTCGAGTCGTAATAAGTCGAGATGAGTCGAGATATGGCACGATGTGATTGACCCGAGACGACCTAAACAACCAAACGGACTATTAGAGGGAAATGGGCTTCGGCCCATCTTAATTTAAGCAATTGGACCCTTAAAAACAAAAGGAAATATGGGCTGAAACAACAAGACCAAACGCACATGTTTGGTGTAGCAAAATCAGCAGCTGAGCTCTAACAAACGCACCTGATCTGAGCTGAAAATCAGCGGTCAAACATACTGTTTTCGAGCTGAAAACTTCAGCAGACAATGCACCCTTTTTGGGACTGAAAATCAGCATACAAACGCACCCTTTTGGTGCAGATTTTTAGCACCCAAACGCTCCTTTTTAAGGGCTGAAAATGCAGCCATTTAGAAGCTGAAATCAGCAGGTCTAGACGCACCATTTAGGGGCTGAAAACGCAGCCTTTAAGGGGCTGTAATGAGCAGTTCAGACGCACCCTTTAGCGGCTGAAAAATCAGCAGCAAAACACCCTCATTGGGCTTAAATATTCGACACAAAACGTACCCTTTAGAGGCTGAAAACGCACCCCCCTTAGAGACTGAATGACGGGTTCAAAACGCACCCTTCAAGGTGGTTTTTCCTCGACCCGTAATAAAACAAATGAACACTTTAGAAGCTTACTCTTGTGTAACGAAAAACAACAACAATAATGACCATTATGACGCAAGACATTGATTAGTTTCAAAATATACTACGTCATTACAAATCGAGTGACACAAGAACTATGTTTTGGGTCTTCCCTCATGTCAACCAGGTACAACCTGAGTTGAGCAAAGAGAGACTCAATACCATCACCCTTACGGGTATCGTGACGGTACCAAGTGAATATTAACATAACGACAAGAAAACATGGCAACTCAAACCGAGTCCTTGCCTCGTGTCAATCGGGTACGACCTGATTTGAGCAAGACTCAATATCCACTTCATCCTTGCGGGTTTATGAGTTGTATGAGTCGGACAAAATCTGGTAACAACTACACTTTTTGAGTGGTTTCCTTCTTCCCAGTCAAACAACGGTATGGCCAAGGAGTAAACTGAAGATCGTTAAGCCAATTATATTTATTTCCTTATCATGTTTTATCTTGTTTTACCCAACAACAACAACAATATACCACACCACTTTAACTTAATCAGATTAACCATCAATATTAACCAATATCACTTCTCATGTATTTAATATTCGGTATGATCAAGAAAACATAATTCGAATTGGACAAATGTTATTACAAACTCAATAGATTAAAAAGATGACAATTGTATGTTCTTACATTAATTTCCATGGGTCGATTACATGAACACCGAAGTACCAAGGAGCTTAATTGGAGGAGTTTCTGGACGAATTAGAACGATTAACACCTGGAATGGCTTCCTCATACATCAAACGACCAAACCCCCAACTCAATTTGGAAAAGCCCTTTGATATAAGAAAACCCTAATTATTAAGAACCCTAATTTCTGAATTTATTTTGAGGAATGGATGGAGTCTTCTACTGAAAAACCAACCTTCTTATAGATGTACAAAGGGAAGGTCTTGAACCCACTCTCTCTTCTTGATAGAAACGTGGCACTCTACTTGGATTCCATCTCTATTCTCAGCCGAGCTAGTGTCCCCTTAGGGTAGATTATGTGGCTGCAATATGTGGTGATGGATCATGGTGACTGAAGAGGAAGGGGAGCAAGAACCTTTCTTGTTTCCTGGTTTTGGATAGAAGTAGAAAAGGGAAAGGTGAAGAAGAAAAGAAAAAGAAGTAAATACGTGGGAGGCTAGGAGTAGTATTTTGTATTTTCATTGTTAATACTGTATAAATGGTACCCCGTGTTTTGTCAAATCCTCAAGTATACGTACCTATCCGGTACTCGAAAAATATAGAAATTATGTTTTCGGAGACGATTTCTTAAACTTAACAATATGACATTTTTATTATGTTGTAATTTGATTATAATTGTTTGCCGTTATTAATTTAATGTCGGTCTGCGTGCGGTGTCGTGGCCTTCTGAATTCACGAGATAACTTCTCGTTTTCTTTCGTAAATTATTAGTGATTGATAAAAATGTATTTTTCTCTTATCTCAGTATTTATTTTTAGTTTTGTTTGCTACTGCGCTGTAGTGTGCGAAATAACTGGTGGATTAAGCTTATGTATGCTTAAATTTTAATTTGGACAAATAATAAATTTCACATTTATTATATAGATACTTAGTGGACAGGTATCATGTGTGCGGTGTCTTATTTTTAAAAGAAATGAGATGACCTCTCGTTTTTAGACTTGAATATCGATAATTGTCAGAAAATAATCGATTTAAATTTTGTGACGTAATAAATATTATTATAATAATCCTGAAATTTACGGGTTGTTATAGTATGGGTTAAGATCCATGGGTTATGGTCCATGGGTTATGGTTTTTGCCCATCCTAATAAACTATTACAACAAATGCTTAATTACTACATTTTTGTATTTAAATGGCTATATGTAAATGCTTTACAAAAATGACATGTATCCTTATAATTATACTTAAGATAACATTATATTTGTTATCAGCAAAACACAAAGAGATCGCAAAATATTAATAAACGTTTTTACAGTTTATTTGTATTAACAAATGGGAAAGTAAAGACCGAGGAAGGGGATAACGAGGATGATGACTGGAAGTGAGTTGATTTTAAGAAGTTATGGAAAGCAGCGAAAAATTTCTTCACTTGGGTTTTTTGGCTTGCCGCTATATTGAATGATAAAATCTTCGCATATCTGGTACTTTATCTCCCCAAACGACCCACACAAGCCCTGGCTTGAGCCGCCCAAACAAGGCCCTACTACCTACCCTCTTGATGACAATCCATTTCTTATCACATACACACACACACACCATAAGTGATTGTTCTTGAGTTCCATGTGAATGGTGTATCTTTGCCACAGAAAGTCCAAGTCGGTATTGATCCATAAACTGTATTTACATCGATGGCTCATGGTAAATCATTGTAGGGTTTTTATATCTTCTGCTACATATTTTCAGTTAATTGTTAAAGAGAATTTTAAAATTTGTCCCTATGTTTTCCATCAACGTGTTATGTGATCAGGAAAATGAAATGGAAACCGTGAGCATTCTTTATTACTTTGCTTGAAAGCTAAGTTCGTCTGGTATAAAAAATAGAGAGATGGTAGGGATTAGCTTAACGTTGAATTTATCTATTCAAGATATAATTTTAGAAAAAGTCATTGTTATTCAAAATAAACAGGTTGCAATATCTCTATATAGGATATGTTATTTTGCTCTTTCGGCGATATGACACTGTAGAAATCGGGTTTTGCATGCTTCGTTTGATGATGTGGATACTACTAGACAGAAGACATTTTCTCATCTATATAAGGACTATTTCTTCTTTGAATAACCACTAGAGCAACTTGGACTTGAAATTCAGTTCAACCCATAAGCCCAGAAGCTCGAAAGTAATTCCTCCCCCATTCTTTTTTAGAGAAATGCTCTTACGGGTAGCTAGCTCGTTTGTTAGTTTACGTACTAACCTTAAGTGGCGGGGATTGGTTTTGAATCCTCGTGGAACTACAGATATTTGACAAGTTCGACATCAAGTGTCTTTGATTGTTTTTGAGTTTTCTCTTTTGGTAATGTAATTTTATTGTAAAATTCTAACCAAAAATATAATTTAAAATCATTTATTAAATGTAAATAGAAGACTTCAATTGCTTTTTCAAAATAAACCAAACATGCTACACAATATTATATAAATTAGGATTTTTTTTATTTTGTAAACCAAAAAACATATGTATAGGTTCATACCACTTTATTTATAGCTTCACACCTCTTTATTTTAAAGATTCTAGAGCATTATACATACTTACACAATGCATGATATATCATAAACATCTAAACTTTTTGTTATATATGATTCGCTAGAAGGTTTCTTTTATAACATTCTACACTATTGTTGATATTTTTTATGCGACTATATTATATAAACATCTTAATATTTCATCTTTATTATTTTATATGTCTTTTCTACATTCTCTTGATATGCTTGACATGACTATGTTTTGTTACAAGTATAAAATATACAAGGCCCGTGCAATCACAATTTAATTTGCCAATTTAAATAGTTTGGATCATAATTTGCAAGTAATATCTTGTTAAAAGTATAAAATATACATTTCATCAGTTTGAACTCTAAGACCATCCGTAATGGATGGTCGTTATGCTCGGTCACCCCAACAAGAGGACGCGTCTTCCCTATAACACCCTTCCCCCGACACGTTTGCTAGGCCAAAATGGGAGGACTTGGTTGAAAACATGACCGAGTTGTGTGGCAAAAAAAACCACATCGGACTCAACACATTATGGTTTTAATCTCCAAGACGAAAAAGATGCTTCAGCTGAGGAAGAGGTTCAGGAAGTTCGACGACGGGGCGAGACAAAGCTAAGAAGAAAACGTTATCCTCATATGTTCTTTTGGAATCTTCAGCTGATGTACCTTTTGTTGATTTGTCAGTCGATAAATGTTTTAAAATTTAATGAAAATTTAATTTTAATGTTTTAAAAATTAAAATGAAATAAAAAAGTGATGACCGCGATTGTCTCGGTAGTAAAAAATATTGTAAAAAGATAAAACTGAGCTGACGATTATGTGTTATTAGTCAACGCAGTCATGTGTGAGTACCATTACATTTAATCTAATATTACAAACTACTATAAAAGCGGAACACTCTTCTGTTAAATGATATAAAAAAATAATGCATTGTTGAGAAACATTGTTGGTTTCTTTGGCTTATCATTTATGTGATTTCAGCTTATTTTCATAAGTTTATAGTTCGGCTTTATTTTAAAGCTTGTATGCTAAGCTTATATAATACTCATTCTCTCCCATAATAAGTGTCAAACATCTAACATGCATAAAGCTTAATTTTTTTTTATTAAATATGTATCCCTTTACACTAAAACTTCTTTTCATCGATTGAAATACCGGTTAAAATATCAAGACCACTACAAAAAATACATCTATTCGCCACACATATTTTGCTATGATATGGTCAAGAGTGAACATTTTTTTAAAAAGTAATTTTGCTACATTAATATGTGTTACAAATATTTTAAAAATTAATCCACATATATAAGTGTGTATAATTACAATAAAGCTATACTTTTATATATATATATATATATATATATATATATATATATATATATATATATATATATATATATATATATATATATATATATATATATATATAGGGGGCCTTTATTTTGAGAACCATGTTAAGTGCGAGAACTGCGAGAACCCTTTATGTACTCTTAGTAATGCATATTGTGCAACATATTAATGCAACATAGCATTTTTTAATTATTAAACCTTTTTATTTAATCCAAAAGGGTATAATAGTAAAAGTCAGTTTTATATTATTTTTGATTTTTTAAAAATAAATAAATCCTATTTTTTTAAAAACATTCAATTTTCATTTTTTTTTTTTTTTTTTAATAAATTTTTTGCGATTTTTTTTTTTTTTTGAACATGCATGTTTTAAAACTGATTTAGTGCATATGTGTTTTTATGAATTAATTTTATTATTTTTGTTTTTGGAACATCCATGTTTTTCATAGTGAAGTGCATACATGTTTTGTAGATAAGTAAGTTTATATGAAACCAAAAACATACATGTTAAATACAAAATCTAATATCGATTGATATACAATTAAATACAAATTTCTAAGAAGCAGAAATACATGAATCTAATCGATCTATACACGTGTGTACAAGTAATATTTAACGCAAACATATATATGTGCATACTCCTTGTTATCAACATTTTTAGAAGTCGGACATATATGCACACTCGTAGTTGTCAAATTTCAGAAGTTGGACATATGTGCACGCTCCTTTTCAATGTTTCAAAAGACGGACAAATGTGCACACTCGTTGTCATCATTCTTTTAATTCAGCTCCATCTGATACAAAGAAAAGTATAAAAATTAGGAAAAATAAACGCAAACTAATATTACACACGTATAAACACATGTATGAGGGCCTAAATTTAATTTTTTTATTTATGTTTTTGGAATAATATTTTTACAATTTATGTCTTTCAAATAGTAAAGTGCCTATGTGTTTTCTAGATAATCTAAATTTATCAGAAACCAAGAACATACATGTTAAATGCAAAATAAAGAAGTTATAACCATTAAATTAAAATTATTTGTATAACCACGTTAAAAACATACATGTTAAACCAAGAACATACATGTTAAATATATGTTAAACCAAGAACATACATGTTAAACCAAGAACATATATGTTAAACCAACCTTTGGAATCGATGAGGTGATATTATGCTGCATAGCCACAACATTTAGCATACATGTCCACAATAGCGGTTTTGATAAACACGTTTTTATCCAAACAAGTTCTGGTCACAACTCCATGGATCATACCAGCTGAAAATATACTAAATCCAACAAATATACTTAGTTTGTAAGTATGAAACATACCAGCTGAAAAAGCAAGTCGTTGGACACACCATGAAACAAGTAGGCCTTGTCTGGAAGCGAGTAGAAAAGAAAATGAGATATGCTTGATCGACTGGCTTTTGGAAGGGAATCAAGAAGCTCTTGTTGCTGAAGCCCCTCTGAATCAGTTCTGAACTTCAAGCACAAGTGTGCAAGCATCTGATTCTTGCAAACAGGCCGGCAACTGATTTCTTTGGGCAAAACTTGAGGCAGCTTGAATGGTATCTCTCTATTAACAAAACAACCCTTTTAGTAAACTTAAACTCACAAAAACGATACTTATAAATATTTCATACATGAATGTACTTACAAATTGTCTAGTTTTGCTGGTTCCGTGGACAACCAAATTGGTCATATTTCCTATCAAATATGAAGTCATTCCAAAATTAAAAAGCATGTAGCATATGACGAATATCATTTCCCTTCTATTTTGAACATGCAAATCACCATATCCCACAGTCGTAAGAGTTGTAATTGACCAGTACATGGATGTTACATAACGGATCCACAAACTCTCCTATTCATAGTCTTCATTGCCATATCCTATCCACGTCTTGCCTTTATTAGGATAATGAGCAGCAAGATAATATTAGAAGCACCCATCACAATGTACATCAAAAAGTGTAACCTATACAGAAAAAACGGATAATATTAGCCCATCCATCGAACCGCAATTTGTGTCCAAAAGTAACTGGCGTGAGCTTATACAATACCAATATCACAAACTTAGTGTCCTTTATACATATTTTCCACATGAATAACGCCCAGAATAAAAAAAACACTTACAGCAATAAGCTTGGCGCATCGAACCCAAAAGTAGTTAAAGTTCCTATCTTTTTCCAATCTGTTACAAAAACAAGAAGACCGAACATAAAGCAAAAATGATATTAACTACGTTATCCAAGACTAGGCTCATCATGTGAAAATAACATACCTAGCAAACAAGGAACTAACTCTGCGCAGCCGCCAGAGTCTAAGCATGTTAAATAAGCCATAGCTTTGAAAAGTACCACTGAATATCTTCCGAATGAGTTCAGATGGAATAGTGGAAATGGCATCAAACACCAACCAAGTGCTTGCGTACCTCCAAGAAATCTTATTTCGGTCATCCACAAGAAGGTAAGTACTTCTATCAAGGTAAGCTAAGAGGAAGGTAAGAACGATATCAATAGCAAAGAACCCATTGACCACATTGTCAATGATCGAGAGTGGTTGTCGTGGCTTTTTAAGAAACCCAAATTCAAATGGGGATACCCATGCTGTATACAGGACCAAAACTACTAGATATGTCTCCCATGCCCTGGAAATTAAGATTAGTTTCGGTAAAATTGGACATGAGTAAATATTTACCACTAAACTCTTGACAACATGAATTCAAAATGGGTCAAAACCAGACACTGAAATAAATAAATCATTCTTAGAGCCCCCACATCATGAATCATGAGAAATTTCAATCAAAAATTTCAACTAGTAAAACAAAGAAGCGAATAATCCAATCTCTCCAAAGTCTCCGTTCAATTTCCATTAAACAACGCACAATTCAAAATCCAAGCACACAAGATACCAAAAACCTATTAAAAACTAAAGAAGTACATGCTATGCAGTCCATATTAAAATATGCCCATTGACTATCTATGAGATCGATATGGTATAAAATTATAGAAAAAGGAGAAAGTCGACAACTCGAGGATTGAACTAATGACTAAATTGTTAAGTATGATTGAAGTCACATTAAGAGTAACTAAATAAAATTATCAAAAATGAACTTCAAGAACAAATCAAGATGTGAATCTCCTATATATGAACGATAATAACACGAAGATAGAAATCATACATATCCAGTTAACCTATAACAACTTACCTAACAAGATTGATCAAATGGCAAACATACATTAAACTTTCATAGGAAACAGTAATCGAATCGATCATAGTAAATTCGCAACAGCCAGATCAACAGATCATAAACATCGCAACATATAAACGCATCCTAGTAAACATGATCAAAATTGTACGAGGTAAACATATAACAAAAGATACAACCAAATGAAAAAGTTTAACACAAAGAATAACATATCATGAAAATGTATATAAACTACGTACTAAACATAATCATATATGTTAAACCTGTAACGACGATCGTAAGGAGATATGATGAAATTACGAAGCTTAACACGACGATTACTACGAGCACCAAGAGAAGGTAAGATAGCAGTAGTGAGACTATAGAGGGAGGCGGATGAGAGGGTTTGTGGTGGGTGGTTATTAGGTTTTGGAGAAGAAGATCTGGATAATAAAAAACGTATCTTTTGCAAGATTTTAGCAAAAAAACTGAATAATCAGTTGAAGATGTGTAAATGTTAATTACCTTTAATGCCCCTGCGAATTAAGTTATATTAGTTTAAAAAAAAAAACTTTACTAAATTATGATTGGTCAATGGGAGTTCTCGCAGTTCTCGCACTTAACAGGGTTCTCAAAATAAAGATACATATATATATACATATATATATATATATATATATATATATATATATATATATATATATATATATATATATATATATATATATATATATATATGTATATATATATATATATGGGGTGCGTTATATGCAGTACCATTCTTAGATACAGTACTTTACAGTACTATTTTAAAAGAATCTAGACCATAGGATCATTTGATCAATGGTCAATATTACATAGTGGCATTCCTGTAAATAAATAGAAATTGTTTTTGGCTGGAAAACGTTTTATAAGGGCAAATCTGGTATTTTCCTTTTTACATAAACATAACCTCTTACAAAAATGCTCCCATTTTTTGCAAAAAAACCGGCCACTTGCACCATGATAAGACGGAAATTCAATTTCCCTGGATTTTCTCACCATTATCAACAAATCTTATCAGTTAAATTTAAAGCTACAAAAGAAACCCACTCACCTAGTAATTAATCACACCGAAAAACACACACACAAAACATTCATCATCGGTTTCAATCGGAAAAAAAATGTCAGGTATCATAAAATTTATATTTTTAATCTTTAGATTATGATTTTTTTTGCTTATTTTGATATTATTAACATAAATGTAACAATATTTTATGAATAATTGAAACGGAAAAAAAATAAGATGCATGTGTGTTAAATACGGTTGATCATAAAAAAAAGGGTAATTTATTCTTGGAAATTAACATTTAAAAATAATTGGATTGATTGGTTTATGTGACATTGATTTGGTTTTTGAATATTCTTAATTTTGCAGTTGATTTGGGTTTTGAATATTCTTGTATGAACATATATGTTTTTAATTTTGCAGTTGATTTGGTTTTTGAATATTCTTGTATGAACATATATGTTTTTAATTTTGCAGTTGAGTTAGTTTTTGAATATTCTTGTATGAACATATATGTTTTTATAAGTATGTGACATTGATTTATGAACATATATGTTCTTATAAGTTTAAAAGATGTGCGAGTGTCATTTGATGATGGTAAAAATGGGTCAATTTCTTATATTTTTCTGAACATAATGCATTTTTTTGAAAAAATGATGTTATTGGGTATGAGTTAGTAACATAGGTGTTAGGTGTGTTGTTGTTTGGTATGTGAGTTAGATGTAAGACTGATATTAAATGCGATAGTATCATAGCTGCTAAATTTGTTGTTATTGCCTATGGGAGTTAGATGTAAAAAGATGTTAAATGCGTTTGTAACATAGCTGTTAGGTGTGTTGTTGTTTGATATGGGATTTAGATGTAAAAAGATGTTAAATGCGTTTGTAACATAGCTGTTAGGTGTGTTGTTGTTTGGTATGGGAGTTACATGTAAAAAGGACGTTAAATGCGTTAGTAACATAGATGCTACATAGGTGTTAGAGGTTTAGTTGTTAGGTATAATTTGCATTGTTAATAGTTTTAAGGACTGTTTGGTATTAGACTGTGAATCAGTGTTAGAGGTTTAGTTGATGGTTAAACATAGATGTTAGGTGTGTTGTTCTTTGGTATGGGAGTTAGATGTAATAAGGATGTTATAGGGTATGGTAGTTAGTTATAACGTATGTGCTACTTGAGTAACGATCATATATGTTTGTGTAAGTTTAAAAGATGTGCCAGTGTCATTTCGTAATCTGCATGTGTCAAATGTAGGGAAAATCAACAAGGGAAAGGGAAAGGAAGTGGTTGAAGAAAAGGATGAGACAATCAATGCAGAGGAAGAGGATACGGACGACGATTTTGTTGAGACAGCGTGGGACAATCAAGGTTAGTAGTTTATATGTGTTGTAGGAAATAGTATACTATATAATTACAATTTGAAAACAATCGTGAGAGTTAATAATCTGTTAATGTATACATATTAGCCTTAAGGAGGAGTCAACGGAACAAAGTAAAGGAACAATTGGATGAAGGAGAGAATGAGAATGTGGATGCTAATAACAAAGGTAAGATGTTCTGTGTGAACATACTTGTATAAATTAGTTTGTGTTTGAGAACCAAAAATACTGGCTGAATTTGATGATTAAATACATGGGTGTTTACTTTATAGAATTAAATGTATATGCAGCATATCAATGGTTGTCAAATAACATTTATTGGACATGGGTGTTTGTATGTACATAAAAGGATAAAACATGTTTTTTGTTGATTAAAAGTTGAATTTTTGGAATAGAAATGTATATATGCGTATCGAACAGGGGCGTGTTAGTATATAGTCAAAATAAATGAACATAAATTTGCGTTTGTTATGTGGTCAACATATATGTTATCTGAATGGCAATTTAGTACATTTGTGTTTGCATTTTTAATTTTATCAACATGTTGCAGGGGATAAACGAAAAAATACCAAAAAAAGAGAAAGAGGAAAGAAGGTGGTTGATACTAACACTAGAAAAGATAAGAAACGCAAGGTGGAAATACAGGCCAGTAAGGCAGGACCTAGTAACACAGCATCGAAAAAAACAAGGTCACCTAGTAAAACTGGTGCAAAACCATTAGTAGCAACAACTTTTCAGAATAGGTGTAGCCCAAAAGGCCTGTACTTGGCTTGTGAGAATCTTATGCCGCACCAACTAGCGTGTTTAGAAAGGATGGGATTTGGGGAGGTGGTTGGTATAAAAATGGAAGGTATTCCAGCTAGGATAGGATTATATGTCGTAGATAAGCTGGATGTGAAAAAGATGGAAATTAGATTAGCATCAGGTTCAATCAAAATTACGAAGGACTTGATAGCAGAGATGTTAGGAGTGAAAAACGAAGGAAGAGATATTGAAGCGGGTGAGGAAATAAGAGATGCAGAAATGATATCGAGATGGAGAAGTCAATATGAGGGTGTTACTGACATTAAGCCGACAGATGTTAAGGTTAGGATAAGACAGTCAAAGGAAGCAGATATGAATTTCAAACTAAACTTCGTTGTGCTGTTTTCTTCTATAATGGGTAGGCTTAAGAATAAAGGCCTGTGTGATTTAAAGATACTAGATTACATTAACCCTGACACGGACCTTTCAGAAATAAACTGGTGTGAGTATATTTGGAAGAGTATTCAGACTTGCAAAATAGGGTGGATTAAAGGAAAAAAGGATAACTTCTTTCTTGGTCCACTAACGTTTCTCACTGTAAGTAAATTTTTTCAAGTTTGTTGGTACTAAATTATGTTCCCATTCGGTATTGGAAAAAAATACATATTAACTGAATTATTATAATGTGAATGAATCAGTTGTGTTACGTTGATGGTACAAAGTGCAACACTTTTAAAGTTGCACGAAAGAGACCACCAACCAGGGTGTGGACACATGAGCTGCTGAGTGAACGGGAAGATGCGGAAGTTGCTTCTGGAGGAATTGGGAAGGGAGATCTTGAAGCTCCGTTTGTTGAGGAAGAGCAGGAACCGCCACCAGTGAATATAGAGGTAATATGTTAGAAGATTGATAATACAATGTATTTTTTGTGCATGAATGTTGGATAAAAGACATAATGAACTTATGAAGTACTTTGTGTAACAGGGATGTTTGTGGCTGTTAAACAAGTATGTTAAAGACATGGACAAATTAGGGATAGATTTTGAAAGGACTTTGGATGCTGCAATGAAGATGTCCGCGGGGAACAGTGAGATGCAAGGGTTAGTTGAACAATATGGAGCCGTTCGGAATAAAGCATCCATTAGTACCCCATCTAGCATTTCTAACATAAATGTTACGACGGGAAGGACAGAAGAAATGGGAAAAGATGCTGAAAAAGAAAAAGGCGATGTAAGCATTGAAGATTTTGTTGAGGAAGGATCTAAGAGTAAAGGAAAAAACAAAGTGGACGATGCTGGAGCACCAATGGAAACAATGGTAGAGTGGGGTCCAGAAACACAAAAGTTGGCTGTGGAGAGTATTGACAGAGCAACAATGGAGACAATGGGACATAGGTTTGACTCTCCCGGAGCGATGATTGGACAATTGACGCAGGATGCTTTTGTAAAAGTAGCTGTTGAAGTTGATCGTACCATTGAAAAAGCCAACGATGATCTGGAAAATGGTCCAAGTTTTAGTCTTGGTTTGACTCCAGACTTTGCAACAGAAAGGGAAACTTTGGTAACACCAAATGCTTCGAAGGACAGTTCAATTATATCAAGTCCGGTGCCTATAAGTATTTGCCCACCGAGCGGAGTAGCAGGTCTGAATCAGGGTAAAGAAAAACGGCAAACATCATTGGCTCAAGCAATGCGGTCACCATTTGAAAAAAGAATTTTGGAAGCTGAACCTAACTACACAGCAGATGAAATTAAGATGGGGAAGTTTCTGTTTCTCATGACTGCATATGATATGCGGTAAGTAAATTAGTAAATGAAGTTTAATATTATGCATATATGTTCTTTGAAATTCAGTAAAATAATAACTTATCAACATTGTTTTCGTTCGGTTTTAATAGTGAGGTCCTGTATGCATCAAGATGTGGTCGAAAGTTATCAAGAGACCAGTTGCACGACCTGGGTGAAGAATATGTTGAAAATCACATGTTGGACGCTTGGGCGGTGGTTATGAATTCAAGGGAGGCAATTAGAAGCCATGACTCTCCTTTGAGATTGTTTTTGCCAACATATGTAGTGGTAAGAGTATTTGTAACATACATTACATTTATTTGAATTTAATAAAAATTACTTATATGTAATAAATTTAAATGCAGGATAAAAAGAGTTTTTCTGTTAAGCCATATGACAACGATCGGTTACAAGCATTGGTGCAACATATTGAGAATGCTGCTAGAAATAAGCATGACTTCAAAACTCTGAGGAACATCGACCTCGTAAGTATATGATGAATATATTATGGTATTACAGTAAGAAGATCCTATTTATTGTAAATGTACATAGATGGTATTATGTGTATATGTGAACTGAATTAGGAAGCAGTTGCAATGATTAAATCGGTTACTTATATATGAACTGAATTAGTAAACAGTTGCAATGATTAATCGGTTACGTATAGGTGAAATAAAGCAGAACATGTATGCATTCCCTTTCGATGTAAACAGAACATGTATGCATTCCCTTTTGATGCAAACAGAACAAGTATGATTTCCCTTTTTATGTAAACAAAACATGTATGCATTCCCTTTTGATGTAAACAGAACATGTATGCATTCCCTTTTGATGTAAAACAGAACATGTATGCATTCCCTTTTTATGTAAACACAAACATATATGTACATAATTTGAGTATTAATCTTAGCTGAAATGAATTAGAACATAATTGCATTGTCATTCTAACTGACACTTTATTTAAATGCAGGCCTTTTTGCCGGTCGATAATCAAAGACATCAATTTCTACTTGCATTTGATCTGAAATATGGATGTGTGATAATGTTTGACCAAAGAAAGATTGGCAGGAAACCCAAAAGTAAAGTAAAAGGAAAGCTTAGCAACTTGAGTATCGCAGAGATGCTTGTAAGTAAAATTTACAAAAAAATGTGTTATTCAATATAGTAGTATAAAGTCATTGAATTGGTAAAGTATATTCCGATGCTAACATAAAAATTGTGTACAATGCAGCATACAGATTTTAGCCGATATCTGTTTAATCTAGGTCATGCTAAAGCTGGTAACGTATTCAAAGCGGAACTGGAGATTGCTGAATTTGAAGGTCAAACTGCCAAGGTCAGACATTATGCAGGTTTGTTTGTGATGCGTCAAATGGAAACATATATGGGCAAGGGAAAAAGCTGGGAATGGGGACTGGATGGAAATAAAGATAAACTTGAGAAGCAAATGGTCGTGTTAAGGAAAAAGTATGCTACACGTATGCTGTTGGACAGTAGCAACTTGTTGATGGCGAAGGTTAGGGAAGATATTGAAAGGACTGCCGGAATAGTGCTAAAAAACCATGTTATCAAACTGCCGTCAAAAGCAAAGTGAATTTCATGGTCTCAAACATTTGGAAAGTCATTTCTGGTGACTTTTGGATTTGTGTGTTTGGATTAATTTGGTTATGACTTTTGTTAGGTTTCTTTTGAAATAATTAATAACTGGTAACGCGTGTGTTAGGTTAAGATGTTTTGGTTAACGACTTTATGTCGTTATTTATGACATTCGGTTTGTTTCTTATGAAAAAATTGTGTTAGGTTAAAATGTTTTGGTTAACGACTTTGTGTCGTTCTTTATGACATGCAGCTTGGTTGTTTATTATATGGTTTATGTTTTTTTTATGTTAATTAGTTTCAAGATTAAAAAACACACATGCGACATATAAAAATTAAAACAAGTAGATATAGCCAATGTCCAATTATACAGACGATATTATAAAAAAATGAAAAACATGTATGTGATGAAAATTATGGCTGATTTAAGTCAAAATATATACGGACATATGACCAATGTAAGCTTTGGAATGTATACCATAAGAAGTATACATAGATAACATAAGGAGTTAATTCAAAAGCACGACTGAGAATAAAATTAGCACGTCTGACAATAATAGATACATAACACCAATGTTCATTAACCAGAACATGAATGCTAAATACTAACAAGTAACAAAATGGATCAAAAAAGACAATCAAAATCGACTTTTCATTCAAAAAAAAAACAAAAAACTAAAGTTTACCTAACCGTAAAAACAAGTAGATATAGCCAATGTCCAATTATACAGACGATATTATAAAAAAATGAAAAACATGTATGTGATGAAAATTATGGCTGATTTAAGTCAAAATATATACGGACATATGACCAATGTAAGCTTTGGAATGTATACCATAAGAAGTATACATAGATAACATAAGGAGTTAATTCAAAGCACGACTGAGAATAAAATTAGCACGTCTGACAATAATAGATACATAACACCAATGTTCATTAACCAGAACATGAATGCTCAATACTAACAAGTAACAAAATGGATCAAAAAGACAATCAAAATCGACTTTTCATTCAAAAAAAAAACTAAAAACTAAAGTTTACCTAACCGTAAAAACATAAAAAAGTAACCATATCCAACTAAAAACTTAAATTTACCTAACCGTAAAACATAAAAATGTAATCATATGCATAAAAATCCGTAAAAAAAAGAATATTAACAGATTTAACAATGTCGTTTATTCTTCATCATCTTCATCTGTTCTTTCTTCATCATCTTCCTGATCTTGATCATCGTCATGTTCATCATCTTCATCATCAGAACTTGAACTTTCGAGTTCAGGACACCCACGTATGTTATGACCTTTTCCTTTACAATAACTGCATGTCCGCGGTTTGAATGGAATTTTCCTTGATGTTCTTTGTTTTTTTACTGCTTTCCCCTTTTCATCCGCACGTTTTATTCTTTTAGATCCTTTGTTGCTAGCTTTCTTCGGATTCTTGATATTAAGTCTTTTAGGTACAGTAACACCAAGCAAATCCGCATACATGGCATCCTTGTCCACTGTTGGTGTTGGCATCTCTTCCTCTAATTGTTTCTTCCACTCTTGAACCCTTACAAGGAACTGAGATAACTTGTCAGTGTCGCTCCTTAAGAGACTGACACAGTCATCTATTGTTGCATGAACATCAGAAGCTATCCGATCAGTTTCTTCAATGCAAGGACCATATCTGTGTCTCTTTTCAAGCAAATGGGTAGGAAGAACATTTTTTGTCCACCGACGATTTATGTATTGATTTGGAATTCGGGGAATATCATGGATACGGAAAACACAAAAGATGTGTCTACAAAGGTAACCATGTCGGTTATAATGACCGCAAGAGCATAGGACAGTGCCATCATTTTGATTAAAAGTAACCTGAAATTAAAAAATAAAACCATTACTAATTCTCTATTGAAACTGGATAATATTGTTTTGCATATATGCTAAATAAATAAATAAATAAATAAAGTACACTTAACAGAAAAATAAATAAAATAAAAATACCGTTGCATCTATGACTTTATTGGATCGCTTGTCCATTTGGCGTATGTTGCACGTTACAACAGAACCTTCCATTTGGGAATTAAACTGGGAACATGAATATAAACCCTTGTATATTTCATGTTGAACCTCCCTGAATATCGATTGTGTATACAACTCACGGGCATGTGCCTCAATTGCTAAATCAGTCAACAAAGAAGGATTTGATCCATTTTCCTTATTGTCCAAAACACGTTGGGTGTATCTTTGTTTCTCCATGGCAGATTCGAAACACAACATAAATTGAACAAACGTGTTACCTTTGTGTGAAAAAATCTGAAAAAACGCATTAGAACTTTCTGAACGAGACGTGGTCTTCATCAAACCACACATAGGCACTTCGCTGAAATAACCAGGGATCCACCTATCTATGATTTCGTACATGTCGGACAACCATTAGTTTTCATGCAAATTATACCTATTAATCAAAGCATTCCATCGTTGCTCAAAAATTTGAGGAGTAATGTATACATTCCAGATGAGTTTGTGAAAGTCTTTCCGAAACTCAGAATCAACCTCTAAATCACCTAATACCTGTCAAAAACAAACAATGTATGTATAAATTGATAAATAACATGCATGCACAGTATGAACAAAAAAAACAAACTTATATGTTCATTAATCATTAAACACCTGCTTTTACTGATTAAACATACATGTTCATTAATCTGATAGAAAATTTTTTAACATGATGTAACCTGATTAACCATGTCTTATCCTTTTTGTACCAAACATATATGTTCATTAATCAGTATACATTCATTACTGTGATACAAAACATTCAAAATCAGAAAAAACACATCTGCTCAAACAAAATCTAATGGTCTATAAACATATATGCAAAATGGTCAAATCAGTTTAGTACGAGTCCGAAAACAAATGAACTACAAAAATATACCTTTCCCGGCAGCTTTTGCGTTATGTGCCACATACACAACCTATGATGAGACTGGGGGAAGATTTCCACAACAGCTTTCCTTAAAGCAGCATCTTGGTATGTAAGGGCAAGTGGTGGCTGCTTAATATGAACTTTTAAAAACGCCTCCAACATCCAACAATATGATTCGTACGTCTCATCACACAACAAAGCAGCACCAAATGTTACGCATTTTTGGTGGTGGTCAATACCAGTAAATGGGACAAAAACAAAATGATACCTGTAAAAAAAAATTTGTTAAAAATATATAATTAATCCTCGTATGTAATGTTACAATAAATATATAAATCTGAAATTTACTTGTTAGTCCTGAAAGTAGCATCGAAGGATACAACATCACCAAATGCAACATAGTTGCACTTCATCGTTTCGTCGGCCCAAAAGAAACTGACCAACTCTCCTTCACTATCAATATGATACTCAAAACTAAATTCGGGAACATGGGTTTTCCTGTTTATCATCTTGTCAACTAGCATCTGTGCATCTCTGTCTCCAACAAATGAGTTGACAGCACGCCTAAAATTCCTCCAATCCATTGGTGTTCCACGCACTTTATCATAACCACCCATTAGAGCTACTTTTAGACGGTGCGCTTTAGTAGGTCCTACATTGGAAAGAGAAGCGCGATGAATAAAGACGTAATCACCAAACTGCAACTGTCTTCGAGCGCGTGATAGATCCATATTGTTCTCATTCATCAATGGGTGATTGTGATTTTCAATAAAGTCGATAACCTTATATGCTGCTGTCCCACGAATAGCTCTCAAAGAAATCTTCGCAGGACAATTACATGCCTTAGAAACGGTTTTTCTTTTCCTTTTTTTTTATTATCACCTTCCTCTTCTTCCTCGCCTTCCTTCAATGTATTCACTTCAACTTTAGATCTCCGTTTACCAGCTCTGTTGCATAATATGGACCGATGGGTGATTTCACGCTTGTTATTACGCTTTACGTTTGACTTACGTATGTTGAACCTACCCTTCTGTGAGTATTCCAAATACATATCATAAGCAAGATCAAAGGTATCAAACATAACACCACGTTTAGGTTTCTCATCTTCGGGAATATCTGGGACCCAATAAGGGGTACCTTTTGGAGTGGGGACAAATTCAGGATCAGCTTCAAATATATCAATATCAGATTGATCTACAAAACAATTATACAAAAAATTAGATTAATAAAAAAATGTATGCTAATAACGTTATAACAGACTGTTTTTAATATTAACCATAACTCAAAAATAAGAACATGTATGATTCAGTTGTTATGGGCACTCTACTAATATCCAGATCAAATCCTATACATGAACAATCTATAAAATATATAATATCATCCTCCTAAAACATGTGATAACATGAATAACATACTATGAAATAACAATATCAACAACATGTATTATCCTAAAAACATGTATGCTAAACTTATATTATTCAAGAAACATTTATGCAACAATAACACCCAATTACAGCTACTATTACTACCTAAAAACATGTATACTAACCAAATTTATACGAAACCTAAATTCAGCAATAAAAAAAAAAAAAAAAAAAAAAAAAATTGAATAAGCATTTAACAAAATTTCCAGATTGTTCTTCGAGATTATCTTGTTCAATTATAGTAGTATTTTCTACTTGCAAATCTCTGGAAGATGAACCCTCTCCTAACTGAATCGACCCTTGTTCAGTTATCTCAACCATTGTTTACTCCAATTATTAGATAACAAAATTAGGGTTCTATGATAATTGAATGACGGATTGATGAATATTTATAGGCATAAAAATTGTGATCACGATGTATAAGAACCAAGATTGAGTAAAACACTGATTCCCCCATCGTTATCATCTGAAACGAATCTTGATTTTGGATAATCTGTAAATATTTTGAAAGAAAATTTGAAAATGATAAGTTGTTAAACCGCCCCCAATTGCAGGATATTTAGTAAATTCAGATAAAATAGGAAATTTGTAAAATACCGTATATACCCTTGGCTGCTTTTGTGAATTAAATAAATGAAAAATATTTTATTAATTTCTGATTGGTCAGAAGTAGTACTGTAAAGTACTGTATATAAGAATGGAACTGTATAGAATACATCATATATATATATATATATATATATATATATATATATATATATATATATATATATATATATATATATATATATAGGGAAGGGATCCAATAAGAAGAATAATTAAAATGAGAAGGGTAAGAAGTAATTCTAGCCACACATTTTAATATGGGAGGGAAAATTTGAATGAAGATGCATCCATTTTTGTAGGTGCATCTAGAATGAGTGGTTGTGGTTACTTCCTATCCTTCTTATTTTTATTATTCTTCTTATTTGATCCTAACTCTATATATATATATATATATATATATATATATATATATATATATATATATATATATATATATATATATATCAAATGTTTCACACTTTTTATTATAAATATTTTTTTGCAATTTTGTCACACTTTAAATATGAACATTCAAAATTCTTTTTTACACTTTTAACTATAAAAATTTGGATAATTCTTAACTGCAGCCATTTAACTTTTAAAATGATCACAACTGAAAGTCAAAAACTAACGGTCTTAGTTCCTAAAACCTAACTGGAACACCAATATGTTTCACTTTACAAAACCCTCATTCAATAATCTTCGCCTATACTTCCACCAAATTCGCGCGAAATCCATTCGTCCCTATTACAAATCCCGCCTCGACAATGACGACATTGTTGATGGTTACATTCGAAAGAAAAAAGAAAACCAAGAGGACAGGTTACACTTATACAAAAGCAAAGGACAACATCTTCTGACTAATCCAAGGATCATTGATTCTATTGTTAGGAGCTCGGGTGTTGGACCGGAAGATACGGTTCTTGAAATTGGGCCTGGGACTGGGAACCTTACTATGAAGCTGCTTGAAGTTGCGAAAAAAGTTGTTGCGGTTGAAGTTGATAAAAGGATGGTGGAGGTGCTTGGGACTCGGGTTTCGGAAAGTGGGTTTCGTGAGAAGTTGACGGTATGTGTTGGATTTGTTATGGGGTGCATATAACGTGTTTGATGAAATGCCTCATACGAGTTAGTCTTTATACCTTTTTGTGGGCATGTTTGACCTATTAAAACATGGTTTTGTGTCCCCGGGTCATTTTGTAACACAATGTATAAAAATGTCAAATTTACGTATGAAAAGGTTTAGCGTTTTTATATAATGTTAAAATGTATATAACAATGTTGAAGCTACGGGTTACAGAATGACCCAAAAGAGACATAAAAGCAATTTTAGTGATTCAAATTTACGAGTAAATGTACAGTGGCTGAAACGGGCATATGAAAAAGTACGTTAGTATTTTCTGCAAAAAAATGAACCCGTAGTTTATTCAAGATGATATTATACTTACCTCGATTTATCTATCTAATACGGAGTAATGGTTTTACTATGGTTATTTTTCTTGTAGATTATACGTAAGGATGCCTTAAAGGCAGATTTTCCAGAATTTGATCTTGTGGTAGCAAACATACCGTATTGTATATCATCACCTCTGGTGGCAAAATTTGTATTTGGGGGATACAAGTTTAGAAGTGCGACTCTTCTTGTTCAAAAAGAGTTTGCTACTCGGCTTCTAGCTAATCCTGGTGACTCGGAGTTCAACAGATTGGCGGTCAATGTGAAGTTGGTTGCTGATGTTGAGCATGTCATGAATGTAAGCAAAAGGGATTTTGTTCCCGTACCAAAAGTTGAGTCGTCGGTTGTTATAATCCGGTTAAAAAGTGAAGTTCCAGATGTTGATCTTAATGAATGGTGGGCTTTCACCAAAACATGTTTCGGTAAGAAAAACAAGACTTTGGGTGCGACGTTCAGGCAGAAGAAAAAGGTTGCAGAGTTGTTATATTTGTCAAAATTAACATGTTCAGAAAACGAAGATGTTGTAAAAGATGATGATGGTGATGTAAGTGATGATGAGGATGATGGAGAAGATGTTATTGGAGCGGGTGGGAACTTGTTTAAGGAGAAACTTGTAGGGATTCTCAGAGATGCAGGGCTTGAAGATAAGAGACCTTCAAAACTATCGAATGAAGAGTTGATGTATTTGCTTGCGTTATTTAATAAGGCGGGAATATTCTTCCAGGATAAAGAAAAGCCAAGGGATATCAATGCCTCATTTGCTGATTTATAATGCGATGTAGTTCGAACTCCCTATATTTTTCTTTACTATCCTAGAAAGCTTATTACATGTTGACACGTTCGTCAAATTGAAATCATATATAGTAACATTTACATGCCTATAACAAAAATATAAGTAGTCATTGGCGACTTTTTAGTATATTGTGGTTCATTGTAATAGAAAAGTGGGAAGAATTTCTGTGTGACTGGTTGTAATGTTATAGAAAAATGGCAAATGATGTCTAGATACCAGTAAGTATGAGCTTTGATAAGTACTGAGTTATCATTGATACTGTATATAATTTGGTATTCCACTACAAACTTTAAACTAGTTATCGAAATCATTCATAAGTAAGGTGTTATGTAGCTAGTCTGCATATGTATCAAATATTGTCCATTCTGCTAGTCCATTCACTTTCATCTGACATATCTCACACACATCGATTATTTCCATCAAAACTTCATAACATCAATGACATAGCTATGAGAATAACACTAGTTGGGGCTTGAAACACATAGTAGAAATGAATCTATGAACTGCAAAATGTATTTAACGGATCATGAATCATGCCATGAATTGCATTCAGTCTAAGTATCACGACTTGACAAACTTCTCTTCTTTTTTTTTTTTTTTTTTTCTTTTTGTGAAGTGGCCGCTTTGTCCACAATAAAGTCATTGTTTTGCACCAATTTGCAGGTAACTTCAATTAGTATTCTAATCACCATATACTTGATAGTTATAATTGATCGGATATGTGTTCATCTGCATTTTCATCATCATCTTTGCCTGGTCCTTTATACATATGGCACACTTTGTGTGGGTTTAGGTGTAAATAAGTACACCAATTTTTGCATTTAAACATAACATCATCACCACTCGTAACATCGTTTTTATCTGCATTAACGTTTGTTTGAACTAGTTTATTGGTCAACAGTTCACCTGCGAGACTTTCAATCCCTTGATACTCTAATTCATCAACATTTTCCTGTTTTAGCTACTTATTTTGAGTTACATGTTTGACTTAGATACTGTATAACTTTAATCGACATGTATACCTAATTGTACATCTACTTTTACCATATAAATTACCAATTTAAGTAATCATGAATCAAGGATGAGACATTTCGTTTTTAAGACATTAGATGATGTGTCATATAGAGTAATCCTATAGAAAATGTATTTTTTAAGTAATCATGAATCAAGAGAAGCCAGTCTAACGACCGACCAACTTGTGAATGGTGTGGTTGTGTGTGTGATTTTGTTTTTGTGGGGTATATTTGTGATTAAGTAGGGTATATTTGGTGGGTGAT
Source organism: Chrysanthemum seticuspe (assembly GCA_019973895.1). Taxonomy (NCBI): domain Eukaryota; kingdom Viridiplantae; phylum Streptophyta; class Magnoliopsida; order Asterales; family Asteraceae; genus Chrysanthemum; species Chrysanthemum seticuspe. The sequence continues at coordinate 232,621,867 of BPTQ01000004.1, forward strand.
GTTGATTGTATTATTACACTATGTTTCTGGTAATGTTGATTGAATAGAGAGGCGCTAACGTGACGCTGAGTTGACGATGGTGATAAAAGTCACCAGCACTTAAGACATATTATCGTATAAAAAAGTATGAGGACTTCTTGACTTCCTCAAAACTTCAATTTTGGTTTTGTCCGGATAAAAAACACAACTTGCTGATCTTTAGAGCTTAAAGTAATGATAATATATAGTAATGCTTAATGTATTACAATTGTTTTTTTACACCATCCATACATGATCTTTCGATTACACTGCAACCATTGGTGGTTACTACAATAATAATAATAAGACACACTGAGAGTGCAAACAATAGAAAAAAGCTTAGGAATCTTATAGAGCTTACACAGACGGATTGTTTGAAGAAATTGCTTACACATTTTAAAATAATAATCGGGCAAGACAAACACTTAGAGAGCTAGGTATCGTTTGGTGCCATAAGGTGGTGTTATAGAAAAAGTGATGTCATTTCATCATTTTTTGCCCAGGGCACACTAAAACCCACCTCCCTAGTACAAAAGTGATGCCATAATACCAAAAAAAAAGAGCTACAACGTGAGCTGGTAATCACCAGCCGAAGGACGATGTCACCACTTCTGGTGTGATATCTCGTGCCAAAAGGTGGCGCCAAAGGCTTTGGCTTGGGCCAACAACCCTTGTATCGAGCTTTTTACAATGAAAGATAATAAAATGGATATTATTGGACAAAACATACAATGGCAAAAAAGACACAAAAATATGTAGTTTTTAAAATATGATAATAGAACGTTTGACACATTTATATTGAGCTTAAAGTCAAAGAGACTTGCACCATACAAAAAATTAACACTTTAATAATCATGACAATTTGCAATCAATAATGTTTAAATTTCAACCTTCATATTGATAGATTGAAATTCAGAAGTAACAATCATTTTGATATAATAACTGATATAGAACCGAACGTAGTAATGACTGAACCGCGTGTGAAGGTGTTGATATTGTTAGAGTCATTTGCGCGAAGCTACTACGGATATCTCATTATCATGTGTGAAGGACGAGTCTTGTCACTGCAGGGACGGACTTATGATTTTCGTGAAAGTGTTGCACATATTTTTTCCTATCATAGATACAAAAATTCGCATAATAAAGAACTTTTTATCGAAGCTAAAGTTGCATTATAAAGAAATAGTACAATTATCGGGAGTTGCATATAATAGAAAACAACATTTTTTGACAAAAAAATATACTTGGCGAACGAAAATCAGGTGTGGCCCGGGCCACACCGAGCATCTATGTAAGTCCGTCTTAGGTTTTGAGTGTAATTGGTGGTAGACAATTAGTTAAAGGTTAATCTTGTATGACTTTGTTTAGCGAGTTTTAGTCAAATGATGATAGGTGAATGATTGCCATGGGTTAAAAGTAGATAGATGATTCGGACACTTTATTTATTTGTTTGCACATTTTAATGTACAGACATTAAAGCTCTATATAACTAATATACAAGTTTTTAATGTTTGAATGGAGTGTCCCAATTAATTTTCAAAATGTGCAAATCATTTCTCTTAAAAGTGACGGCGATTTAAAGAAAAAGATGATGTAACGATGAGATGAAAATGTTACATCCAGTGTAAATTTTATTAATGTTAAGATGTAAAGGAAAACAAAATAAAGAAGGAAATTGAAATAAAAATCCTACAATGCCTAAAAGTCAAAACTAAAGGTGCGTTTAGTTGAAAGAAAACACTTTTATTTTCTACAAAATATTTTTTATAAAACAAAGAAAATAAAGATTGCGTTCAAATCAAATACATTATTTAAGTTTTGTATACAATCTCAACACATTCTCTGCAAAACATAAAACATACATTTCTCAACTTAATACAGGAAACTATAAAACACATTTTTTGTATTTTCCTTATAACTCCCTTTCTTTTTAAAAAAATATAAAACAATGTCATATGAATGCGGTTTCTACGTTTTGTGAAAAATTTAAGGTTGTGTTTAGTTGGAGAAAATTTTCCTTCATTTCATATTTCTTGTTTTGTAGAAAAAATAGAGATGGTTTCTATCTCTACAAAACAATTGAAAAAATAGAAAAACACGTTTAGTTAGAGAAATATGCGTTTGTATTTTCCATTTGCAAAACTAGAAAACATGTTTAAGTGTTTTTGTTTTCTATCTCAATTCTCTATTCACCTTTATAATATTATAAAAACATCTTTGAAACACAATAACAGATATTATAAACTAACCAATTAAATTATAAAATAACTAAAAAAAATCTAATACGAAAAAATAAAGAATTAAGAAAGTAAAATTTAACATCAAATGACATGAAAAAAATCTTCAAATGACTACAATTCGATATAAAAACAATAATTTCATCTCTAGACACACTCACCCATGACCATATATATTTTAAGATCACCCTCGAGCATCACGCGACTCGCATATTTTTCCGACAAGTAATTTGCAATTGTATTTCTCATTTAAACCATCTCATCGTTTTTGTACGTTTTTCTATATTTTCTATGTTTTTATACGTTTTCGTACGTTTTTTACGTTATCTCCGTTCTTGTTCGTTTTTATACGTTTCCATCCATTTTTATACGTTTTCATACTTTTCTATCCGTTATTGTATGTTTTATCCGTTTTTATACGTTCTCATATGTTTTTATACGTTTTCGTCCGTTTTGACACGTTTTTATATGTTTTCTTAAGTTTTTATCTGTTTTTTACGTTTTTATTGATGCTCGTTTATCCAGTTTTGATATTTATAAACTAAGAAGTACTTGGACTAACACATTCTAACGGGCAGCGTACCCGGTCATGTGAAGTATAGCTTAGATAAATCCGAGTGTCGTCCCAAGAGCTATGTGTCTGATTCTAACTTACGTCTTAATTGTCACAAAAAGGGGTTTTGAATAATTAGTAGTAAACAAAATAAAATAACGATAATTAAATTGAGATTGATTCAGTGGGGGAAAGATGTGCTAGCCTAGTTACTAATCTTATCATGCCATGACTTAGTTTTCCTAACAATTCTATTATCACTTAATGTGGTGGTTAAATGGCACTAGGATCAGTTGGTCAAATCGCCTAGCATATAATTCCAATTTCCAAACCCGTACTTCGTTTGGTCAATTCGGCTGGTCAGTCCGATTTTAGTCATTAAGTGTCAGCTATCAATGTAGACCTATTATGTACCAAGGTGTGTGGTCCTTTGGTCAATTCCCACATATACAAACAAGGTTCCCACATATACAAACAAGGTCCCGTATTTCTTATTTATGTCTACTAGGATAAATAGTCCTTTGGTTAATTCCTACACGCCTCACAATGTACTCGACTATGGTCCTTTTGTCAATTTAAGTTAGCCTAGTAGATACTACCTATAATACACATTTCCAAAACGCGGGGATCATAGAAAGGTAAGATGAATAAATACATAAAGAGCATAATAAATAGTAAAACAATCATCATGGCAATAATAACTTCATAACTAGGCTAACACATGAAGTGTTTAGCCTCTCATATTAAAAAGTGCAGCAAAAACAATGTAGAATGTTATAATGAAAGTAAACATTAGATTCGATACAATTACTCGATGAGATGCTAAAGCTAATGAGTAAATGATACGATTTCTCCTTTGGAATGTGGTTGAGAGTTGCTGAGATTCATCCTTGGTGAAGCCCTAATTCGTCCTTTGAAAGTTGTGGTAGCAAGTGATGATAAAAATGCATATTTAGGGCTTGTATATATAACTTCGATAAAGTTACGGTGTAACCTTAAGTAAAGGGTTACGCCGTAACCCCAGTATCTCTGGTGATCTTATCCTTATAATAATATATGCGGCGTAACCTCAAGAAGAGGTTACGAACGTATAACCTTCGTTAACATTTTTGTAGTTTCTACACCGTAACCCTGTGAATAAGTTACGACGTAACCTTCTTGATCACTGAAATTGTTTAAGTCTTTGGATATCTACGGTGTAACCATGTCGATGGAGTTACGTCGTAACCTTCAACAACGTTGACTTTAGTCTTCAAGTGATATAATATGTTACGGAGTAGGTTGAATTATGAGTCTACGCCGTAACCTTCTCTTGGTCAGCAACCTCTTGAATAACTTCATTAGTTTTTCTTCCAAATCCGCGTTTCTTTGTCCCGATGCTCATCTATACATTGAAATGAAATAATAAGTAACAAGAGTATATATCCATGAAAAACAAAAGAAATGGTGAGCATTTTGAGGGGAAATTGACACCAAATTATCAGGACTATTCGATGTTATCATTTATACGTTTTCGTCCATTTTTATACGGTTTCATACGTTTGTAACCGTTTTTGTCCTTTTTTATTCGTGTTTGTACGTTTTTATAAGTTGTAGAACCTTTCATATGTTTTTATACATTTTGTACGTTTTCATTCGTATTTATCCGTTATTATCAAATTTTATCCGTTTTCATACGTATAAAAACGTAAGAAAATGTACAAATATGTACAAAAAAGGATAAAACATACAAAAATGGATAAAAGGTACAAAAACGTATAAAACGCTAAAAACGTATAAAACGGATGAAAACTATTGAAAAAATAAGAAGATGTATAAAAATGGATGAAAACTCATAAAAACGTAAAAAAACGGATAAAAACGTATGAAAACGTAAGAAAACAGATGAAAACAAATGAAAATGTATAAAAACGTACAAAAATGTATAGTAACATACAAAGACGGATATAAACGGACAAAAACGGATAAAAACTTATAAAAACGTACGGAAACGTATAAAAGCGTACAAAATGTACAAAACAGATAGAATCGTATAAAAACGGATGAAAATGTATAAAAACGGATAAAAAAAAATGAAAACGGATGAAAGCATATAAAAATGTACAAAAACATATATGAATGGACAAAAACGGATAAAAACGTATAAAAACTTACGAAAACGTACAAAAACGTATGGAAACGGATAAAAACATATAAAAACGTATAAAAAAGATGAAAATGTATAAAAACAGATAAAAACATATAGAAACGGACGAAAATGTATAAAAACATATGTAAACGTAAAAATACATAAAAACGTACAAAATCGTATAAAAACGTATAAATGGATCACTTTGGTTAGTGCATAAATCATCATTGGCTTTTACCCTGAGGGAAATGAGTGGGAAAATGGATCAGATGTATTTTAAAGGAAATAAGTGAAAAAAAAATGTTTTGCAGTTTTGTGTATTAAAGTGAGAAATAGATATTGTGTAAATATTTTTTTTGGAGAACACTAATTTAAACGTGAACTATGGTTCTAAAAGGCTCGCAAAGGCCTCGTAAAAGTGTGAGGAGGCTTGGTCATGCCGTCACGCCATACTGTCAAGCCGCCTTATGCCATATCTTTTTGTAAACTCGATATATATGAAATATGATATAAATATATAAATATTTTCATATTTTGTGCCGCCTTATGCCAAACCTTATAAACACAAAAGCTTTGCTTTAACTGCAAAAGACGTGAAGCTTGATCATGACGCAATAACACATTTCGCGCTATTTGTAACCTTGACGTGAGTTGTTTCCTACGAAATATTTTGTGAAAAAGAAATGTGTTTTCGGTGACTATACACGCCGCAATCTTCTCCTTTATTTATTTAATAAAACTAAAGTTAAAAAATTAAAGAAAGTTTCTTTCCAATTAAACGCGGTTTAATTATCCATCCATTTTTCTAATAATAAAGACAGAATAGTAAAGCATGTAACGATCCACACCTCCTTCATCTTTTAATTATAGTACTCCCTCCTCCGGTCAAGTCCACACCTACAAACCACCTCCTTCTCCTCCACTATGACCACATCCTCCGTTTCATCTCGCAAGGTATTTCTATTTTTATCTATACAAAATTAAATCATCATATACTAATCCTTAGTCAATTAAACAGGTATTGAGCAAAATAGCAACGAATAGACTTCAAAAGGAACTGACAGAGTGGCAGATCAATCCTCCTTCTGGTTTCACTCATCGTGTCACTGATGATAATCTTCAACGGTTCTTTCATTTCTCTCTTTTTTTTATATATTTTATTCAATTAATACAATTCGATCTAGGGTTTCATTATAATGTTAATTATAGGTGGGTGATTGAAGTGAATGGAGCTCCAGGAACCATTTACGCTAATGACAAGTATCAGTTGCAAGTCGATTTCCCCGAGAATTATCCTATGGAAGCTCCTCAGGTTCACACATATTCATATTCATTTTTGTGGTTGGTTTGATTTAGAATTTAGCTGATTTAGGATTTTTGTTTGATGCAGGTCATATTTTTGAATCCGGCACCGCTTCATCCGCATATTTATAGCAACGGACATATTTGTTTAGGTACTACGCCTTCATTTAGGTTTATTATGATTATGACGTTTATGAATAGGAATTGGAGGGTGTTTAGTTTTATGTGAATTTTGTGAGATCTAGTCTTGTTTGATGCTTTTTGCACGTTGTTGTTTCTATCGTTTAATTGTTAATAAGTGTAGTTATGTTAGGATCAAGGAATTTTCTGCTTTTTTGTTCCTATGCCGCGAAAGCAACCATTGTTGAATCTTTAGAATGATTGAATGAAATCACTTGGAAAACTTTGTGATGTTTATGCTGTTAAACCTTTTAAGTTGTGAATTTCTGAGCTTGTATGATGCCCTTCTAGTTATAGCTGTGAAAGCAGGTAACTTATAGAATTGTTGGACTTTAGCGTGTTCTTTGTGCTTTTATGCTAGTTTTGGGTCAAGACACAGGGAGATATGAAGTTATGAACACTGCGTCTTGCATGTTAAGTTAGTGTTTACAATTGATTCTCTAAGTGATATAGTATCATTTAGTCATGTATTATTGTATTGTGCTATGCATTTCATTACTCCTCTTTCCAAAATTCTGGGACTGTATATTTGTTTTGAACCGTGAAGATTTAACAGGTTCATTTATTTTCTAGATATTTTATACGACTCGTGGTCACCAGCCATGACTGTTGGTTCCATCTGCATCAGCATTCTGTCCATGCTATCAAGTTCTCCAGCGAAGGTTTTATTCTATCTCGGGGTTTAATTTATCGATATCTTGCATTCACATTCTCACCATGACTGATCATTTTTGAGGTTTTTTTTCTTCTTATAATCCTAGTGTTCTTAAAGGTTAATACAGTAATCCATCTGTCCCATAAAAAAATACAACACACTTGCAACTCTAAGAGCACGTGACAATTCATCAAATGTCTGAGATACCTTCAATTATGGCAAAATGTTGGAATCCTGGAACCTAAATCAATCTAACAAATTCTTTGTAAATTATTGTCTTTCTAGTCGGTATTCTCTAAGCATTTTTTGGCTCCGCTTACAGGAACGTCCTGAAGATAATGACCGCTACGTCAAGAATTGTAGAAACGGGAGATCTCCTAAGGAGACTAGATGGTGGTTCCACGATGATAAAGTTTAATTATAAGGCAGAACCTCGTCTCATCATTTGCCATTCAAGGAATTTGCTTGCTCACTTTGGACGACTGCAAGCATGCAAAGAAGAACGAATGATGTGCAAATCCGTCTCTATCATTGTAAATGGAGCAAATTTCGTGTCTGTTTGCTCACAAAGTAAGGATTGATTGTGAATTCTATCTAAATCTGCTATGTTTCTCAAGCAGTTTGATTAATTTAACACTTCTGTACCTTCTTTAATTTTATGTAATAGACCATCCAATATTTAACCTCATATAAAAGAGAACAAATTTACAAGCACACAAATAAAGATACAGTTTTTCAATGGTTGATCCTCCTGCAAATTTTTCTGATCTCTCCATGGTTACCAGTTAATGGAGTTATATTTCCCATCTTGATCATAGACTTCGCAAACTGCTTGAAAAATTCGTCTTGATTCTCGGCATATTGTTTCACCAAATCAAATGTTTGTTGGTTTTGTGTATAGAGGATCTCGTCCGAACTCAACATGCCCTTGAAAGCTATCAAGTTCTTGTAGTATCCGTTATCAAACTTGGTCGGTGAACCAGGGTCCATGACAAACAGGTTTTGATCTCCACCAGTTCTTGGGCAGTTGGCACGTAACTGCGCTGCATATGTTTGGTCTAGTGCAAAGTCCGGTTGCCCATTGCCTGTGTTGTTATACAGCCTTTGCCTGAAGCTGGTGCACCTAGCATTTCCAATGGTGTGGCTTCCTGTAACACACAGATTCATTCTTAATTAGCAAAGTCGTTCTTGAAAATGATCTTTATGTTCATTGTCTGACTTAAAAGATTACCTGAAAGCGCTACGAAATCAACAATGTCTAGACCCTTTAGCTTGAATTTAGTTAGAATGGTTTGGAACGTGTTGTTAGGGGCTGGTATATTCTGGTTCGAGCCACTCAAGCTCGCGCCTAATGAGTCTCTTCTTCCCAGAGGTACATCCCAACTCGGCCCACCAGTCTGCACAAACCAAACATAATTCATAAGTTAATGGATGGGTCAGGTAAGTTGGGTAACACTTTATGTTGAGTCTGCTTGACCCACCAACCCTTCCTAACCATTTGACCCGCCACAACTATAATATAGCCAATTCGATCATTTTTTGTGTAAATCAGATGAAATTGCTCTTAAAATTATGGTACCAAAACAGTGGAGTCCCTAGCTGCCAAAGCTAGGATATCAGCACACGAGACTGTCTGAGGACACGCCTTCTCGATCGCGGCTTTTATCTCGTCAATGACTTCAAATCCACGAACTGAATCACGATTAGGGACCGATCTCTTCTCACTGGTTATGGTTCCACTGCTATCAAGAAGTACTGATCCGTCACAACCCTGCATTATGAGTTGTAGAACATGCGTAAAATTTCTCCATTTAATAATATCTTTGAGAACTTAAGTTCACAGGTATAAGTAAGATTGTTGGTTTTTAGAGAAACTGGCATATAACAAACCTTAACAAAACAATCATGGAAATGGAGGCGAAGCAACGAAGCTGCCATACGAGCTTCTTTTGCAACTGCCTTTGAAACAACGGATTTAACTATACCAATAGCTTGTGGGCACGAGAAGTCATAGAACTGCGGGTAGAGGACACCTGCAGACTCTGCTGAAGGGAAGTTAAGTATAAGAGCTAAAGCTAGAAGCATCACAAGGTTTGCATTGATGTTGTGGTGAGCCATTTTAGTTGGCTGTGATGAAAATTAAGACTTGATTTTGTGTATTTATAGAGTAACTTTGAATAGTGATTTGGTGAATCAGTAGACTACAGGAGTAGAAGTACCTACTCTACTCTCTTCACATATTGGATTCTCCTCAGTCTAAAAATGTATTAGTTGCATCATTTTGTTTTCTTTCTTCATTTAACAAAAAAAAAGAAAGAAAGAACTTATATAAACAGGCATTTAAGGGTTATAAAATATTAAAAACATATATCGATACCATTATTACCAAGTATCAAAAAGTTGAGCTTAATTCTCATTGGAAACATGTGTGACATACTAATTGGTGGTTACAGGTGTGTGAGTGTGAATATTTGTATTTCTACAAAAAATATCCATACCATTTAAAGGAAGATTTTCAATAATGAAAAATGAGTTTAATTTCGGGCAAATCGCACAAAAAGGTATCACACTTAAGATTAATTTGAATTTTAGATACTCAATTTTGTTTTTCTTAATTTAAAGTATCAAAGTTATTTTTTGTGCAATGTAAAGGTTTTTCGACTTTTCGAAAAATGATATCGGTCATTTTTTCGGATGAATTGGTAAATTAATGTGATATATCGTTATAATCGAGCATTTAAAAGTCATTTCGACTAAAATTATGCTCGATAATCGCTTTTGAAAAGTCAAAAAAACCTTATCTTGCATAAAAAATAACTTCAATACCTTAAATTGAGAAAAATAAAGTTAAGTGCCTATAATTCAAATGGACGTGTGATACATTTTTGTGTAATTTGCCCTTTAATTTTTTATGAAGTTTAAATTACAATCCAATTCTCGCAAATTGGAGGATCCAAAACTATTTATTTTTACACATAACATAACTTTTTATCATAAAGTAAATTTATGTTAAATATAAAAAAAAAAAAATAAAAAAAAAAAATTAGCGTTTTATTCACGGTATTCTTAGATTTGGTATTGTTATGTGTGTAAACAAGTCAAACCACTCGAGAGCTATCGATGAACTTTATAGAGGCTTGAGCCGAGCTTATACAAGCTGAGCCCGTTTTTAAGTTAAGAAAACAAGGCTCGGAACAAGCTGAGCTCGAGCTCTAGATTTATTAACTCAAACGCTCAAAGCTCGACTCTACTCATTTACACTCACAAATATCACTTCCCTCTTTTGGCAATTTTCCCAATCTAAGGACCAAAACTGTCATAAACCAAAAACACACTGTACCAACACAATACACCATCACAATAAACCTCAAATCCAATTAGGGTTTAATAAACTTTAAACAAACAAAATGACACATTCTAAACCATTTCCCGCCAGTTTCAAATACACATACGAATCAAACTCACACATCCCAATCCTCAAACTATACATCTTCAACCCCACACTCAAACCCTCATCATCAAACTTCACTAACCCAAAAGCCACTGTTTTATTCGATAAATCACTAGTACAAGTGTCGTGGATCGATAAGGAAGTCCCGGTGAGTGTTTGGGCTCCGTTGCCTAAGGTTTTGATTGACGCTGATGCCGCGGTCAATGTACGAGTTTCGGATGATTGTATTGAGGTTAAGTTTGTGCTTGTGGTTCCTGTTGACCATCCTGTTGTGGCTGGTTTTGACTTTGGGGATTGTGAGGGTGATGATGAGTTTCAGCCTCTTCAATTGGATTCTGGTATTGCGAATTATAAGTTTAGCTGTTTTGTTTGGTGTATTTACGGTGTTAAAGTAGTTGTTATGTTTAATATATATAATGGAACGATAACTAATTGCATTTTGAGGTCTATGTGTTTGTTGTTAGCTTGAGTTGTTTTTATGGTATGTATAAGCAGGGCGGACCTAGGGTGGTTCCCTGGGGGTTGATATGAACCACATGGATTTTTCAGCGTAGTGTAAATATCGTTAAAAATGTTGATTTTTCTGAAATGCACCATGTCCAAAATTTTGTGTTGCAAGTTTTGTTTCGTTTTAATGAAATGCACCTAGTAAGTTATAGCTCTGGGGTCGCCATTAAGCCAACTAGTCTGTTGGTTGTTGATGCTTAGTTATGATAACTAATTAAGCGGGTGTCGGAAGTGGAATTCTACGGATAGAGAGCAGCGACTTTATTTAGGTGGTGTTTGGATTAATTTTTTTTGGCTTATGGGCTCATTTGAATTTGGAAAAGCTCATAAGCCCATTTTTGTGGCTTATGTGCTTGTTGACATGCTCATAATCCGCAAAAAGTGAGTTTATGAGCTTTTTTAAGTTTAAATATGTCCTACAAATAAGCTATTCAAAACACCCCCTTAGTTTGCATTTATGCCATAATGATTTGTAAGAGCGTATCTAAAGAGAGTAAATACATTAAGTATCAGGATTCATTAGCATCTGAGCTCTGTAAGAATGGAAGGGTACCTTAGAACTGCGTGTTATCTTTCTCTGGTCATTGATGTTCATTTGCCATTTTAGGGTGCGTTTAGTTGGAGGAAAATTTGCTAGTATTCTATCTTTAGTTTTGTTAGAATGTGGAGGGGGGTTTTATCTCCACAAATGAGTTAAAAAAAAAAAATTTAGAAAACGCGTTTAGATGATTCTATGTTTATCATGTTGAAGAAGGGAAGTGGGGGGATTTGGCGTACAAAGAAAACAAGGATTTAAGGAAAACATCAAAATTTTTGAGTTTTATGGAGAGTTGTTTGGAAAAGAATCAATTTGAACATAGAATTTTGTTTTCCTTGTTTTGCACAATTTTTTTTTTTTTTTTTTTTTTTTTTTTTTTTTTTTTTTTTTTTTTTTTGCGAAAAACTATGTTGTTTTCTTCTAATTCGACACACCTTATTGTTTCTCAGTTTTCTATTTGTTTAAAAATAATATAACTTAGCTTCATGTTATGTTCTGCTTATCATCTACCTTTCTTAGTAGCTTCTTTTTTATATGTATGATGTGTTTTTTTTCTTATCCATTATTGTTTTGTTATTCAGATCTTAAGAAGTTGGCTGCTTGCGAGGAGGTGTTCTTTTATTGCAGAGGTTGCTCGACCAAGTTAACCAAAGCTGTTCGGTAGGGTTTTTTACTATTAACACCTTAGCTTTATACCATGATGATATTAATATAAAGCTGATAATGAATCATGCTGCAGAATTTTCAAGGAAATGCCATCGGTTAATTGGCGTGAGGCAGCTGATAACTGGTTTGGGACATGTTGCTGTTCTTTTGGGGGTGTAAGTGAAAAGCTGGTAGCAAAATATGCCAACTTGTATACATGTTCACCTGGAGTGTGCCTGTTGGATGGTACTTCTGTTGTTCTCTGCAAGGATGACTTTGTAGGATATAAATTTCCTGATCAGGTTGAAAGCCAAGATCACAAATCTTTGCAGTTATCTGCAGATAATGGTTTAAGAAAAGACGTACTTGATAATGGAATTACCGAAGCAGTGAACGGTGACCACAATAGTCAACATAAAGCGGTCCATGATTTTGATATCAAATTGAATTGCAGTTCACCTGAGGACGTTGATTTGACTTCCAAACCAGATATCGAAGGGATAACTAAATGTCCCCCTGATGTCAGAAATAACATGGACCATGGTAATGAATGCCGCCATACCCACGCAGACGAGGATCAAACACATGATACAAGTGAGTTACTGGCAAACAAGGGTAGTCTTCTCAACGGCCTTCTCGGGAATTGTTTTATGGTCACATCCCCTTATCTTTCAAAAGACATTAAGTGGAGTGAAATCTCATGTCCAAATTGTTCATGCCTGCTTGGAGCATACCCACATGATAATATTGATGATCCATTAAACGGTTTCAACACATCAGCGCCACTGAATGACGGCGTTCACTTGTTTAAATGTTTTATATCTACCTGCTTACCAGTTGGAGGTCCAACCGACTTGTTTAGGTAATTGTTGGAATGTATGGTTTTTGCCCTTCTTATACTTTTTGGATCAACCTTGTCATAATATACAAAAAAACCGCATTTATATATATATATGAATTTTAACAGGAAATACACTTTAGAGAGGATGTTTACTAGCCAGTTGTTGGAAAGCGCAAAAGATGAACTCTCGTTCCGAACTGTGGTTAGAAATCTGCAGACCAGAGATCCGATGTTGCAAATTGTTCTGTTAAACCCAAATACATGGTGCTCATTTGGGGACTGTATGGATGCAATGGTACCGAGTCCCAAGATCAATTTGTACCCTGCGGTTAAAGTACTGTTTTCTGACTGCAGTAACAGTACCGAGTCTCAGTTAAGGTTTGTTTCAAAATTTGTCCTTAATTATTATTTATTTCATTATACTTCTATGCGTGTCGGTTCCAACTTTTACATCCTTTGTTATTACTTTTACTGTCACTGTTAAGTCATAAGGGATAAATTGGATCTAATGTAGGAAACTAGATCAATGGGCTACTAAAAATCAAGTCGACGATGTTTACATGTTGATGTCAAGAGCATTAGCCGAAGCATTAGAAGAAGCAAACACCATGCTCCCGTCTTCACATGCCTGTCTTCAGGGTTTGTCTTTATCTTTCTTGCGGAGGTAATAATCAATAACGGTTAAATTCTATATGCCTGTCTTCAGGGTTTGACTTCACTGAAACTGTAGTTTTCTCGAAGTCAATTTTTTGTTATTTATAGGCTTATCTTAAAAAAACTAAGGCTTCTTATTAGATGATCGAGAGGCTTGCCTATAGGGCAGAGAAGGGACTTTGCATTTAAAGTTGAAAGATAAAGGTTTGACAAAATCTTCTGTGGATTTTGTGCCTTTCTAGCTTTTTGTAAAGTTTCACAAGTCAATGTTAATTAAAGATAAGATGGATCAATGCTCTCCCTTGTATGTGTACATGTGGCAAGGTCATATTGCCACTTGGGGCCACACCTAGTGCGCAGCACAATCGGTATCAATCATATTATGACCAACCTGATTTATTGCATGTCGGTGTTAGTAAAACGATTGGTTGTTGCATGCTTCACTACTTTAAGGGTACTTGGAATGTTTAATAGAAAACGAAACCTTACCGGAACTGATCTTGGTAATTCTGAAGAACACAACTTCATATTTATTTTTTTTGGCTTTTAGAAGAACTAAAATGGTTTATATCATCTTGATTTTAGGACATTATATGTCAATGATCAGTTGAATTGGCAACATATCAGTTAGGTCGTGGACTTGTGTTTGGAGGCACAGGCAACAAAGGCCCAAAGGTCAGCTGAAGAAGGCTGTCTTTGGCAACTATGGAAAAGCCAATAGCAAGTTTTTGATTTCCTTCACTTTGTAAAAGTTCTTCTAAATCTCATCCGATCAGAATATATTCTCCAAATCCATGCTCGGGTTTATATCACAAACTTGTGTCGGGACCTTTCCACGGTCCACCCACACGTCCCTTAGACATGATACGATGCTCCACTTGAATTTTGTTAGATTCTTTTGCCGCTATTCTGATCATACGGCTATAAATATGACTTTGACAACCATTGCAATTTGTCATCCTAGGTTCTTAACTACAAATTGAGTGACTGAATGAATTGTATGCAGGACAAGAGAGGTATTGCATGAAGAGAAGAGCATTGTTTGGTAGCCAAGGATGACTTGCCTGTTTCTTCTTTTCAAAGGGCTCAATGATTTGATACCCTTTGTTTGGTCGGTTATCAGGCAGTCTCCTTGGCTAACCTGACAATCTCTTCTCTCTTATGCAACCCTTCTCTTGTTTCATCGTTATATCTACAGTTTGATGAAAGTGATACAGTTTTCCCCTCCATGCGTACTAGGTGTGAGTTTTGGTGTTTTTTGTGGTTAAACTGTGATGCATTGTATCATGTCAGCAAGACAACGTACATCATGTCTAACGTATTCACCTTGTTCATGGTCATATGATGCATTGATGTCCCCACCTGTTAGTACTTTCCGTCCTTAGGAATGACATCATGGTAGAACAAGACTTACATATCTATTTTTTCATTGCTTTGTGGTATATGCCGATTAGAAGTATATGAAATATTTTGTCTCGTTTGTTTACAGTTAGATGGTTGATGATTAATGCATCAGTAATTTTGTATGCTGACGACGAACAGATTGCATGGAGAATTCTCTAGTTTCTTTCTGGTTAATTATTTTTGGATTAATCGTATTCATAAGCTTATTAATATAAATAAAAAATAATTACAATCTTTTATCATTATCATATAGTTCTCTTGGTCTAAATCAAATACAAATACATAAATAGAATACGAAATTATGCATTGTCGTCGTATAATGCATATATAAGCTGACCCTGTATGCCTGCCAAGTAAGAAAGTATGCAATCAATAACTGGTGTCTCGTGTTTATGCACGGGTCACCTTTTAGAGGGTCATTGTGATTTGTTATCATATGCATTGGTCTGTATCATATGCTTTGGTTTGTATCATGTTCAAGTGCTGGCATCACCTTATCTGGGGACGCGATTCATTTCCCATGTTGGCCGTTGGACAGTTGGTAGGGGTCACGATGGGTGGATTACACACGCTTTGTTTTGCTCTTGTATTTATTTCAAATCTGGGTGTGATTCTATACAAAATGTACCTCCAGTTTTTCTTTGATGATTAATAGAAAAAGCTAATCTCTGTACTCACATACACAACAACAAAAGGCAGTCGTTGACTCGTTTCCTAAGTCTTGTATTTGCGACTAGTTTTCTTAGTCTTGTATTTGCCAACGTTTGGGTAATTTTTGTTTGTCTTAGGGAACCCAGTTACCCAAAGAATGTGGGAGTTCTTCGAGCGTTGTGATTCCAATTCAGGACCAAAAGTAAAATATCAAAGCAACAATTTTTTTCCTCGAATGTAAATGTGCAAGAAAGGCAAGAATTGAACATGATCTGTTTGTTTATGTTGGACCCAAATGTAGGAATGAGGTGTGGCCGTGTGGCATAAAGGAGTAACATTAACATGATCCAAACGTATAGAATATTTTGAGATGGTTAATCGCTGTTATAAAAAATTATCTGATAGATTCTTAACTCTGGTAATCACATGTTATCTACCTACTCCACGTATAAAGTAGAATATATAGTTTACGTATTTTATAATTGAAATAAAGAAGATTACAAGAAGAGAGTAAATTTCCTCAAAAGTTTAGATTGATATGCATTCTTTTTTAGTGTCGACCGACTCTTTTCAAAAAAGATATATAGCCCTTAACATAGAACACAACTTAGAGTGATTTTTAGTCCGGAGTTGAGATTGAACCCCTGACCTATTTTCTTAAAACCTTTATTGATCAGTCAATTTAACATTTGCGGTGAAAGAACGATTGTAGTGGGTCAATGCCCTGATGGTAAGAGAGGGTAACTTTACCAAAACGAGTTGACAAAAGATAGTCTGTTGCACATTGCATAGTCAAATATCCTAGTACTCGTGATGGTATCTAGCATATCTCGTAATTATGTATCAAGCATTGATTGACATGACTAATTGGTATGCATAACACTATAAAAGTATACCTAATCTATGTGGCATCATCCTGTTAAGGACAACAGAAGGATCCGCGTTTTCAAAACCAATAAACCACTACCACTTCAATTTAGGCACAATAATAATCACATTTTCAGGTCTCTAAATTATTTCTCTTATATACCCGTTGCAGAGACGAAGCTTTGTGGAAACCTGAAAGAATTGGGACCCCCGCAAAAAATAAGGTGTCATGTAGTATGTGTAGGATAATTATCTTTTTGCCATTTTTATAAAACATTTTAGTAAAGTTTATAAGTTTGGCCTTCCCAAATCAAATTTTCTACTTTTCGGTCCCTTCAACAAAATGCTTCAAGCTCTGTCTTTGGCTCAATGTGTGTCAAAATTGGTACTTGCGGACTAGCTGATCTTCTTCAAAAAGTGTAAATCGGTAGAAACTATTGGGATAATATATTTATGTATTCTCCATTTTAATATAGAGTTTTAGTTTCCTTAATTTGTTCCTTGATTCTCTCATTAGTTTTCTATATATATGAGACTCTTGATTTTATTAGGAACACCCCGATCCCATACATTTTTTGATGCCAACCGGACCCTTTCTCGGACCTGACCTTAGGCAATGATCACCTGTTCTTATTGACCTAATTAGCCAGGAGTTGGAATTGAACCCATGCCATTTTTTTCACGAGGCCGTCGATCAACTGAACGTTTGCAGTGAAGAACTGATGCCACTGAAGCAAGCCCCCGGTGCTAGCTGGTCTTATACGAGTTAAAAAATCGCTCTAATGGTTTGTTCATAAGAGCACCTCCAACAATAACGCCCCCCCCCCCCCCCCCCCCCCCCATGTTATTGTTTAACATTCGGTGTTAAACCGATGTTAACCATTGTGGCCACCATGTTATTCCCAAGTTATTGTTGGGTGTTAACACACCAACGGGCGTTAATTGCATTTTTTTTTTTTTCATTTCTGCCCCTAAATGAAGTGTTGTTTTTGTAAATTGTTGGTGAGTTAAAGTTTAACTTGGAATGTTAACCACTGTGGATGTTTTTTTTGGGATGTTAAAGTGAAATGTTAAAGCTGATGTGGCAGATGTTAAAGTTTAACTTATGTTATTGTTGGGGATGCTCTAAGATCAATAAGATCAATTATAGATACTCATAGCATCCATTCTTTCTCATAAAAGTATCAACTATCAACTGAGCGGCAATTGCATGTGCAAAATTAAAGATTCAAAGAAATGGACAAAAGAACTTGATACGCTACGCGTTGAAATTTTAAAGGCATTTCAATGCATACGTCTATCATTGATAGAACTTTTGGAGCCATTAAATCTTTTGCTGGTGGATCATGCATGGACAAAATATTACATATTCGTAAATTATTCCATGCATATAAATGATTAAATGGAGGACGTTTAGATTTTAGAATAATATATAGTAGAATAAAATGCTATTAGACTTTCCTACTTATCAATTTGACCAAAAACAAAATGAATATAACATTAAGGGTGTTGACTAGACGTCATTTCAAATATCTCTATTGATTAGAAATTAATTAGATACTTATACTTTTTAAATCACATCAACAAAAAAGTCTAACATTGAAGATTTTCTTATAGCATCTCCAATAATAAACTTCTTAAAAAAGTTTATAAAGTGTTCGTGTCATACAAATGCATTTATTTATGAACTTTTATATTTTATAGAGTTATTCTCACTATGCAAAACATTGAAAAGCTAAAAAAAATAAAAGATGTATTTAATGACTTGCATACATTTTATAGCAATATAATGGAAAGCTTATAAACATGAACATTTTTTATTCAATGTCATCTAAAATCTTTTCCCACTATATAGTGACGTAGTTTATAAACTAGTTTCTGACATATAAACCTTTTCATAAACCTACAATATTACTCCTAGATATGATATACAAGTACTAATTAGAGCAGTGGTGTAGAATGTAGGAAATTTTGACAAAGAGCAATGATACTCGAAGGGGGTCAACTGGTTCGTTACATACTAATTATTACATCCCATTGTCGTAATCCATTAACCAAACCTTGGTTAGATTAATCGTAGAGATACATTATCCGTAAAGATGATCCTAGCGCATTTAAGTAGCACCAGTTTATGCGTATGGACTTTGAGTAACATTGCTGTCATTTATAACCATGGAAATGCGCGCCAATGATAAGTCTTGATGATCATTCCCGTTGTAAAGTTGAGTTGAAATTCCTTTCATATCTCTCCTGACCGGAATATATTCCAAAATTTCATTCTTGATCTTGTTCTTATCACACACACGTTGCAGAGATATTAGGCTACGTGATACCACTTGGACCAAGAAAATGCTCGGATTTTTGTAAGATTCTTTTAGCACTATTTTAATGAAGTGGCTATAAATATGATCCTAATTCCTAAGAAACCACAAAATTTGCCATCACAAGTTCTTAACCAGATATCAAGTTGCTGAATGTAGGACAAGCGATGTTTTAAATGAAGAGAAGAGTATCGTTTGGTAGCCAAGGATGACTTGCCTGTTTCTTCTTTTCAAAGGGTTCAATTATTTGAGACCCTTTGTTTGGTTGGTTATCAGGCAGTCTCCTTGGCTAACCTGACAATCTCTTCTCACTTATTCCAACCATTCTCTTGTTTCATCGTTATATATACACTTTGATGAAATTGTTACAGTTGTCCCCTCCTATGCTAGGTGTGAGTTTTGGTTTTGTTTTGGTTAAACTGTGATTTATTATATCAATGTCAGTAAGACAACGTATGTCCTGTCTAACGTAATCCCCTTTCCACATCTGTTAACACTTTCCCGTCCTAAGGTATGACATCATGGTAGAACAACAAGACTTTGTCATATCTTTTATTTTGTTTTTGTTTTTTTTTTTAATTATTTTTTTATTTTTGCATTGGTTTGTAGCATATGCCGATCGATTAGATTATATTATGAAAACTTTTGTCTAGTGTTCTTAGAGTTAGATGGTTGATGATTAATGCACAAGTAATTTAGTATGCTGATGAAGAATAGAACTATGTAGTTTAAGAAAACACAAGTGATCAGATACTTCTTTCTTCCTAGTCAATCATTCTTGGATAAAATATATTTATAATATCTTATTACTATAAATCAGGGATAGTTACAATCCCTTTTATCATTATCATATAGTTCTCTGGTCTGAATCAAATATAGATAGATAAATAGAATACGACATTATGAAATGTGTTGTTGTTGTTGTATAAAGCATTGCACCTGTATGCCTGCCAAGTAAGAAAGTGATCAATCAACAACGGTGTCTCGTGTTCACGTATGGGCATCATCTTTTATGGGGTCATTGTGATTTATTTCATATGCATTTGTCTGTATCACATGCATTGGTTTGGTAGGGGTACACTGGGTGGATTTCACACCCTTCTTATGTTGTCTTTATATCTAATCTGTGTGCGAGTCTATATAAAATGTACCTTTGGTTTGTAACAACTCAGAAGTAGATTTCAATGCTGATTAATAGAAAAAGCTAATCTGTTTACTTACATACACAATAACAAAGAGCAGTAGATTACTGAGTCTTTTATTCGCAAGTAGTTTCGAAGAGTCTTTTATTTGCCACATCTTGGGTAATTCTTAGTTTTGTCATAGGGAACGCAGTTATCCAAAGAATGTGGGAGTTCAGGGAGTGTTGTGATCCCAATTCAGGACCAAATTAACCAACTTTTTTTTTTTTTCTTTTTCTAGAAAGTAAATTGTGCAAGAAATGCAAGAATCAATGAGAGTTTTCTTAGATTAATTGTCATTTCCAAGGAGCAACTATGACAAGACATTACTGTTGGACCCAAATGTAGGAGTGAGGCGTGAGGCGGCATAAAGTAGTAACATAAACATGGTCAATTTGTATATAAAGAAGATTAGAGGAAGGAAGAGTACTTATATTTCAAAGGTTTAGATTGGCCGGAAAACTGTAACCCCGTGCACCTCTTTTGGGTGTGCACGGCCATTTCTCAAAAACCTAGCCTCAAACAATGAGCAAATGTTTCAATGACCTTTAGTCACGAGTTCAATTGAACCATGACCTATCTTTTAAAAATCCTTTATTTGACCGGCCAACTAAACGTTTGTGATAAATGAATATGTGATACCACTAAATCAATACCACAATGGTAAGGAAACGTAATTTTATCTAAACGGGTTGACAAAAAATGGTCTCTTCCATATTGCAATGTCAGATATCCTTGTCCATGTGATCCCAATCCTAATTAACCCTGTGCTGCTCCCATAATTATTAATCTTATAATCTAATATATTCCATAATCATGTACCCGTTGTGACTCAGAATCGTTAGATTGTATAAAAAGGTAAGATACTTTTAGCATTTATTCTTTCTCATAAAAGTTTCAACTATTCAGTCTAGAGGCAATTGTGCACAATCGAAGACGTGGACAGGAAAACTTGATACCAATTGTGCACAATCGAAGATATGGACAGGAAAACTTGATAACAATTGTGCACAATCGAAGATATGGACATGAAAACTTGATACGCTACGCGTTGATATTATAAAGTCATTTCAATGCATACGTCTGTTAGTCCCTTGTTAATTGCATTTAAGTCAAGTTTTAATAATAGTAGTATTATGTTTAAAGTACTTATGATTATGGACATATGTTATGTTTTATGTACTGGACGAATTTTAGGCCTGCACAAATGGGTCATATGCAGCCCATATTGTGGCAGTTAGGATGGCAGTTACCATGGCAGTTATCACCCAAAGCATCACAACGTTTGGAGGGAAAATAACTGTCATTTGGTGCCTTTTAGGAAACTATATAAGTGTAGATTTCTGTAAACAGAAATCATATCAAACCTTTATCTACTTATATGCATTACCTGTTATTGTTATATACTTTGTATCCTTTGTTATTTTACTGCACTTATACACTCTACAATTCGTTTATCTCAATCATGAAAAACCTGTTGAAACCAAGGAGTTATGGCAATAAACCTGTTCACAAATGGCATCAGGGCTTAGGCTCTTATTCTTGGGAAAAGCCAAACTCAGGCTTCATGCAAGGAAGGTATCTTCTTCGAGAAACACCAAATAGGGTAAACCTATGGGGTGCTAGAAGAAAGAAAACTACAATCTCACCAAAAGGAAAGAGCATTTTGGCACAAACAGCTAGAGAGAATGAAGTTTTTAACAAGGAAAGGGAAAGTGCAGAACTTTTGATACTAAAGAAAAAGATCATGAAGATGAAGAAAGACAACAAAGCCAAGTGCCATGTTTGCAAGGAGAAAGGGCATGCATTCTGGGCATGCAAAGACAGACAGAGACTTGCAGCACTTGAACTTGAACAAGAAAAGGAACTTACTGAGAAAGTTATGACAGAAGAAGCAAAGTACACAGAAAGAGTCTACCTTACTGGAAATTATGTGGTAAAAGGTACTGACTTACTTAATTGGAATGATATATGGTATGCTAGTGATTCCTATCAGTTTCATATGTGCCCATCTAGAGCCCTTTTTAATGATATTGAATATAAGTTCAAAATGATTGGTAAAGAAGAGCATGAGAGGAAATTTATCTTCTCATATGGGGTAGGGGATGTCACAATTAGAACTGATGTAGGGGAAGTAGTGGTGAAATCTGTTCAATACACTCCTGAGGTATCATCAAATATGCTTAGTTTAGATTTGCTTAAGACTCAAGGGTATGGGACAGAGATTGAAGATGGTGTATGCAACATATTCTACATGTACCATGATGAAAATCATGTGCAAACACCACTGTTAGATAAAGGCAAAGGAAAGGTTGATATGAATGAAGTTGTCAATGAACATAACCAGTTTTTGGAGGATCAATTCAAGAAAATGGATCCCACTGATGAATGCTCTCTCATTAAGGGCATAGAAGATCTTGATTGGAACAAGAATGATACACAGGATTATATTGATGAAGATTACATCAGTTATAATGGTACCCTTTATGCACTCAAAGTGAACTCATTTTCAAGGTACATATCATTCATGAAGTTATTGGAGAAGGATGATCTTCTGTATAGGAACTGGGAAATATTCAATAAAAGGTTCATTGATTTAGTTAAGTGGTTTTATTTGGTGCATCTCAATTATGATACATTAGATGCAATACCACCAAGGGTTAAGGATGTTGAGATTAACTTGCTATGTGTATACAAGGCTGTTGATAGTATGGGAGGATATTTCACTGTCACCATGGGTGACAAGTGGGGTACAATTGCAGAGTTGCAAGGCTTGAATAAAGAAGATGGTAACACAGTTAGAGTTTGCTACAGAAATTTCATTGATCTCCTTGTTATTTATTATGAAACTGCAAGTAGTACTTGGGGTGAAATGCACAAAGAAATAGGTGAAACCAGTCAAATGAAGATGGCCAAGGACCTATCTTGCCAGAGGGAAGATGCAGTGGTGGAAAGAACAAGTGGAGATGGAGCAAACAGATTTGGAGTCAAGCTAGGCAATGCAGAAGAAGATGGATATGAAAGCAGCATGGACAGTAATGATTTTCAGATCATTGCTTGAAGAAAGAAGCAAGTGAAGAACAACTTTGAAGGACTTGACCATAAATGAATTAAGGGGGAGATTGTTAGTCCCTTGTTAATTGCATTTAAGTCAAGTTTTAATAATAGTAGTATTATGTTTAAAGTACTTATGATTATGGACAAGTGTTATGTTTTATGTACTGGACGAATTTTAGGCCTGCACAAATGGGTCATATGCAACCCATATTGTGGCAGTTAGGATGGCAGTTATCACCCAAAGCATCACAACGTTTGGAGGGAAAATAACTGTCATTTGGTGCCTTTTAGGAAACTATATAAGTGTAGATTTCTGTAAACAGAAATCATATCAAACCTTTATCTACTTATATGCATTACCTGTTATTGTTATATACTTTGTATCCTTTGTTATTTTACTGCACTTATACACTCTACAATTCGTTTATCTCAATCATGAAAAACCTGTTGAAACCAAGGAGTTATGGCAATAAACCTGTTCACAACGTCTATCATTGATAGAACTTTTGGAGCCATTAAATCTTTTATGGGTGGACGAACAAAATATCATAGCCCATGCATATAAATGATTAGATGGGGGACTTTTAGAATAATTATAGAATACATTGTTCCTTAGTTTTCGTAAAATGTTCTACCTTTCAATATGAACAAAATCAAAATGAATATAAGATTAATTGTGCTGCGAGGACGTCCTTTTAAATAATATCTCTCTTGATTAGAAACTTAGATACTTATACTTTTTATATCACATCAACTAAAATGATCTTTACGTGGTTACTTTAGTACGTATTTAATCAAATGATTAGTTTCTTAAGTTTTGCATTATATGTATAATTAAGGTCCTGTTTAGATATGCTATACAAGTATTGATTAGGGCAATTGTGTAGAAGTGTGTGTAGGATATTTTGACAGAGCAATGATACTCGAAGGGAATCAGGTTCTTTATATTCCATTCTTATTCCATTAACCGAACCCTGGTCACATTGTCTTAGAGATGCATTATCCAGAAAGATGACCCAAGACCTCCAAAGCACGACCTTATGCCGATTGACTTTGAGTTTTATTGCTGTCATTGCAAACTATGGAAAAGCCAATGATAAGTCTTGATGATCATTCCTGTTGTAAAGTTGAGTTGAAATTCCTTTAATATCTCTCATGACAGAATATATTCCAAAATTGAATTATTGATCTTGTTCTTATCACACACACAAGTCGCAAAGACATTAGGCTACGTGATTCCACTTGGACCGAGATTTAAGATTCTTTTGGTGCTATTTTAATGAAGTGGCTATAAATATGATCCCAAGAAACCACAAAATTGCCATCACAAGTTCTTAACTAGATATCAAGTGGCTGAATGTAGGACAAGTGAGGTTTTACATGAAGAGAAGAGTATCGTTTGGTAGCCAAGGATGACTTGCCTGTTTCTTCTTTTCAAAGGGTTCAGTGATTTGAGACCCTTTGTTTGGTCGGTTATCAGGCAGTCTCCTTGGCTAACCTGACAATCTCTTCTCTCTTATGCCAACCTTTCTCTTGTTTCATCGAAATATTTACAGTTTGATGAAATTGATTTGTCCCCTCTTACATGCGTACCAGGTGTGAGTTTGGGTGTTTTATTGTCGTTAGCGTGATATTTTATGACAACGTACATTATGTCTAATGTGATTCACCTTGTTCATGGCCATATGATGCATTGATTCCCCCCACCTGTTAATATATTCCGGTCCTTAGGAATGACATCATGATAGAACCAGACTTTATCATATCAATTTTTTTGCATTATATTGGTTCTTAGCACATGCATTGATGTCCATCTAAAAACACTTTCCTGTCCTTATGAATGATATCATGGTAGAACAAGACTTTATCATATCAATTTTTATGCACTGGTTTTTAGCATATACCTGATTAGAATTATAGTATGAAATTTTTTGTCTTGTTTGTTTAGAATTAGATGGTTGATGGTTAATGCATTAGTAATTTAGTATGTTGATGAAGAAAAAATTGTGTGATAGAACTATTTAGTTTAAGAAAACACAAGTGGTTGCATGATTCTTTCTTCCTAGTCAATCATTCTTGGATCAGTTATAGTTATAATTTCTCATTAATATAAATCAAAGATAATTACAATCTTTTTCTCATAATTTTATAGTTCTCTTGGTCTGAATCAAATATAAATACACATATAGAATATGAAATTTTGAAATACATGGTTGTAGTATAAGGCATATATAAGTTGTCCATGTATGAGGTCTCAAGTTCAATTCATGCAAGTTGTATAACGTACAACCTTGAAGTGGCTACACCAACCTTCTGAAAAGGGAGGGCTTTAATTTATCTCGTTTGAGTATGCATGGCAGTGGGTTCAAACCTCGTGGATTAGTCGGCCAAAAGGTCCGAAGTCATGGTTACCCAAGAAAATATATATAAGTTGTCCCTGTATGCCTGCCAAGTAAGAAAGTGTTCAATTAATAACGGTGTACCATTTTCAAGTAGGGGCATCGCTTTTTATAAGTTGTCCCTGTATGCATTGATCTCTGTCATATGCCTTGGTTTGTCTCATGTTCAAGTAACGGCATCGCCTTATCATGGGACATTGCGATTTATTTCCCATGCTGACTGTTGGACAGTTGGCAGGGACACAATGAGTGGATTTCACACACTTCTATTGATGTTGTATTTATAATTTTATATCTAATCTGGGTGTGATACTATATAGGTGTGATACTATATAAAATGTACCTTCAATTTGTAAGCTGTAACTGCTCTGAAATGTATTTCATGCTGATTTAGTAGAAAAAACCAATTTGTTTACTTACATACGCAATAACTAAAAAAGGGTGGTTTCCTAAGAGTCTTGTATTCACAACCGTTTGGGTGTATATTGGTTTTGTCATAGGGAACGCAGTTGCCCAAAGGATGTGGGAGTTCATTGAGTGTTGCGATCCCAATCAGGGCCAAATGTAAGACATCAAGCAAATTGTGCAAGAAAGGCATGAATCTGTTGAGTTTTTTTTAGATTTGGATTTTCCAAGAACCAACTATGACAAGACATTAATGTTGGACCTAAATATATGAATGGGATGTGAGGCATAAAAAAAATACTCATCTGATAAATTCTTTACTAGTTGAACGAAGAAATTGTTTGGAGGTGAATACTTATGAGTTATGACACATATCAATGCACCAATTTTTATAACATAAATCCCATTCCAGTATCCGAATTATGTATGTCTTTAAGTTCAAAATTTTCATCTCAAATACTAAATTATGAGGCAGGTAGGATGTATATTTAACTTTTTCCAGAATTGAAATAAAGAAGATTAGAAGAAGGGAGAGTAAATTTCCTTAAAGGTTTAGATTGACCGAAAACTCTAGCTTTGTGCTTTTTTTTTTGGTGCCGACCGACTATTCCCAAAAATCTAGCCCCAAACAATGAATATCGAGTGAGGAGTTGAGATCGAACACATGCTCCAGTGATATTACTGGTTCGATGCTCCATTGTTAAGTAAGAGATTATTTATCTAAATGGGTCGACAACAAATAGTCTCTTCCATATTGCAATGTCAATATCCACTACAAAAAAAAAAAACCTATAGTCACGAAAATATAATGACGACTTGTATTTCTTGTCACTAATAACACCATATAGTGACGAGCAAAAAATGTCGTCACATCATTTTGGTCACATTATAAAATTTAGTGACGAAACTATCAGGTGGTCATTAAATGGCCACTAAACCCTGTGCTAAGACATTTTTTTGTTTTAATCAGTCACGAACATGTTGGTCACAACGTTTAATCACAAAAATTGTTCGTCACTCGCTTGATTAAATTAAAGACTAAAAATCTCTTGCTTTTATTGTTATCCAACACTTAAAAATACAGGGACTAAAATTGACATAATACGTAAAACTTTCAATGAAACACCATCTCGTTTCACCCTTCCTTCTTCTCTCTTATTTCAGACATAAACACCAGAAAATCATTCATTCTCCCCAATTTCACACACTAAAAACACACATTGCGCCATGGCTAACATCTTTCACTATTTTGCCCTAATTTTTTCGCAGGTTATCTCTAATCCCCAATTATTACGAGCTAATTTCGTTTACTTGTCTAGAATTATTATCAATTCGTATGCTTGTGTGTTTAATTTAGTTGTCTGATTGTTGATTTGATTGCATTTTCGAGTAAGTAAACTTTAGGTTTAAAAGAAATTTTTAGTTTGGCTATTACTTCGTTAATAATTGCATATAAAGTGTTTGATAAAATGTCTAGCAAAAGTAACAACAGGCTACATGCATATTTTGATGAGTTTATGTTTTGGTCACAGCCTGAGAGTAAATGTAGGGTTTATGGGGTGTGTGGGGATTTAGGGTTTTGTAAAAGCGGTGTGAATGTGGGGTATTGTGAGTGTTTGGATGGGTTTGAGGTTGTTGATGGGGATGGGTGTAGGAGGGAGGGGTGTGGTAAAGGTGATGAGTTTGAGGTTGTTGGGGACATTATGTTTGATTATGAGAAGATGGGGGCGTTTTCGGGGGTTGGTAGGAGTGAGTGTGAGAGGAGGTGATCGCGCGTGTGTTGGGTTGTCGTATAATGTGAAGACGAGTTCATGTAAGAATTATTTTGGGAAGATTTTGAATATGGTGAATTCGAGTTTGGATATTGGGATAAGTCAGGAGTTTTTGAGTTTTAGGGTGTCACAAGGGTTTAATGGGAAGAAAATCGATGGGAAAGTGGTTGTTTTGATTAGTGTGGTTAGTTGTTTAGTGGCGGTTTTGTTGCTTGTGGTTGCTGGTTTAGTGTTTTATAGGAAGAAGATGGTTAGGAGGAAGAAGTTGGAGGAGGAATCGGTGTTTCCTGTTACGAATTTGAAGGTTTTTACGTATAAAGAGCTTGATACGGCTACTAATGGCTTTTCGGATCAGCTTGGTCATGGTGGGTTTGGGGCGGTGTTTAGTGGGAATGTGGATTCGGCCCTTGTGGCAGTGAAGAGGTTGGATCGACCAGGTGGTGGTGAGAAGGAGTTTCGAGCAGAGGTATGTACGATTGGTAACATTCAGCATGTCAATCATGTTAGATTAAGGGATTTTTGTTATGCCTAATGGTCCTTTGAGTTCTTACTTGAAAACGGGTGGTCGGAATCTAGATTGGGATGTTAGATTTAGAATTGCAATTGGAACGGCCAGAGGGATTGCTTATTTACATGAAGAATGTAGAAATTGTATCTTACATTGTGATATCAAGCCGGAAAATATATTGCTTGATGAAGATTATTCTGCTAAGGTGTCGGATTTTGGTTTAGCAAAGTTGATTGGGCGAGATTTTAGTAGGGTTTTGGCTACAATGAGAGGAACTTGGGGCTATGTTGCACCCGAGTAGATATCTGGTGTGGCTATAACCACGAAAGCAGATGTGTATAGTTATGGGAAGACTTTGTTGGAACTATTAGGGGGTCGTCGGAATGTGGAGGGCCCGCCAGATGGTGGTAATGGCGGTGAGAGTAACGATAAGTGGTTTTTTCCACCGTGGGCAGCAAGGAGGATAGCGGAAGGTGATGTGGCAGCCGTTGTGGACGAGAGACTTGGTGGCGAGTATAACATGGAGGAGGTGGTGAGAGTGGGTTTGGTAGCGGTGTGGTGTATACAAGATGAAGAGGTGTCAAGACTGACAATGGGGATGGTAGTAAAGATGTTAGAAGGAGTGGTGGAAGTGGAGGTTCTTCCGCCACCAAACCTGCTTCAAGCGTTGGTTTCTGGTGAGTCTTTCCACGGTGTTGGTGGTAATAGTCGGAATGATACTTTCTCTCATGTATCTGTTGATTCAAAGGATTCTCAGTTTGCTATTTAAGGTCTCATTCTACTTGTTATCCAACAAAAAAAAAGTGTTTTCATGGGTCAACTCAACTAGACCCGACC
This sequence comes from Chrysanthemum seticuspe, assembly GCA_019973895.1. Taxonomy (NCBI): domain Eukaryota; kingdom Viridiplantae; phylum Streptophyta; class Magnoliopsida; order Asterales; family Asteraceae; genus Chrysanthemum; species Chrysanthemum seticuspe. The sequence continues at coordinate 232,650,978 of BPTQ01000004.1, forward strand.
CAAACCAAAAAACTAGGCCTAAATGTCTTTTTTTGCTACCTATGATATTAGTTTTATTCACTTTGTTTCTTCTCAATTATCTGTCTTGATTATTTATGCACAATCTGAATAAATACTTGATCTTTTGGTAATGTAGATGGTTGGTCTGATCCTGACAAAGGTCAGAATAGCGGGATGGTGTGTAGGGCTGACAGTACTACTTGTTCTGGTTCCGACTTCTACAACCCTTTTTTGACTGGCTCAGGTAATTAGTTTGTTAATTGTGCCATTGTTACCCTCATTGTAATTAGGGTGCGGTTAGGACTGATAACTTGTAATTCACATGAAGGTGAATAACCCTCTCATGTTTTTCTTTACATTATAATGTTATTTGCTGAAATATCTCATATCTTAATCCACCAAACAATCACAAATAGAAAGGATAATGTCACATATAGACTATTTGGATCTTGTGCATAAAAAGGTGGATCTTGTGCTGTTGTGCATAAGAAGCTTGTATCCAACTTGTCTTTACTTGAGCTAATCTTCTTTCACATTTAAGTATTGCTGATCAATGTTTTAAGCACGTTGTCTCAAGATTTTGGGCCTGCGGACAAGCTTTGAGCACTTTTTCGAGCTCTATTTTCATGATCTGTTATAGAGTTTCAACATAAAGGTGAACAATTTCACCTTGTTTACTAGTGTTTATAGCTAGCATTCTTTGGGTTTGATTTTTTACGCGCTCTTTTCTATAGATTGGGATGGGAATTCAGAGATAATTTATTTGTGCAGTTGCTTGCACAGTTATAATCAGAATCGACTAAATTTTGATTATGTTTTGTACTTAACAGTAATATTTATATGCAGAAGATTTAGTTAGGGATTGAAGCATCACAAGAATCACTTGTCTATTGGTAAGATACATACCACTTATGAATTTGTTGATATTTCATACTGTATTTTTTTAGGGATTAAAGCCCTTTTTTCTTGTAGTGGATGTTGATAACAGGTGAGAGGATGGAACAAAGTTTATAATGGATTAACTTCTGCTCATATGATTATAGATTTAGTGAACTTGAGATTCCGCATAGGTATGTTGTCAGTCATATCTCTTTTACTGTTGTTTTACATTCTTACGGTTACTTGGAATTCTCTAATAAGGATTTTTTAAGTAAATTTTTGTCGCAGACCCAAACACGGCTTAAAGTCCAGAACTCAAGAGACAAAATCTATTTATAGAAGGTAATTTTGTTGAGTCTACAAGTCATTGACATAACAAAGTATTATCACTGTTTATTTATTCTAGTTTTACGTGTATTACAGTGAGCCCTGTTCCTGACATGTGTAAAGGGTAAAGGGTAAAGCAGTTGGGGATGGAAGTACGAAAAGGAAGGACATGTATCCTTTATAAAATAAATGGTTGAAAGCTCATCATTGGCATCATCAGGTAATTTTAAACAATATTAATGATTTTTAATTTTAAACAAAGAAGTGTGGTACTGAAGGCCTACAATTTTAATGACCATTTTGACGTGGAAGGTTATCGCTGGTAACTTTTGCATATGGTAGGGATTTATGCTATAACTTTTGATTGTTTTTTCGTATATAACAAACATTTTTTCATTCTATGACCTTCATGTTACCATCCATGAATGATCTTTAAGCGATTATTGTTTAGATACTCACGAGTTATTAACGAAATATAAAAGCGATTATTGAATGAATCTTTAAGCGATTATTGTTTAGACTTTAGATACTCATGGTTTTTTCTCTTCTTTCAAGCCTTGTGTTTCTACAAATAAGGTTGCTAGGATTATGTTAGTTTAGACCAAAAAGCCAAAGTAAGGTTTTAGGGCTTCTACAGGCACAAAGAATAGTCATGGAGGGGTTCAATAGGATTGTTATAAATTGTATCCATGGTAATATTAACCATGAGAGTGTTATTCGCAAGTTGGCTACTCAATTGATATTATAGTAGGAGCTAGATGACATTTATGGAATCTCTTTTGTTTGTATATTGTAGTATTGTTATGAATTAAGCAACTAGCAATGTATGGCTATGTTATCCATGAAATCTACTTGTTCAATATATACTTCTAGTTGCTATATGTTAGACATGATATCAGAATTGTTAATTTTGAGTAGATTTTCCTTCAACTCTAGTATTGAGCTTTAACATCACTGAATCGAATAGTTTTTGGCTGCATTTTTGGAGAATCCCAGAAAGAGGAATTTTTTAATGAGGTATGGCTTTTGGTTTTTCTTTCCTTATTTTTTTACGGAGTCGTCTTGGATTGGAATTTTAGAGGTAACTTTGTTGTAGGATGTTGGAACTGCTACATACCCCAACTTTATAGTTGATGACACGAATGGTGAACTTCAAGATGGTGACTTCATCACAAAAAATACTAAAGATAGCAAGTCCGATGATGAAGCAGATCATTTCGATTCGATTCAATTTACGAAGAGCTTAACTTTTACTTTCATTTTGTGATCATTGATAATGGATAAGAGTCGTGGCTCGGGGAAATCCATTCCTTTTGAATCATAGAATTCATGTTATTCAGATGTAATTAGTATTATGGATTTTCATTATTATTAAATAGTAGTTGTTTAAATGTGTTGGCAATAGCAATTGTAGCAAATTTGGTATATATATTTTTTTTGTAATTTTGTTGTAATCAGTGACCGCTTTTCTCGTCACTAAAGTTAATAATAGTGACGACTTTTATCGTGACTAAAGGATGGTTAGGTCCTGTTAGGTAAATGACGCTTTTTTTCGTCACTAATCCCCTCCAATAGTGACGACTATAACTGACTTAGTGACGAAATAAAGGAACAAATTTGGTTGTCACAAATATTAAGTGACGACTTAGCTTGTCACTAATATTAGTGTCGAGTTTCAATTTTGTCACTATTAACTTTGTGACGGAGCTATAGTGACGACAAGTGACGACCTTGATTTTCGTGACTAAACCGGTTTAGTGACGATTTTTCCACCTTTAATGACGATTTTCCTGTCGTCACTATAGCCCTTTTTTCTTGTAGTGATCCTAGTCCCGATGTGATCACAATATATCCTAACCCGTTGTGTCAGAATTGTAATTTTGTATAAAAACTGGAGCATATCAAAATTCTTACTTGAAGACTAATTAGTTTGATTTGAGTTGAATAAATTTCTCTAATGATTGTTCAAAAGATATAATCAATATACTTATTGTTAGTTTTATGGATATAAATTAGTAGACGTGAGTTAGGATCGAACTCGAGACTATGAGATTGCACACTTTACGTATGAGAATTTAAAGTTAATAATTAAATATAAATGTTATATTTATTTATTTATTAAACGAAATAACTAACGGACGTTAAGTAATTAATGTAATGGACTAACGGTCGTTAAATATTTATGGAAAAGGATTAATTTGCAAAAGTTGGGAAGGTTCCGGAATCCCTTTAGGGATACCAAACCGATCGGCCAAGGGAGCAAAACAAGGAAAGAAAAACCAACTTGTTCACCAAGTTTAGTTGGGTATATAAACAAGGCTAGGGGTTTTATTTTTCCATCTCTTGTGCTCATTAGCTAAACCCTAAAATCAGTTTTGTGTGTGTGTTTGCTCTTCAAACCGATCGTTCACCATCATAGGTGTCGATCCAAAGCTTTTCCACAAACCAAGTTATTTGTTTTATAAAAACTAGCATTACTTTAATTCGGTTTAGTACGTGTGTACAAGAACATAGTAATAACATACTTTTGTTATTATCTTGGATTGAATTACAAAACGGTAAGGGGTAATTCACATAATCCTAACTAAATCAAATTAGGGTTCATCCGTTGCTAGTTTGTGGATTTGATTCTTGTTCGGCTAGAATCAAGAAAAGGTACGCATATTCTTTTATGTTAATTAATTGTTCATTAATAAATCCTATACGCTTCCGCTTGAATACTTTGATGTTTTGTGGTTATTTATTTGAATGTCATGTTATATAATTCCAACAGTGGTATCAGAGCCATTGGTTTTAATGAGTAATTAATTACATAAACGCGTAATAAAACAAATAATTGTATGTTGTTTGATATGTTAATCTAGGGTTTATGTTTATTATTGTTGGTCGATTTTTTTATGATTTAGGGCGTTCCCCTATTTTATTTATGTCGACACATGTATAATTTTTTAGGGTTTTGAAAATTGTTTGCTAACCTTATTAAAACCTAGAATTAATATTGATTACGTGATTAATTCGTGAATAATTTGTTATGTGTCATGGAATTTTTTTTATATGCGATCTTGTGACTTATTTGTATAATTGTTATGATATCCATGATTATACATGCATGTTAGTCATGGATAAGTTGCTTTGATAATAGTTTAATTGTTGAGATATATTTAATTACGATAAATCTTGAATTGGGGAAGACTCCAATTATATATATATATTAATGAATCAATTATGTGCAATTTGGTATAATTTAATTAAGGGTTTACGCAATCGATTCATCGATGTATGTGGCTCACTTTCTATTGTTGGAGTGAAAACCCTAAATTAATATATACATTAATTTAACCTAGATATTGATTATTAATAGGGTTTTATCGAATAAGTTGCATGTGGCTACTTGTTTACTCGTATAAATTGTTTATTATGTGCGCATTGTTTTTTTTAGTAGTTTATTTTTTATTTGTTACTTGTTTGTTTATTATGTTAGACAGTTTTAAGCAAAGGGTAATTTTTGAATAGAAAAATAATACGGACTAAACAATGGCGAAATTTGATTTGTTTTGGAAGAGTTAAGTTTTCAATAGTTTAATTGATTGGTGATTTGGTACATATGGTCTGAACGGCTCACCCACTAGAATGAACTATAAAGGGGTTAATTAAGAAGTGCGCACAGTCACACTGAAAGGATGTCTTAGGTTATGCTTTACGCTTACCTGGTCCTCTGCCCCCTGTATATTCGAATGGAGCTACTTAGTAAGCCATAATATGTACAAGCTCATCTTAAGGGCGAATTAGTTTTAATTCCATGCGCCACTTCGGTGGTAATTATCCGAAACACTAAGTGTTTACACTTATGCAAAAGTACGGTATAATGGACAATAATTAACACTAAATTCCTTGATTGGTGAACCCAGTACCTCAGTCAAGACTTTGATAATTTGATCTTTAAGAATTGGTAATAAAAAGTTTTTTATTAAATTTATGCTACAAGATGAATGCATGACATCTTTGTACATATTTGATTTGACCACATAAAATCAAAACTAGTACCCTTTTAAATTAAGTTATATGCCATCTAATTAAAAGGAACACTTGAAGTTGCAATTTATGTCATGAGAGTACTTGGCTAGATTGTGATGGAGAGGTAAATCTCTATGTAAAGTGAGACCTTACATGGACATATTTGCAGTTCTTTATGTTAGACACTTAAGTTGAGTAGGAAGTGAGACCCGGACTCAATGGCATAAGATGGGATCAAACATGTTTATATTTGCAATAGCGTTGGAAAATATAAATCCCATAATGATCTAGGAGTTGGAAATTGTTTGCCAATTAATGTTCGACAGATTACCTTATTATGTATTTTTGTTACTAGCAGATCAACTAATGTAATGAACATATGATAATTTGGATCCTAGTTTTCGAGAAAATTATATGGTTATATGTTTATATTACCGTTGGGTATATTTATTTTCTTGAAAAGTGTATTATTGAAAATACTAATACTTGAACTTTTTTCTGTAGAAATGGCTCAAAACACCGATAACACTAACACTGCTCTAAATTCTGCGTTCAAAAGTTTTTTTGATCGAGAAAAGTTGACTGGCTCTAAGAATTTTAATGATTGGCACCGCTTTTTGAGAATTGTCTGTAGAGTTGCTGACCGGTTGAAATACATTTATGAACCTTGTCCTGCTGAACCAACTGGTCCTACAGCTACTCAAGCTGAAAAGGACGCTTGGCAAATTGAGTATAAGCGTCATAATGATGTGGCGTGTCTTATGTTGGGAACGATGGAATCTGCTCTTCAAAAGCAGTTCGAAAATTATTTCCCATATAATATGCTCAATGAACTTCGAACTATGTTTGAGAAACCAGCTGCCGTCGAGATTTATGACTTGACCGACGCGTTACACAGCTGTAGGCAGGGAGAGGGTAAACCCGTAAGTGCTCATGTACTTGAAATGAAAGGGTACATGGACCAACTAAAAGCACTTGGAAAAACTTATGAAGATGACATGGCTGTGAATCTGATTAATAGATCCCTTAACAAGGATTTTAATGGTTTTGTTAGAAATTTCAATATGCACTGCGTGGGGAAGACAGTTACTGACCTACACGCATTGCTAATTGACTATGAGAAAGGGTTGCCTCAAAAGGTTCCTACCTCCCAGGTACTTGCTATTCAGGGTGGAAGAATTAATAAGCCAAAACCGCAGCGTGCGAACAACAAGAAGGGGAAGGGTAAGGGAAAGGTTGACAAAGGTAAACAAGTTATGGCCTATCAACCTCAACCCAAGAAGAACCCTACTACTAGGAAGGATAATCCTAAAAAGGATCAAGCATACCACCATTGCAAGACAGTTGGGCATTGGAAGAGAAACTGTGCTCTCTATCTTGATGAATTGCGGACAAATAAGATGAAGAACGACGGGTCCTCGGGCGCCGGTCCTTCTGGTAGTTTATTTGTCATTGAATTATTTACTCTAAATCATACAAATTCCTGGGTATATGATACGGGCTGTGGTATTTACATTTGTAATACACTGCAGGGGTTTAGAGTGGAGAGGAAGCTTGCCTATGGGGAACAATATCTGCACGTGGGAAATGGCGCACATGCAGCTGTTGAAGCCATAGGAACGTTTAGTTTAGTATTGCCTTCGGGCTTAGTACTGTTATTGAACAATTGTCATTACGCACCTTCTATAATTAGAGGTGTTGTTTCCTTTTCAGTTTTGTTGGATGATGGTTTTACTCATACTATTTCACGTAATGGAATTGATGTTTCTTTAAATGGTGTATTTTATTTTAAAGCAATTACTGTGAATGGTGTGTTTGAAATTGATGTGATTGGAAATGAGACTAACAATAATAATAATTCAATGTTTAGCATTAACAAGAAGATAAAGTTAGACTTGAATTCTTCTTATCTTTGGCATTGTCGACTTGCTCATATAGGCAAGGCTCGCATGCATAAGCTGCAACAAGAAGGGCTTTTGCAAAATATCAATGATGAATCATTTGATAAGTGTGAGTCATGCATATCTGGGAAGATGGCTAAGAAACCGTTTCATAGCAATATGGAGAGGGCTTCTAATCTACTTGGTCTTATTCATACTGATGTGTGTGGACCACTTAGACATGTGTCAAAGAGAGGTGCTAGCTACTTCTTAACCTTTACTGATGATTTCAGCCGTTATGGTTATGTTTATTTACTTAAGCATAAACATGAGGTGTTTGAAACATTTAAGGTTTTCAAAGCTGAAGTAGAACTGCAATTGGGAAAGAAGATTAAAGCTCTTCGATCTGATAGAGGAGGCGAGTATCTAAGCCAAGAGTTTAAAGATTACTTAGCTGAGAATGGAATTATCCAGAATCTCACTTCTCCATATATTCCACAACAAAATGGTGTATCTGAGAGAAGAAATCGTACATTGTTGGACATGATACGATCTATGTTTAATCTTACTACTCTACCTTTATCCTTTTGGGATTATGCTTTAGAATCTGCTGTTCGTATTCTAAATATGGTTCCCACAAAGAAGGTTGATAAGACACCATATGAAATATGGCATGGTAAAGCTCCTAACCTGTCTTATTTAAAGGTCTGGGGTTGCGAGGCGTATGTTAAACGTGACTCAGCAGATAAACTCCAACAAAGATCTGTAAGGTGTATCTTCGTAGGATACCCTAAGGAAACTATGGGTTACTACTTTGTAACTGTTAGGAATTAGAAAATTCCATAGTAAAGAGTCGGTCACCCCAAGTGTTATCTAGCATAAGTTAGCTCGTTGACAAATCGTTAGTTACGTTATTTATTGTTTTATTAGTTAGTTATTAGTCTAGTTTAGCATAGTGCAACACCGTGGAGGAAGGACGGGTCTTTACCCACTGTATACCTGATCCACAGGCCGATAGGAGGTCGTATTTCTTGTAACTATAAATACCCCTTCCATCCATGGAAGGGGTGGTGCTTCTCATTTAATCTAATATTCCCTTTGTGTAAACCTCTAGCAAGAACACCCTCTCTCTCTACTAACTCTCTAACTATGGAAAACATGTATTTTGATCATCCAAGACCACCCGAATCATCAACACAATAATATTACGATCCTACAGTAACATATTGGATTTCACATACACACTAAACCATAAACATAAGTAGGCGAATAATATGTTTTAGAGAGAGAAAGTGGGATATTCTAGAAAGAGAAACTTGTGGAATGTTAGATTCCCAAATGAACATCCAACCCTCTACCTTGCAAGGTAGATGGTATTTATAGGTTACAACTAAACGACCTCCTGACGGCCTGTGGATCAGGTATACAATGGGTAAAGACCCGTCTTTCCTCCACGGTGTTGCACTAAACTAAATAGCTAACTAAATAACTTAGTAAATAACGTAATGTCTACGAGCTAACTTATGCTAGATAGTATTTGGGGTGACCGATACTTCATTATGGAATTTTCTAATTCCTAACAATCTCCCCCTAAGGGAGGTCACCCCATGTTTTACATTATGAATCCTAGCATTCTAATTAATCTTCAGTCTTGAGCTCGCAGACTTTTCTTCATCAAAGTATTCAAACTATGTGCATCTGTGTCGATTTCATCTTTGATCAACTATGATGAATGATTCATGGAGTTTGAAAGTCTGATCCACCTATGACAACCTTTGAGCATTATAAGAGATCATCAGCCATAGTAAAGCTCAGCATCATACATTGAAGTGTTGCCAGCATATGAAAAATTGACAGCATGGACCAACATGCTCACATTCTGGATTATGAAATCTTCTCATCAGAGTAGCGGAAGCTTTTCGTTGATTCATGATATTGGCAGTAGCATAGCAGAAGCATGGAGTGAAAATATCAGAGTCATTGATGCACTAATCATGATTTCGTTCGAGATGAATGTGTAGTGTGAGCATGCGGCTATGGATTGACCGCTCCATTCTGATCAGCTGCAAACGTAGGGTGTACCTGCATGAAACAGTTAGCAATAACGCACACAAGAGTGTCTTTGATCACTTTTGTTGAATTGAGGTACACGGCCCACGGTTCCCCGTTGATCAGTACATGTACTGCCTGTGATCAGGTATAATTCCGAAGAATTTCCTTGACAGGGTTTCGCAGCTGCTCTAGCTGTTCTCAAACCGGAACGTTTCAAAGAAGACAACACGGAGTGAGTGAACCAGCGAATTGAGATTCACTGATTGATAAAAAGAGATTTGAAAAACAATCGTGTATCGCTCAATAGAAATTGTTTTTTTTTTGTTTTTTTTTTTTTTGCAATACAACGAAGGTTTTAATGAAAATCAATTATCAATCATAAACACCTTTTGATTTGAAATATTTGTACACAGTCGATGTGCTAGAGAAAAGAGTTTTTAAGCACAACGACCGGTTTTTCAAAGGTATCCGTCAATCCATATCCTGAACCAGGATTGATTCAAAAGATTGAATCGCCCCATTGTTTCTGTTCAGTTGTCACATGGTCGATCTATTGAAAAGATCTCACATGCCACCTACCAGGAGCTTGTTTGATGTTGGCTCCAGAAGGCTTTCCATCTTCATTGTGAATATTTTACATATCACTCGGATGTTCTGGCAATACCACAAGGATAATGCGTAGGACTCATAAGATATAATCTCTCTTTCCACATTGTGTGAAACAGAGAGTCTTCATTGAAAGTGTCCTAAGGAGATTTATTGATGATCTCGTGGCTCTAGACTCAATTTGTGCACATTTGGATCCTATATCGGAGACTAGGGAGAGGGTCTCCTTCTTCAATATCAACAGTCTCTAAAAGAAAGTCGATAGATAATGTCGGTTCCCCGTGAGAATGAAACAAGTCCTTTTAAGAGGAACTTGAGTGGTTTGGGAAGTTGAAGTGCAGTGCGTCACTGGGTCCATGACGTCTTGTCTTCAATACTGATGTTACATTGGTAACCACCAGTAGCATATGAATTGAACCCGGTATCTGCCCTAAGGTTGAATAATTGGAGGGCTATTTGTTTTCACCCTTTTCTCATTCAATTCTTTTTCATTCTTCAACCCCTTCAGTGCTTACCGAGACATCATAGCTAGAACCTTGTTGGGTTTATTCCAGTACTAGCTCAGTTTCAGTCCGCACTCTTCCCATATCTCAATTTTTCTCCTTTTATCATCATACCTAAGGACTTCTACACTAACTAGTGGATTGTCCCTGGGTAGATCCCTCCGGTTCTGGCGGATCGTGGGAACTAATACCTAACCTCACCATCCTTATATCACCATACATAAAGTAAAGTTGGTCGGTCTATTTGGTATTGTTCATCTGCCATTTGGAGCCAATTGAAAACCATTTGAAAAATCAATCCAGATATTTGTGATATATTATCAAAGCATTTTGTATCTGAATTGTTTTTGATATTTTTAGAACACGAGATCCCCCTCAACATGTGCAACAAGTGTATAAAATTTTTTTAGCACACTGATGAGTGTGTAAATACTCATCATTTTTGGATCAATCTGAACTGCAAAACGTTTAAAAATGCTCAGAAATGCATCTAAATACTGAAAAAATCTCAAATTTGCATTTTATATGTTTTAGATGCAAAATGTTTAAAAACAGATGAAAAATGAGCTAAGTTTGCATAATTGGCAGTTTCAGTCCCCCAAGTTTCAAAAGTTGTCAGAAACAGTCCCTGAGCACTTAATTTCAAAAGAAAAATCACCAAAGGTCCTTTTAAAATCATAACTTGTCAAAATTAGTCCTTTGGTGAAAAATATCAAAAGTTTTGAGAAATTACAAGTTTGGTCCTCCAAGTTTAAAATTTGGCAAAATTGGCCCTTGGAAAATTGAAAATGTCAAGTTTGGTCCTTGCATTATTGAAACTTGTCACTTATGGTCCTTGGAGCAACTTTGCATAATTGGCAGAAGTGGTCCCTTAACTTTCAGAATTTGCAAACTAGGTCCTTATGATTAATAACCTTTAAACACCACTTGGACCCTTGTCTTAAACACTTGGACCCCTGCCTTTTCTATTTGACCCTGCCATTTGAACCCCCTCCAATATTATAAGCCCAGTCAAACACCTTTGACTTCTCCCCTTCCCTCCCGCACGGGTATCCATCATCACTGCTTGCAACTCGCCTGCTAACACTCAACCCCATCTTTCCAGCTCACTAACCCACTCCCATGTTCCCCCTCCTCATCATCATACCTACCTACAACCCCCTAGTTGCTAGTTTCAACCCCATAGGTCAAAACCAAAATTCCCGCCAAAAATCAATCTAATGGCTATAATGATCTTAAGCCATCCAATGGCCCTAAGGGCAGCTGGGATATGCTCAGAGTGAGGAGAGAAGCAGATTGGGGTATAAAAAGAGCAAGAGAGAGCAAGAGAAGGCAGTAGCTAGTTTTATTTTTTTTTCTTTAATGTCGTTTTTTAATTAAATGTTTTAGTTTTAGTTAAAATGTTGTAATTTCAGTTTCTTGGTATCACATTTATGTTAAATCATCTTTGTAATGTGTTTTGAACATCAATCCAAGTCTTTTATATAGATTCCAAGTTTTAAGTTCACTGTTGAAAAAGCTAGTTTTAAATTCCTTTATTAAAGCTTCCAAGCAGCTTTGTTTTAGCTCAGATAAGCTTATTTAAGCTTATCATAGCTTTTTGCAAGCTTATAAGTTATTTTCAAGCAATTTTGTAACATGGTCAATAAAAGTCAACTGGAGCTCAATGGGGCTTGGCAATGGATAATGGTAGGTGCAGGACTTGGATTTGGGTTGGATTAGATTAGCTTAGATTAGTTTTGGGTTTGGTTTAGCCTGCAACAACAGCTGGACCCATGTGAGTTGGTATTTCAGTTTTCAATTTCAATCCATTTTGCATATTATGCTTGTATCTGTTTCTGTGATCACCATTAGTGTACACTTGTTTATATAGTTTTATTTAGGTCATGTAAACTTAGTGTGATCAAGAAATCAATCTGGTTCAGTGTTTATCTCAGTTTAAGTTTGCATATCAGTGTTAAAGTGGTGTTTGGTTTAGCTGCATTATCTGTGTTATAGGCTAGTGCAGTGGTAGTTTCTTGTTGGTTCAGGCTTGTGTCACTCTTTTGAACTCATTTGAGTCAACAACTTGTGCCTGTAAAGCTCCATAGTCAAAATCACACCTTATCTGTCTTGATACCTTAACTGTTAGGATTTTGGATAACCAAAAGCTTGTTTTAGGTTTGTAATTCATAGGTCTAGCTTGCATTAGTTCAATTTCATCACACTACTTCTATATCAGTCCTTAAAATTGATCCCAAAGTTCATGAAAGTCAACCTTCCATTTCTTTATCAAAAGTCAAAATATTGAAAATTCAGTTTTAAGCCCAGCTGAGTTGATTTTTCATGGGCTCATTTTTGAGTCAAATTCAATTAAACTTGTGATTTTAAAAAGTCATCCTGGTCTATTTTCTTATCCCCATTTTAGTATATTTTTGTCAATTTTATTTAAGCTTCAAAAATGCTTGTTAATTGGGGCTTATGTGCCCTGTGCATTGACTCAGTTTTGACTGAGTCTGCACAGGGGTTTTGCAAGGTTTGCACAGGGCTTATTTGAGGTTGTCTAGGTCTGGTGTTTGGCTTTTAGATAGTCAGCCAGGTCTTCTTCTAGTTCCAACATTTGCTTTTTGGTTTCCAGCTTATTTAAGTGCTTGTTTTTAAGCTGCACCCTGGTACCCTCTCACTGTTTTTAGCTCAAATGGCTCAACTCATCAAATCTTGGTATTTAGCAAATCAGAGGTTTAGGACAGTTGAGATTAGTTGCATTTGGGTTCTTTTAGCATAATATTGCTTCTGTAAACAGTTGGTGCTTTTTGGTCTTCATTTGGCTTATTCAAGTGCTTATTTATAAGCACATTGCTTAGCAGTTGCATAATCTTACACACAAGCACCTGTTTTTCCATTTTTCTTAGATTCCTTATATCATTTTAAGCTTTTCTTGAAATTTTCAGATTTTTCCAAGTCAGTTTACTATTTTTCTTAATTAAAATCAGTTTTTAATCCTTTTTAAATAGCTTTTAATCCAATTAATTAAGAAAAGTTTCAAAAAAATAATTTTTCATTTTTATTAGGTTAAGATAAATATAAAAAGCCAAAAAAATATTTTTCCAAATTTTTCTTAGTTAAATTTGTATTTTTAAGTAATTTAAGTAGTTTTAAATAGTTTTTAATTCCTAGAAAATACAAAAATATTCAGAAAAATACAAAAATAGTTTTGAAAACTCTATTTTGTTATTTTAGATTTTTCCAAGTCTTAATTTTATTTTTCTAGCTTTATTTCCTATTTTCTTGTATTTTAGGCTATTATTAAATAGTTAAAATAGTTTTTAATTAATAATAATTAGATAAATAGTTATAAAAATAATTTTCTTTTTCTATAAATTTTCTTTTATCATTAGGTTTGTAAAAATATCATTTTCATATTTTTAGGATTAATATTGCTTTACTTTCACATTTTTATTTGTACGTTACGTAGTTTTTTAATTCAGTATTATAAAAACATAAAATCAAAAACATCATTTTGCAAATAGTGATAGCGTTTATTTAATATTTTTTATCTTTTTAATTTCCATTAATTTGCATTTAAGCCCTTGTAGTTTATGTACTTCTTCTGTAGTTATAATCATTCCAAATCCTTTTTCCGTTCAAATCTCTCGGTCACTATACGTTTGGTGATTCTTCGCACAACTCGCTGGGACATAACGACCCGGGGAAACACTATACTCCCCAGATCTTCATTGCATTTGCTTCTGAACCGTTTTAAGTTTGTTACGGTCGGCCATTCACAAGTGGCCGGCTTGAGTGATAAAACTTGACTGTTTGGGAGCGAATCACACACGGAGGCAAGAGGAAGAGTTAACTTCTTTGAATTCCATTTTCTTAAAGATATCAACATCACTTCCCTAGTCAATTCAAGTAGATAAAGCATATAAGGGAAGGATGAGGTTTTCATAAACATGCTCCCCCTCAATATGTGCCTTGAGGTATTGAAAGAGTTTTGCACATACAAGAGGGAACCTGCACATTAACAGTCATACCTGCCATACAGAAACCAAGTGAAAAACAATCAGGGTACTTTATGATGAAACATGTAAAACTTTGTACCTTGAAGGTTTATTTTCGTTTTGAAATGCTCCCCCTTGATATATGCTTTGAGATTTGAAAGATAATTTAGCATATATGAGAGAGCAGTATGCACTTTGAAAAAGGTCATCTTTTATCATCTTTCATATTTATATCACATTTTCTCCCCCGATCAAAAATTTCAAATCCTTTGAGATTTTGGATCTCAAGTGATTTAAATATGTATTAAACAGAGCATTTGTTGGAGAAAAATGTGTCTGGTTTTATAAGATTGAAGTGGACAAGACTGAGGTTCCCTTTTTATACATAAGGGAAACCACGACACACAACCTAGCACTATTACATACATTATAGATGTTTATAGACTGTTCACCACAAAATACACATAAATAGTACAAAACAGAAACTACTTCCGAAAGATGACTTCACTCAGTTCTCTGAAGTAGTTTGTAATGACCATCACGAAGTCTGCCTCCAACAAAACTTTCAAGGCTGCGGAAGATCATTCGAGTCTTAATTCTTTTCCTGATAGCAGCAATGAAATCTTCACACCTTTTCAAGTCATCATCAGTCCATAATTTTGTTCTGTTCCACGGCTTCATATCAATTTTGATTTCTTTCACTCTGGAGTTCAACTCTTCTTCAACCATCTTGAGAGTACCATCACTGAATTTGCAGAGCTCACACAATCTCATCAACATACGAGTTCCATACCTGTCGTGGAAGAGGACGGCTCTGGGGGTGTCAAGTACTCGGTAGTCGTGACGAAATTCTTGTCCTTTGGTATCCCATTGTGGCCTTGTTAAATTGACTCGAGTCTGGTAGCTTTCTATCCCAAGTTGAAAGTCCTCAACCCGTTTTCGGATGACTAAGCCTCTAATCCAAAGAATGACAGCGGCAGATAGAGCTTTCTTTTCACGAACTGGTAGGTGTTCAAGGTGTCCTTGAAGATTCAGAAGATAGAGATCTTCAAAGTCATTTGGCAGGAGATGTTTAAAGTCGTTTTCTTCAATAATATATTCTTTCAGGTCTGCTCTTTTAAGAACGATCTTCTTCAAATACTCATAGCCATAGATTGGGAAGACCTCTACTCGAACAACACTTAAAATTCTTAGCTTGGATCGAACATCTTTACGACTCTTTTTAGCTGCATGTCTTTCAATGTAGAAATTCTTCTTCTTGAACCACCAATGAGAGATTCCGTATGAAGCCTCGATGTCATATTCTTGTTCTTTATCTGCCCAGAATTGATCCGGAACCATCTGTTCAAGACCCTGATCATAGTAGGTAGCAGCTTTCATCTTTGAGATTGATAAGGCTGGTCTTCTTTCAGTAGTATGGCCACAAAGATAGTCTAGGTCATGATTAAATAAGAACTCAGACTGAATAGTAATTTGTCCTGGTTCACCACCGAGCGGAAGAGGCATGTTCACATTGAATCGACTAATCTGCTCACTGACTTGATCATTCAGCATCTTATGACATTCTTCCATCTGGTATTGGAGCTGATTGGCATCAGAGTGAAACACCTTGACAATTTCATAAGCTGGTCCTTCAAGATCCTTTGGAGTGATGGACGTGATTTTCTTCTGTTCACAAAACCATTTAATGAAGCTGCCCATATCACCAGTGAAATGAAGGAGAGAGTCTTCATCTGGGGTTTCATAGTTGGTGGAGATTGTTGTAGCCCAGTTGTTGTCAGGGATCATCGAATCAGACTCTGGGATAGACCATGAAGGTTCTGGAGTATGAGGTCTCTCCTCGATGATCCAGCTTTGAACTGTATCTCTTGAAGGTGCAACTCTGGATGTGTTAGTGCGTTTACCTGCCACGTATGAATCAAACCAATCATCTTCAGACGGCTTGGGAATATGCTTGGTGGATGCATCATCGTCATCTGATTCAGACTCTATCATGACATGCGACTCTTCATGAACTATTTGATCTTCAGGAGTTGAAGAGACAGTGGGTGTGAACCTTGACCCGTTGTCCAAGCCGCAGATTTCTTCTGAGATCCCTGTTTTTCGGTAGGGCTAGATTGATTGGAAGGTTTTGGTGGTGATGATGGTGGTTGTGAGGGAGGTTTTGGTGGTGATGATGGTGGTGGTGGAGGTGTAGAGGTTGACTTAGAAGATCCACCTGCTCCAGAAGTTCCAGCACCCCCGGTTGGAGGTGGAGGTGGATCTTTAGGACCTTTGCGCAATGTTTCCAACACTATGGTCCTCCTTTTCTTCTTTGCTTCTTTTTCTCCAATGTCTATCAAGAACTGTTCATGATTGTCGAACTTAATAGACTATTCGAGAGCCTCATATAGCTTCTTATGGACCTCATGCTTATGCTCGTCAGCTTCATACATCTTATCTGAAAGAACAGCTCTCATATCTGCAATAGGTAGATCTTTGAACCGTCTAAGCAGTGGAGCTTCCATTGCCCATTCCACAGCATCCTTAACTTCGCCTTCAATGGCGTCTGCAACCCCTTCATCAAAGTTGAGATGCTCCAACCTATAGACACGATCCACAAGGGCATCAACAGATTTCGGTAGTTGTCTTTCAAGAGCTTCAATTCTTTTCACTGCTTTGTCGAGCAGTTGATCTGATGTAAGTATTTGAGGTGGTGAAGCTGGTGGAGTTTCCATATCAGCAACTGTAACCACCGGTTCAAGGGATAGATTCTTTGCAGATTCAGGTGGTTGAAGTGCGGTTGCTTGAGCAAGTTTGGGAGGTGGAAGTGCCGTTGTAAGTGAAGATGCTGACATAGGTGGAATGGTAGATGTGTCTTGCTGAATATTGACAGTAAACATGGATTGTGCATCCTCTTTATCATTATCTTGCTTAGAAGACTCAGTATCTATGGGTTTGTCATTTAAGAATTGATCTCCGAAACTGAAGTCTGTATCTAGGTTCTTCAGTGAAGATAGAGAACCAGTAGACATATTTGGTTCTTCCATGTGCATGGTCTCATCAGATCTTGACTCAAGATTCTCCTGCGAGACTTTATGCACCAAGTCATCAACATTCTGATCAGACTGAGTATCACTTGATGCAGGAGGTTCTTTTAAAGTTTCAGACACTTTTTCCAACCCAGATTGTTCTTTAGCTGAAGAGGATTCAGTTCTTCTCTTCAGTTCATATTGATTGGTGGTTCTTAAAGGAGAAGATGAGATTGTTAGAAGCATTTGAGCGGCTTGTTCAGTATCAACACTAACAATCCGTTTTCCTTTGTCATGTGTGATTGGTGTTGTTTGTCGAGGCAATTGATCAGGTTCTCTTAACACTACTCCTCCAACTGGTGCACTCACATTATGACTTTCTAGGCTTTGCTGGATTCCAAGTTGCAGAGCAGCATCATCTTCATCAGTCAACCTCATATTACCCCTGGAAACCTCAGTTTCCTCAACGTTTACTTTTTCCCCTTCCTTCTTCTTTCTTTTCTGCTTCAGGGTGGATCTGTCAGAGGTTTGTGACTTTTCATGTCTTCTTTTTGGAAGAGCAGCATATGAAGTCTTTGAAGTCTTTGAACCAGAATCAGACTTAGCAGCTTTGGGTTGTGGTTGTGTGGGAGGGACATCAACATCATCACTGGATCTGGAAGCCCTTTTCATGAATAGTTTGAAATGATCCATCTTTTTAATATCTTCAGTAAGAAGAGAATCAGGAATTTGCAATCCAAAGACCTCTTTATTGACCCCACTGGAAATATATCTGAGATTGCCCAGAACAAATTCATCCTCAGGATTATGTAGATCTGATTCAATCCTAGGGTTGAAGTTGTGAATCTGTTGCAAGTACTGGATAATAAGCTTCGAAAATCTAATGCTAGGAATCACAAGTTTGTTCTGTTTCTTTCGTCCCTGAGCTTTATTCTGAACGTTTGTTCTATCAGATATGAATGTGTTCATTGACAGTGAAAATTCTTCCCAAATACGTTCTGAGACATTCACATTCACACCATTGACGATACCCCATAGGATTTGCAAGATGGGAATTCTCACTTTATCAAACCCTGATGTTTTTCCAGATAAGCACAAGTTGAGAACTGTTGTCATTGCTCTCCAGGGTTGATACATGTGTCCGGTGATGATATCAGAAGCCCTTGTAATGCTAGTCTGGTACCCCAAACCAATTAGAAAGACTATTAGATCGTCAACACTAGGTGGAGGTTCAGATCGTATGTTGGGGTTGCAGGGAGTGATTCCTAGGGCCTTGCTAAGAATGTCAGAATTTATCTCAAATTCCCTATTATCCAGTTTGCAGGAATATTTAGCTGTGATTTTGTTCCATTCAAGGGTGTTCCAGAATTGTTGTATGTAAATGGTGGGAATTGTGCATTGCTTCGTTAGTGCTCTGAAGAAGTTTGTGTTTTTGAGGATATCAATAGACACTTTGAGGGTAGGATTTTGTTGCAACTTTTGTAAATCCACATAACAATTACTTTTTCCAATTTCTGCCCATTGACTTTTAGGAAGGATTTCTTCATCAGAAAGGACTTTGGATGGAGCAGAGGATGCAATGTTCTCAGCTGAGGTTGTGTTTGCCATTGAAGATCTAACGATACACACAAGCAACAACAATAATTGAGAGCATGTCAGATTATAACTGGTTAGTTAAAGCAACCATGAATCCACCCTTGTGACAAACACCGTAATTAAGAGCATGGATATAGTTCCCATAAGCAAATTGAAATAGATTGAGTGGGATAAAAGAGTTATCAGGTTAACGGCTCCATTTGACACAGATTTCGAGAGACAAGTTGGTTATGGATCAAATTATTTAAACACATAGTTACTAACAACTAATATCATGAGACAAGATACTATTAAGGAGATGTTATAGCAGGATGTTTGGACCAGGTTGTGATACCAAGTTGCCACAAGAGAAACCAAGTACAACATGATCAAACAGTAGCTGATATAGCAATTCGCTAGCAGTATGATTGTCAATACAAGTCGCTACAGGAAAACCTGAGACAAGTTGCTAACATGAAATTAGGCTAGTAAGTTGCCTTAAAAACAGTTTAATAAACCAAGTCGCCACTAGAAATTTGTGCCATCAAGTCGCTAATTTTGCATAGGTAAGTTGCTATTAATAGTGAAAAGACCAAGTCGCTACATGATTAATATTACTAAGTCGCTAGCTTTAAATGACAAGTCGCCATCAACAGTAATTCTGCTAATTCGCTACAAGTAAGTTCACTAAGTCGCTAACTTTACTATGTCGCTAACTTGTAAAGACAAGTCGCCATCAACATCAATACCGCTAAGTCGCTATAGGTCAGTTCACTAAGTCGCTAACTTGACTAACTCGCTAACTTGTAAAGACAAGTCGCCATCAACAGCAATACTGCTAAGTCGCTATAGGTCTGATCACTAAGTCGCTAACTTGAATGTATACAGGAGTAGCAACTCGCCACGAAGAATTACTACACTAACTCGCTACCAAGAACGTTATCATAGCAGATAAAGAACACAGGCATAATATCCTTATAATCAACTCAATCCATTCAACACAATCCAACCACTGTCAGAAACACATTCAGTTAATCCATACACACAACCAGATTCAAAACCACAGCCCAACTCGAATCACACAAAAACAACGCTCACATATTCATTAACACATATACTCATAAGGATTTACAACAACCCAGTGCATTCAAACTACTCTTAAACCAATAACATATCAGTCTCAATTGTTCCATTTAAACAAATCCAACAATAAACCTTTACAAGGGAAGCAAGAGATGATTTTCAAGATCCGTGGAAACTGTTGAGGAATAAGATTTAGGAAATGCATATATGTTCATATTTGGAGACAAGAAACAGATCAATAATGCCTTACCACACACAAGTCGCTACGAAGATTTGAGAGAGGAAGAGAAAAACGAGAGGAAGATGAATATTTTTAAGTTTATGAAAAATAAAAAAGCAAGTCGCTAAGGTATAGAGAGGGGTTTAAGCAAGAATACCAAGTTGACACATTTAGACCCTGTAGTTTTGTGAGTGGTTAGAACTCGCTATCCAATAATCATAATAAGTCGCTAAGACTTTACTCAGCAAGTCTCTAACCTGAAATTTACCAAACCAAGTTGCTAAGACTTTACAAAGCAAGTTGCTATCTTATCACATTATGTATTACAGACTCATTGGTTATATGAACTTATCAGATAGCAAGCTAACATAGATATCATAAAGAGATAACATAATAAGATAAGCAAACTCATATAATGGATAAGCAAACTAACAACCTGCATTTAAGCACAAAACATAACCAGCGTAGATATAAACAAGATATCTTGAAGAATTCTCCCCCTCAATCAATGTTACTAGAGAACATTGGTTGAAATCAACCCACCCGATATAAGATTAGAATATATCAGTTGTTCGAACTTCATCTATGATCCCGTATCATTATTGAATGACATTTCTAGGACCGTAGATGTTATCGATAACAAAGAATATATCCTTTATTAGTTTGAGGAAAATGACAAAATTATGAATTTAAAAGAATGAAATATTTAAAAAAATATTAAAACAAAGTGTAGAGAATGAAAAATTTAATTTTTTTTTTTAAATTTTTTATTTTTTTTTTTATTTTTTTTAAACTTGATTTGTACACAGATTTATAAGAACGAGTCCCGTTTCAAGATGAAAAAGGAGTCAAAGTACGAGGTACATCAAATCTGGCATGCTATAGCTCCTGAGTGAGCTATATTCATTTCTGATGGAAACCAAGTCATGAAGTTCCTGATTGAATTGAACATTGTACCTGAAAAAGACTGAGAGCACATTGTACTAGAAGCACATGTAGAATTTCAAATAGATGGTTTAGTGACATGATTAATCTCACTATTGGATGTATCACAGTTTAATATAGACGTATCATTATTAGAGATCCCTTTAGGCTCAATATACTTGAAGAGTTTTCTTGTGGGCATCCACTTAAGGCAAGATCTAGGTATGTAAGTCCGTTTGGGTCCTGTAAACTTAAATAATCTGCCAGTGGGAATCCATTTGAAGCAGCTGCTAGTAGATTTGTATGTGTGCACTTCCTTGTTTTGATTGTTGGTCCTTTTGTGATTAATATGTTTCTTAGGGGATTGATCAGCCAATTGATGTTTCTTATGAGAACTAGTCGTACTTTTAGTATTTCTGATCTTTGAGCTTTGAACATTAACCTGAGGTTTGAGATTCATCATATCGGAACGAAGCAATGAAGTGACTGGTTTTGTCAAAACAACATTCTCATCAACTTGGGAGGCAAGTCTAGATTTTGATGGTTTAACTCTTTCAGTTCTAAAGGCATTAGGCTGCTTAACTACTGTACGTTTAGAGTGGTTCTGAACAGTTGACTTTCCCAAAGTTGATGGTTTTGCAAACTTAGTGTTCATCCTATTTCCAATAGATTTCCTGAGCTCATTTTTTAAGGCAACAATATTGAAGCTCTTATCCTGAATTTGGGCTTTGAGGTCATCAATGTCTTTCAACAAGATGTTAGATTGATTGATCAACTTGGAATTGGTTTCCTCTAAGTTCTTTCTTAATGACTCATTTTCTCTTAATAGGTTGGACACACATAGAGCTAGTTCAACATTTCTAGATTCAAGTGAATCACTCATCTCATTACATTCATATTTCTGCACATCTAAGAATAGAAATTTCAGATTTCATATGGTTGAATCTTTGTCCTGAATCTGGGTTTTTAATTGATTAATTTCAAAAAATTCTGGAAATTCTGGAAATTCCTGATTAATACAAGATTTTTTTGCAAAAAAGCTTTCATCCTTTTGTTGTATTTCAATTTCCAATGAAATACAATGTTTTTCAAGAATTGAGTATTTGTTTGAAAGTTCATCATATACCCTTTTTTCAATCATGTCATTAGCTTTAATAGTATTAGATTCAGGCTCAACCAAGATCGATTTCATAGTGCTATGTTCAGAGTTAGAGTCAGGTACATTGATCAGTTGAGTGTACCTCATCACCTGAAACCTTTTCTGACTCTGAGTCTTTGAGACTAGTACAGTTGTCTTCATCATCTTTTATTGCAACTGAACTTCTGCATTCAGTATCATTCATTGGTTCAACTGATCTATTGCATGACTTGTCACAATCTTCCCATTGCATCACTTGACACCTATTTATTTCATTCAGCTTGTCATTCTCTTTAGCAGCTTCCTTAATGTATATTTCCACATTACCCATAAGTTGAATAAAGGTGTTTCTGAACTCATGAATTTCCATTCCAGTGTGTTTCTTGAATGAGATTCCAGTCATGTCATCATCAAAATCTGAGGAATATTCCCCCCGGATAAGTGGCTGAAATTAATTGAATATTACTTGAAGAGCTGCATTAGATTCATCAGTTGAGAACTTTTCTTTGGTAATTTGAAACCTCAGTTGTTCTAAGTTTAATAACACAGTTCTTGTCAAAGTGGGAAAGTCCTGACGAAGGATAGCACTGCTTGTTCGATCCATAGTTGTAGATAAAAGTAGTTTGAGATGCTGATGAAGAAGTTGAAAGGGCTCAATGGAGCATTCCATTTGCTTTGCATCATTTGTCAATATTAAGAGTGATTCATCAGAGTTGTTTTGATTAAAAGATGCTGAATCATTATTCTGTGAGGTATCATAGAGTGCAAGTACTAATTTGGTGATTAAAGGATCAGTGATGTAAGACATTGTGTTCATGAATGTGTTTATGGATATTAGATATAAGTAACTTGCTTCACTTCACCAAGGTATTCAAAATCCAAGTCGCTAAGTACCAAGTAGCTAAGAGTTTAACAGCAAGTCGCTAATACCTAAGTCGCTACGAATTGTGGCACCAAGTCGCTAAGTAGGCAAGTCGCTAAAGAGAAACTCGCTAAGCACCAAGTCGCTAGCAAAATTTTGACATCAAGTCGCTATGCACCAAGTCTCTAAGTTGTCAAGTCGCTAAAGAGCAACTCGCTAAGCACCAAATCGCTAACACCAAGTCGCTAACAAATTGAAGTGCAAGTCGCTAGCTTTCACCAAGTCGCTACCCGTAGTGGAGAGTCCACTAAGTGTACTGTTTGTCGGCTTGTCTCAATAAACAAGTCGCTAAGCACCAAGTCGCTACCAAAACACACTACAACTCGCTACAGTTTTACAAACCAAGTCGCTACCAAGAAATGAAGTCCGTAGCACAAGTCGCTAGCAAGAGAAAACTTTAAAAACACACTTTTCAATCCAAAAACAACCCAACCACGATGATTCAAGCTTACCAAATCAAAACCCAAGCACATACAATGATTCTAAACACAAAACTACACTCAAGATTCAAACTTTAACACTAGAAATGATCCAAATGATGCAAAAACCACAAAACTTTTTCAAACTCTAAAACCACCTAAAAGTCACTAGAAATCCAAAGATATGTAAGAGATGATCAAACCATGGCTCTTGATACCAATTGTAACATATTGGATTTCACATACACACTAAACCATAAACATAACTAGGCGAATAATATGTTTTAGAGAGAGAAAGTGGGATATTCTAGAAAGAGAAACTTGTGGAATGTTAGATTCCCAAATGAACATCCAACCCTCTACCTTGCAAGGCAGAGGGTATTTATAGGTTACAACTAAACGACCTCCTGACGGCCTGTGGATCAGGTATACAATGGGTAAAGACCCGTCCTTCCTCCACGGTGTTGCACTAAACTAAATAGCTAACTAAATAACTTAGTAAATAACGTAATGTCTACAAGCTAACTTATGCTAGATAGTATTTGGGGTGACCGATACTTCATTATGGAATTTTCTAATTCCTAACATACTTTTACTATCCAACTGAAAATAAAGTAATTGTTGCTAGGTATGGAGATTTTCTTGAAAGAGATCTCGTATCTCAAGAATTCAGTGGGAGAGTTTATGATCTGGAAGATGATCAAGAAGATGCATTACCTTTTGAAAACACTAACGTACTTCCGGTAGAGCCTGATAGTCTGGGTCCTCCACCAGAAGTTGAAGTGATTCCCGTTCGTAGATCCGTAAGGAATATACGTGCACCTGAACGTCTATGTCTTAACGTAGAGGTTGAGGAAACTATGTTAGGAGATCTTGGAGAGCCTACTAGTTATAAAGCTGCCATGGCAAATCCTGATAAGGAAAAATGGCAGGTTGCAATGAATGGGGAAATGCAATCCATGAAAGAAAATGAAGTCTGGGTAGAGGTTGACTTACCTCCAAACGCTTCGGTAGTTGGAAGTAAGTGGCTCTATAAAATTAAGACTGACATGGATGGCAATGTACACGTCTATAAAGCTCGTCTAGTTGCGCAAGGTTTTACTCAAACTTATGGCATTGATTACGAGGAGACTTTTTCTCCTGTAGCTGACATTAGAGCTATTAGAATTCTCATAGCTATAGCGGCATACTATGACTATGAGATATGGCAAATGGATGTCAAAACCGCCTTCTTAAATGGTCGCTTAGATGAAGACATCTATATGAAGCAACCTGAGGGGTTCGTGAATCCACAATTTCCAAACCGTGTATGCAAACTTCAAAGGTCCATTTATGGATTGAAGCAAGTATCAAGGCAATGGAATAAAAGATTTGATGAAGAAATTAAAAGGTATGGATTTATTCAAAATCTTGATGAGCCATGTGTATATCACAAAGTTAGTGGGAGTGATGTAATTTTCCTAATTCTTTATGTCGATGACATATTAATTATGGGAAAAGACATTCCGAGTATGCAAAATGTTAAGACATATCTTGGGAAGTGTTTTTCCATGAAGGATTTAGGAGAAGCTGCATACATTCTGGGAATCAAGATCTACCGAGATAGGTCAAAGCGGTTAATTGGTTTAAGTCAAAGCGCTTACATTAATAAAATATTGAAGAGATTCAGTATGCAAAATTCCAAGAAAGGATATTTGCCAATGGAAGTAAAGCATGGCTTATGTAGCGATATGTGTGCTTCAACACCTGCTGAGGTGGCACGCATGCAGAAAGTTCCTTATGCTTCGGCTGTAGGATCTATTATGTATGCGGTAAGATGCACAAGGCCGGATGTGGCGTTCGCTCAAAACATGACCAGTCGATATCAACAGAATCCGGGTGAACTTCACTGGATTGCTGTTAAACATATTCTGAAGTATCTTAGGAATACGAAAGATATGTTTTTGGTGTATGGAGGAAATCCAGACACAGAGCTTGGTGTTACAGGTTACTGTGATGCATCCTGGCAATGTGATAAAGATGATACGAAGTCTCAGACGGGTTATGTCTTTGTCATCAATGGAGGAGCAGTTGACTGGAAGAGCAAGAAGCAGAGTACGATTGCGATGTCTGCGACAGAAGCCGAATACATAGCTGCTTCGGAAGCTGCAATGGAGGCTGTTTGGATTAGGAAATTCATTTCAGGGCTTGGTGTTATGCCTTCAATTGAATCACCTATTGATATGTATTGTGACAATTCTGCTGCAATCATATTTGCCAATGAACCTGGAGTCATGAAGGGCACCAGACATTTTCTACGGAAGTATCACTATGTTCGGGAACAAGTCCAGGAAGGTGAAATAAATCTACTGAAAGTTCACACAGATGATAACTTAGCTGACCCGTTCACTAAGGCTTTAGCTAAAGATAAACTTGTTGGACTTGCCAATGGAATTGGACTTCGTTTAGCTAAAAGTTTCATGCATAACTGTGATTAGTATTTGGATAAAGGATATTGTAAAACATTTATTATTTTAATGAAATAAAGTTTGGATTATGTTTATTTTCATTTATAATATTGTTGTCCTATATTTGCATGTTTAATCCGTGAATAACTAAGTTATTCTAAATGTCCGTTGTCGATTAATGATATGGGAGTATCATTAAATTAAGACAAATCTGAGAGATGTGGTAGAATATACTTGAAAGTATATTGATGAGAATGCATACCAATTTCGGATGATATTCAATGAATTGAATATAGGACTTATCCCAACCACATAATTTACTTTGTGGATATTGTTATAAGTAAATTATGAATAGTTATCCTCAGACTTGAGATACCAGATAAGTGTCATGAATGTAGTGCATTTCTGTGAAGCAACTTAACGCTATACGTAACTGGTAGTCATAAGGGTTGTTTTCAGAAATGTTACAAAGTTTGTGGGTTATTCTTGTAGTCAAGATAAAATTTGTTCCTTCAAATTTATTTGGAGTTTAATACTGCTGGGCCCCTCGTAGGGTTGACAAGATGTTTGTGCGGCCGCACCCAAATCTCCCCTAAATATGTTTAGATGATTCGGTAATCTTTGTCAATCACTTACAAACGAGAAACAGAATAGTTATATAAAGAATGACTTAATTCCATATCTTTATTTAACATGGTATTAGAAACAAAAGGATAATAATAATGAGAAATCATTAAAAGGTTTTCCAGGAGCCTTGCTCGAGTTGTACTAGAGGCATCGAAGTGTTGCTAGACGCTAACCGAATGTGATCACTCTATTAAAATATATCCAAGTGGGAGCTGTTAGTTTTATGGATATAAATTAGTAGACGTGAGTTAGGATCGAACTCGAGACTATGGGATTGCACACTTTACGTATGGGAATTTAAAGTTAATAATTAAATATAAATGTTATATTTATTTATTTATGAAACGAAATAACTAACGGATGTTAAGTAATTAATGTAATGGACTAACGGTCGTTAAATGTTTATGGAAAAGGATTAATTTGCAAAAGTTGGGAAGGTTCCGGAATCCCTTTAGGGATACCAAACCGATCGGCCAAGGGAGCAAAACAAGGAAAGAAAAACCAACTTGTTCACCAAGTTTAGTTGGGTATATAAACAAGGCTAGGGGTTTTATTTTTTCATCTCTTGTGCTCATTAGCTAAACCCTAAAATCAGTTTTGTGTGTGTGTTTGCTCTTCAAACCGATCGTCCACCATCATAGGTGTCGATCCAAAGCTTTTCCACAAACCAAGTTATTTGTTTTATAAAAACTAGCATTACTTTAATTCGGTTTAGTACGTGTGTACAAGAACATAGTAATAACATACTTTTGTTATTATCTTGGATTGAATTACAAAACGGTAAGGGGTAATTCACATAATCCTAACTAAATCAAATTAGGGTTCATCCGTTGCTAGTTTGTGGATTTGATTCTTGTTCGGCTAGAATCAAGAAAAGATACGCATATTTTTTTATGTTAATTAATTGTTCATTAATAAATCCTATACGCTTCCGCTTGAATACTTTGATGTTTTGTGGTTATTTATTTTAATATCATGTTATATAATTCCAACACTTATAGCATCCAATCTTTCTCATAAAAGTATCAACTATTCAGTAGTCAATTGTGCAAAATCGAAGACATGGACAAGAAAACCAGATAAGCTATGCATTGAAATTAAAAAGTCATATCAATGCATACGTCTATCATTGATACAACTTCTAGAGCCATTAAATCTTTTGATGGTGGATGGACAAAATATCACATATTTGTAAATTATCGCATGCATATAAATGATTAACTGGGGGTCATTTAGACTAATTGTAGATTAAAATGTTCTTAAATAATAATATATTGTGTTCTTAGACTAATTATCGCATGCATATAAATGATATACTGTTACGATCCCACATCGCCCAAGTACGGGATTGGGCGGTGGTTTATAATGTCTAAGTGTCCCCTCCTCATCAAGCTAGCTTTTTGAGTGAGTTCTACACTTGGACTTATGAACATCTATACGAGCCTAGTATGGGATAGGTTCATATCATATACATGGAGCAATATATTGTGTTTTTCTCTTTCAAATCCCATGCCTCGAATCGTGACCAATCGATTACAATAGCAACACTTAACCATTAGGCCACACAAAGGCACAAAGACCAATGATACTTGAAGGAAAAAAGTTTTGTTACATACAATTGTCGTTCCATAAACCGAACCCTTGTTACATTGTCTTAGAGATGCATTATCCAGAAAGATGATCCAAGCCCTTCTAAGCAGGACCACTGGACCAGTTTATGCTGATTGACTTTATGGCCGAAAGGTCAGCTGAGTAATATTGTTTTCTTTGCCAAGTATATATGGAAAAGCCAATGATAAGTCTTAATGATCATATATTCCCTTTGTAAAGTTGAGTTGAAATATCTTTGAAATCTCTCATGACCGGAACATATTCTTAAATTTCATTCTTGATTTTGTGCTTATCACACACATGTAGCAGTGACATTAGGCTACGCGATACGCGATACCACTTGGATAGAGAAAATGCTTGAATTTTTCCAAGATTCTTTTGGCGCTGTTCTGATGATGTGGCTATAAATACGATATTTAGAAACAACAGAATTGCCATCACAAGTTCTTAACTAGATATCAAGTGGCTGAATGTAGGACAAGTGAGGGTTTACATGAAGAGAAGAGTATCGTTTGGTAGCCAAGGATGACTTGCCTGTTTCTTCTTTTCAAAGGATTTAATGATTTGAGACCCTTTGTTTGGTCGGTTATCAGGCAATCTCCTTGGCTAACCTTACAATCTCTTCTCTCTTATGCCAACCCTTATCATGTTTCATTGATGTATTTACACTTTGATGAAATTCATATATACAGTTGTCCCCTCTTACATGCGTGCCAGGTGTGAGTTTTGGTGTTTTTTATTTTTATTTTTTTTATTATTATTATTATTATTTTTTTTTATGGTAGTTAGTGTGATTTTTTATATCATGTCAGTATGGCAACGTACATCATGTCTAAGTGTCTAACGTAATTCACCTTGTTCATGGTCATATGATTCATTGATTCCCATCGGAAAATACTTTCCCTCCTTAGGAATGACATCATGGTAGAACAAGACTTTATAATATCAAACTTTTTTTCATTGGTTTCGTTTGTTGAGTTAAATGGTTGATGAGTAATGCTGATGTAGAACACAAGTAATTGGATGCTTCTTTCTTCCTGGTTAAATATTTTTGGATTAATCATTATTCTTAATTGTTAATTAATATAAATTAAAGATAATTACAAAACCTTTAATCATAATTATTTAGTTCTCTTGGTCTTAATCAATATAAATACATAAATAGAAGGGGTAATTCCATATTTATCCAACTTAAACATGATAATGTCATATTTACACAAAACATGCTTTAAATGCATTGTACATCATGCATTCAAAAGTTGTATTTTAAGTATATATGACATTTTTATGTTTAGATTGAGTAAATATGAAATTATCCCTAAATAGAATATGATGTAAAAATGATCAAGAGCACACAACAATTCACAAGTACACCCAGCCAACCACCCTTTGGTGTATTTTATTATAACAAAGTTAAGAAGATAAGTCTCCAACTGGATGCTTACCAATACAGATACAAAGAAACAAGACTGATCTCTACTAGGTAAACACCAGCAACCTTACTAAAAATATCACTCAACACTCAGACTAAACAAGATCAAAAGAGATTGATCTTGATACAAAGAACAATACGATATCAACAATGATATCAAGACAGATATCAAGAAGGAAGATGAAGACTATGTGAAACTTTGTGAGAGAAACACATACAGAGATAATAAGACTGAATAAGAAACCCTAGCAATATTGCGAGATTATATACTCAGCAATATTTCACTTTGGCCCTCATACTTATGCTTTTATCCTTTTAAACTTTAAATTCATTAGACTTTCAAACTTGGCAAAACAGATCCTCCATATTATTCAACACCCCTCCTCAAGTTGACAAGTCTTCACCTTGAACACTGCTTCCATCTACATCTTGACTGCAACTTTTTTCACAGTTATTACTACCTGCAAACAAATCCAACATACCAAGATTTTTGCAAAATAAAGTATGCTGTCTTTGACCAAGACATTTAGTAAAAATGTCTGCCACCTAAACATCTGTGTGAATCTTAACTGTTTTTATTACACCAGCAGAAACTTTTTCTCTAACCAGATGTACATCCAACTCAAAATGTTTAGTTCTTTCATGAAAAACTGGATTGGCTGCAATCTGAATTGCAGCACTATTATCACATAATATCTCCACAGGCAACAACCCTTTAAGACCAAGACTATGCAACAAGTTACTTAACCATATCACTTCACAAGTAGTAGAAGCCATGCTTCTATATTCAGCCTGAGCTGAACTCCTAGACAAAGTAGCTTGTTTTTTACTTTTCCAAGATATAAGAGAATTTCCCAAGAATACACAAAAACCAGTTACAGATTTTCTAGTTAGAGGACATTTAGCCCAATCAGAATCAGCATAAGCTTTAAGCTTAAGATTAGATTCCTTATTAAACTGTAAACCTGAAACTGGAGACCCTTTCAAATACTTCAAAACCCTTAAAGCAGCTTTTAGATGAGATTGTAAAGGTTTATGCATATGTTGACTCAAACAGTGAACAACATAACTAATATCAGGCCTGGTATTAGTTAAGTATATCAATTTACCAACCAACTTCTGATAGTTATTAACATTGTTCAACACTTTATCCTTATCAGTTTCAACACAACTTAAAATAGAGTTTTCAGGTAAGGGAGTATCAACAGGCTTAGCTGCAAGTAACCCATATTCATATAACAACTCCAAACAATACTTTCTCTGTGTCATGCAAATACCCTTATCATTTTTTAACACTTCTATTCCAAGAAAGTATTTCAATTCTCCCAAATCTTTAATCATAAATTTAGAACTCAAAAACTTTTTGAAGTTATTGATTTCTTTCTCATCATTACCAGTTATAACAATATCATCAACATATACAAGCAAAGCAACAAACACAGACCCTTTTTGTTTCACAAACAAAGAATAATCCAATTTACTCTGTTCAAAACCATGTTCTACCAGTGCATTAGTAAGCTTAGCATTCTATTGTCTAGGAGCTTGCTTAAGCCCATATAAAGATTTATTAAGTTTGCACACTTTAGAATCATCTCCATCATTAAAACCTTTAGGTAATTGCATATAAACATCTTCATCAAGATCACCATATAAAAAAGAATTATTAACATCTAACTGATATAAAGGCCAATTTCTACTAACAGCAATACTTATCAGACATCTGACAGTAACCATTTTCACAACAGGACTAAAGGTTTCATCATAATCAAATCCTTCTCTTTGATTATAACCTTTAGCTACTAATCTGGCTTTATATCTATCAACTTCCCCTGTATACTTATATTTGATTTTCCATATCCATTTATACCCAATAGCATGTCTACCAACAGGTAACTTACATTCAGTCCATGTATTATTTCTATTTAAAGCTTCAATTTCATTGTTCATAGCTTCAGACCAATAAGGACTTTTAACTGCTTCTTCATAACTTTTGGGCTCAACAGATTTATTTAATGTAGAAGCAAAACACATATTGGTCCTAATCAAATTAGCATAGCTCACATACTTTTCTATTCCATATCTAACTTTAGAGTGCATCACATAGTCATTAAACCTAATAGGAGTTTTAGACTCTCTACTAGACCTTCTTAATACAGGTGTCTGCACATCTTCATTTACACTTTCAAACTCAGTAAAAACTAAACCAGTATTTTCAAGATTTGTATTGCCCTCAGACCAGTGTTGGTCACCAAAATGGGTTGCAGAATGCCAATCTTCATGATGCATATAAGTAGTATCTAGTTCATTATCACTAGCATCATGTGAAGATGGCAAACTACCATCCTCAACTGGTGCATCTTCCCCTTCATCATTGGGACTTTGAGACTTTGAACTATCAAAAAACTTCAAGTGTTCAACCTCATTTACACTATTTGTATCAGTTGAATCACAGGTTTTTATTTTTAAAGGAAAAACATTTTCATAAAACCTCACATCTCTTGCAAAAAACACATTCCTAGTATCTAAACTCAAAAGTTTATAAGCTTTCTTAGTAGATGAAAAACCAATGAGAACACATTTTTCAGACCTATAAGACAACTTATCATGATTATTCAAAATAGTAGCAAAACAAAGACAGCCAAAAGACCTCAAATGGGAAAGATTAGGTTTAGTTTTATACAACAACTCATAGGGACATTTACCATTTAGAACAGAAGATGGCAGCCTGTTTATAAGATATACAGCAGTTAGAACACGATCAGACCAAAAACACAAAGGAATCCCCCCTTGAAACATAAGACTCCTAGCTACATTGAGCAGGTGTCCATGTTTCCTCTCAGCAATCCCATTTTGCTGAGGTGTATGAGGACAAGATGTTTGATGTATTATACCAAGATCAGAAAACATTCCACTTATTTTCTTGTTTACAAATTCAGTACCATTATCAGATCTAACAGTTTTGATTTTAACATCAAATTGATTAGAAATTAAGTGTATAAAAGAACAGAATACATCAAACACCTCATCTTTAGTTTTAATCAAGTAAGTCCACACAGCTCTAGAATAATCATCAACAATAGTGAGAAAATACTTATATCCTTCTCTACTTGTTACTCTGTAAGGGCCCCATAAGTCAAGATGAACAAGTTCACCAAGATTCTTAGACTTATGATCAGACAAAGGGAAAGGTTCCCTAGTTTGCTTAGCCCTATGACAGATCTCACAAACAGAAATAGAAGAATTCTTGGATATACCAAGATCCTTCTGAAGAACAGATAAGACTGGATCAGCAGGATGACCCAGTCTATTATGCCAAAAAAGCTTAGAAACATTATAAGACATGATCATATTACACTCACCCAAAGTATTATCAGACTGCATATCAAACAAATATAATCCATCAGACTGACTACCAGTCCCCAGAACTTTCTCCCTTTTCAAATCCTGAATATAACAAGTATCTTCATCAAAACCAACAAACATTTTACTATCTCTAATCAGTTTGTTAACAGACAAAAGACTCACACAGTAACCAGGAACCACTAAAACATCATAAAGAGTCACATTATTGGTTAATTTTAAATTTCCAACATGACTTATAGTGGCAAGAGTACCATTGGGATGTCCAACAGTAATCTTAAGACTAGAAATGTCCATAATACTAAACATACCAACAGTAGAAACAATCAAGTGCTGATTAGCACCTGAGTCTATAATCCAACCCAAAGATATAGTTTTAACAGAAAGACTAGAATTCCCAAAGAAATATTTAGAAAAATTAATATTAAACCAAACATTTCCATTAAAAAATGAAGCCCTACCTGCCATATTGGCATGTATGCTTCCTGAAGAACTATCATTGATCAAAGACAAGAGTTTCTTCATCTGCTCAGAAGTAAAACCAGAAGAAGTATTTGCAGATGAAGTAGTAGAAGATTTTTCAGACATCTTATTATCAGCATTAGCATTATAACCTTGTCTAAAACCATTTTGTTTAACTGGATTATTATTCTTAACAAAACCAGGTGGAAAACCAATGAGTTCATAGCATCTTTCAATAGTATGTCCAATCTTACCACAGTTTTTACAATTCACATTAGGATTAGGACCTCTATTAGCAGTATTAGTATTAGAATTAGTTCCTCTAGTGTTGTTACTGTTATTATACATTCTTCTAGTGTTATTAAATGATTTAGCAGCAAAAGAAGATGCATTAAGTTTAGACTCAGAAACACTAGAGGACTCAGGAATCCCTCTGTGAGACTCCTCCCTAGACACAACATCATAAGCATCTTTAACCTCAGGTAAAGGATCTCTGGTTAATAAAGCAGTTCTAACAGGTTGATAGCAATCATCAAGACCCATAAGAAATTGCATCAGTTTCATCAACTGCTGATGCAAAACTAACTCAGTACTAGCCCCACAAGCACATTTATGTTCACACACACATTTAGGCAACTTAGTTAGAGAATCAAATTCTCTCCATAAAGAATTTAGCGTATGATAGTAATCAGCAACAGAACTACCACCTTGTTTCACAGAGTTAATCTTTTGCAACAAATTGTATATAACAGACCCATCAACCTTATCATATGTTTCTTTCAATTCTTGCCAAACAGAAGCAGCATTTTCAGAATAAACCAATCCCATATAAACATCATGAGACACAGAATTCATAATCCAAGTTAAGACAATAGCATTGCACCTATCCCATTGAGCAGACAAGACATTACTAGTAACAAATGATTCCTTAAGACAAGTACCATCAACAAAGCTATACTTATTCCTAGCTTGCAAAGCCAATTTCATAGCACCAAACCAAATTCTATAATTCTCAGTTCCAAGCAGTTTAAATGGAATAAGAGCAGTTCCACTATTATCATTAGTTTGAATATGAAGAGGATTACCAGCATCTAGATTACTAATTAACACTTGAGTATTACTACCACTAGGTTCATCTTCAATAGCCATAATAACCAATCAACAAGAACAAACAGCAAGACAAAACAGAAACAATAATCAACAAGCAATAATAGCAATACTAACAAATAACCAGAACAAAACAACTCAACCAACTTCCAAGACTGCCCAAATCCTATCCTCCTTCGACTTAGACACAACAAGAAACTAAAGAACAGAAATAACAATCTATAAAATCTACAACTCACACCCAAGAATAACCACAAACCAGCCAGAAGACTGGGGACAGCCAGAGCAGGTATTCGTACCAATCTAGGTTGGCAGATCAAGATGTTAACTGTCCCGTTTACACCTTCTAAACCAAATTTGTGTTATCTTAAGAGAAAGAAGTACTTACAGAGATATATCAGCGGAAATAGATACAAAACCCACCAGATTCAATGAGTCTAGTAAGATTATATCAAGAACAGGCCCAAGAAACAACAAGAAACCACCAGGGATGAAAATCCCCAAAATACCAAATTAGGGTTTCAAAAAACCCTAACCAAAAAACCCACAAAATCACCAGATCCAATCCCAAACAGAACAAATCAACCACGGCCGTTAAGAAAACAACCTCAATTAACCAATTCAACCACCAATTGCAAGAATCCCCAAAAAAAACTTCGAAACCCTAGAAACCCTAGAATCTCAAAACCACCAGATCAGAACCGTGCGCTCTGATACCATGTAAAAATGATCAAGAGCACACAACAATTCACAAGTACACCCAGCCAACCACCCCTTGGTGTATTTTATTATAACAAAGTTAAGAAGATAAGTCTCCAACTGGATGCTTACCAATACAGATACAAAGAAACAAGACTGATCTCTACTAGGTAGACACCAGCAACCTTACTACAAATATCACTCAACACTCAGACTAAACAAGATCAAAAGAGATTGATCTTGATACAAAGAACAATACGATATCAACAATGATATCAAGACAGATATCAAGAAGGAAGATGAAGACTATGTGAAACTTTGTGAGAGAAACACATACAGAGATAATAATACTGAATAAGAAACCCTAGCAATATTGCGAGATTATATACTCAGCAATATTTCACTTTGGCCCTCATACTTCTGCTTTTATCCTTTTAAACTTTAACTTCATTAGACTTTCAAACTTGGCAAAACAGATCCTCCATATTATTCAACATATGATATTATGAAACGCATTGTCATTATATAATGCATAATAATTGAGTTGTCCCTGTATGCTTCCCAAGTAAAAAAGTGTGCAATCAATAACGGTGTCTCGTGTTTAAGTATGGGCATTGCCTTTTATGGGGTCATTGTGATTTATTTCATATGCATGGTCTGTATTATATGCATGTCTCGTGTTTAAGTATTGGCATCACCTTATCATGGAGACATTGCGATTTGTTTCCCATGCTGACTATTGGACAGTTGATAGGGGCACAATGGGTGGATGTCATGCTCTTGTTGTGTTTATATCTAATCCGGGTGTGATTCTATACAAAATGTACGTTCAGCCGGTGAACTCAGAAATGTATTTCATTGCTGATTGTTAGAAAAAGCTAATCGTTGTTCTCTCTTACATATGCATCAACAAAAAATAGTAGTTTCCTAAAATTGTATTCGCAACATTTTTGGCAATTCTTGGTTAGTTTCAAGACGTTAAGAATGTGGGAGTTCATTGAGTGTTGTGATCCCATATAAGATATCAAGGAACACTATTTTTGGTCGAAACTAAATTGTGCATGAAACAAGGCCAGGATCATTGAGATTTTTTTATAGATTTGGCTTTTCCAAGTTAAGGGTCAGCTATGACAAGATATAAATGTTGGACCCAAATGCAGGAATGAGGTGTGAGCCATAAAGCAGCAGCATGACGGTTTTGTATATGAGAAATTGAAATAAAATCATTAAAAGTACGTTGAATGAGAAAATTGGGTTTTCCAAAATTTGACTCAATATAGGATTGTGGAACACACACATCGACACATCAGGGAATTATTGAAGTAGAACAGAAAAAAATGTCCAAAAGATAACAAAGGATATCGTGCGAGAATTATTGGGATTTTTCAACATTGAAATTGTTACTTGTAGACGTTAGTCTAGATATAAGTTGCATAATAATGTTATGACACCTAAATCAACAAACATTGTTTTCAAACGAATTAGCTTTGCAATCCAAAAAAGGCTAGCGGCACAGCTTGTTGCTCGTTTGCGTTTCACCTCTATGTAAATTTGAATTGGTACATGATTTTTTTTTTGAAAGATACTTGTAGCATCCATTCTAGCTTTTCCTTTTCATTAAAGTACAGAATCAACTATTTAGTCTTAAAGCAATTTTGCAAAGTTGAACATATATATGGACAAGAAAACTTCAAAATGAGCAGGCCGTACATAATGGGTGTGTGAGGAGCAAAATTAAGGGCACTCCTCACGTGTAAGTGCATTATGTGCCACCTTGTCACTCCCGAAAAAAGTGATTTTGGCGTTAGTCCAGTTATGGTGTTTGTTTGTGAGTAGTGTGTGTGTGTTGTATTTATTTAAACAAGTCTTGGGTATATGTAAATGTCCAATGAGGGTTACGAGAGTGTGAGTGATGAGTGAGTCAGAGGGAAGGGGATGATGTAATGTTGAGACGACAGTAAGAGCGGCTCAAGCCTTTTGGGGGTCTAAAGCAAAGTTTTAAAACAAGACTTTTGTTGTTAACTTTTCGCGAATGAATAACCGTTCATAAACAAAAATGAACAAACTTTTAGGCCCAAGTCCCAAATAGTTTAATTTAAAGAATTAAGTGAATCAGGGGTCTTAAATATCGAGACCTAACAAAGGAGACCCAAGAAAAAGATGCGACCAACTGTCTACATATATGAGGTCTTAAGAAATCGGGGGCCTAAAACGACCCTAGCTTTAGTAGCTTTATCATTGAGTCAAATTTGGCAGTAAGTGAGAGACCTTTGGTGAGTGAGGATCACACCTAGTCTAACATAATGTGCTGCCTAGACGTCATTTCAAATATCTCTTTTGATTAGAAATTTGGTTACTTAAATTTTTTCTATCGCATGAGTAACGTTTTGTAATCTTTATTTTAGTACATATTTGATCAAAGGATGCAGTTTATTAAGTTTTGGATCATTTTTCTAAGGTTCTGCTCTTTAGATATGATATACAAGTATTAATTAGAGCAATTGTGTAGAAGTGTAGGGCATTTTGACAATGAGCAATGATATTCGCAGGGAATCAGGTTCGTTGTGTTCCACTGTTGTTCCACTAACTGAACCCTGGTTACATTCTCATAGAGATACATTATCGATGATCCCAGCCCTCCAAAGCAGGACCGGTTTATTGTTGACTTTGCCAACTATGGAAAAGCCAATGATAAGTCTTGATCATTCCGTTGTAAAGTTGAGTTGAAATTCCTTTTGAAATCTCTCCGGACCGGAATTTATTCCAAAATTTCATTATTGATCTTGTACTTATCAGACACACGTCGCAAAGACATTAGGCTATGTGATACCACTTGGACCGAGAAAATGCTCGAATTTTTATAAGATTCTTTTGGCGCTATTTTAATGAAGTGGCTATAAATATGATCCTAAGAAACCACAAGAATGGCCATCGCAAGTTCTTAACTAGATATCAAGTGGCTGAATGTAGGACAAGTGAGGTTTTACATGAAGAGAAGAGTATCGTTTGGTAGCCAAGGATGACTTGCCTGTTTCTTCTTTTCAAAGGGTTCAACGATTTGAGACCCTTTGTTTGGTCGGTTATCAGGCAGTCTCCTTGGCTATCCTTACAATCTCTTCTCTCTTATGCCAACCCTTCTCTTGTTTCATTGTTATATTTCCACTTTGATGAAATCCATACAGTTGTCCCCTCTTACATGCGTACCAGCAGGTGTGAGTTTTGGTGTTTTTTTTTTTGTGGTTAGTGTGATTTTTTTATATCATGTCACTATGGCAACGTGCGCCATGTATAACGTAATTCACATTGTTCATAGTCATATGATGCATTGATTCCCATCTGAAAACACTTTCCCGTCCTTAGGAATGACATCA
Organism: Chrysanthemum seticuspe; assembly: GCA_019973895.1. Lineage (NCBI taxonomy): Eukaryota > Viridiplantae > Streptophyta > Magnoliopsida > Asterales > Asteraceae > Chrysanthemum > Chrysanthemum seticuspe. The sequence goes on from BPTQ01000004.1 coordinate 232,689,630, forward strand.
TGGTTTTTTTTTAAACTAAGAATGACATAATGGTAGAATAAGACCTTATCATATCAAACTTTTTTTCATTGGTTTGTATCATATGCAGATTAGAATTATATTTATGAATATTTTTGTTTCGTTTGTTGAGTTAGATGGTTGATGACTAATGCATCAGTAGTTTAGCTAGTATGGGGATGAAGAACACAAGTGATTGGACGCTTCTTTCATCCTGGTTAAATATTTTTGGATTAATCATAATTCTTAATTGTTTATTAATTACTAGCATGATACTCGCGCGTTGCGGCGGCGGGTATCCTGTGATAATTAACCGGAGAAATAGATCCAACGGGTACTCTCTGGTTCATTTTCGGATGACTTTTATTGGCTAGCCAAACCGGTGGCGATATCGGTTCCGGTTGAACTCGTTGGTCTGGTCCGGTTTTCAAAACTATATGTACCATCAACTTGTTACTTAATAACATGTACTTTTCATTTTATGATTGTTTTAAAAATAACATTAATTAGTGTGTTTGATTATTTTATATTTTGAATTGTGTTGCAACTTGTTTAGATTGTAAATTGTGAAAACTTTATTGTACTTTTTAGTTGGGGGTATTTTAATTGTTTGTATTTAATTTGGTAGATATGATTTTAATTGGTCGTAAAATGTGAATACATGATTGTACTTTCTAGTCATTGAGTGTTTTAACAGAAATATTAATTATGTGTTAATTTAAAAAGTGTATTAAAAAGTTGTACAATATGTTTCTTTGTTTGTATGTGTCAATTTTCAAGTTTGCAATGTGTTAATGCATTTAAAAGTTGTACACTATATATAAATACTTGTAATGCTGAATTTTAAGGCGGCCAAAAAAGTATATATGCTTTATAAGATAGTAGGAATAATATAAATCAAAGATAATTAAAATCCTTTAATCATAATCATTTAGTTCTCTGGGTCTTAATCAATATAAATACATAAATAGAATATTATTAAAACTATTAATCTAATTCACAAACACAACCATAACACAACAAAGTCACCCAACCAACCACACCAATGGTGAATCTTTTTATTACTAATAGACAAGAAGATGAGTCCACAATTCATGTGCTCCCCAAACAAATACAAAGAAAAGAGATTGGCCCTTTTAGAAGCATGGGCGGTACCACAATGGGGGCAATGTGGGCAACTGCCCCCGCAAAGTTCACTCGAGTAATGTCGATTTTATGAAGATGATAAGTGATTTTCATTTTGCTCTCACAAAATGGGTAAATAGTATAATGGTGAAAATTTATCCAATAGCTACATCATACTTAAGTGGTTAAGGACATTTGCACTTTCTTAGAGATATAATGTTTGATTCATGTGCTACTCTGTAGTTTTTTGTGAATTTTTGTCATCCAACTTTTTATTTTTGCTTCAACTACTTGTGTTAATATGGATAGCAAAATGTAAATGTGTGCTAAATATTATGCATATCATCACCTATTCTTAGTTTTAGTTCTCGCATGAAAACTAATAACAAAAAAAATCAATTTCATTCAAAGTAAAATTGATTTTATTATAGCAACAAAGGTCGATTACTGACATGACCCGAGCTAGCATCCACTTTTAACTTTTGCCCCCTCTTGAAAGTTTTTTTGGTATCGCCCCTGTTTAGAAGGATTCAATCTATCTCACTACAAAGATTCAGTTGCAATAGACCTCACTACAAATACTCTCAGAATACTACCAAACTAAACTACAACCTAGGAAGCACGGACACGGCTAAAACCTCGGAGTGTCGGTGTCGGACACGCGTCGGACACGGACACGCCTCCGACACGGCTCGGACACGTGTCCGACACGCACGTGCCGTGTCCCACGTGCTGATTGAACCGGACACGGATTTGGACACTCCTGGACACGGATTTGGACACGGTCAAAATCGGAAAAGAGATCCACGGAGGAGGAAGGTGGCTGCCGGAAATTTGCTTTGTTGCATCATCGGAAAAAAAATCCATTAGCTGTTGACTACCGCTAGCATCACCATCGAGATCCACCAACAGAAAACAGATTACATATGGTGTATCGAGAGATGGTGGATCGGAAGTCCATTGGGAACTTTGATTGGAAGAGTTGATTGAGAGGTGGAAATGTAGGTGATATTTTGTGTTTGAGTGTTTTTATTTTTTAATGTGTATATACAAATGAAAGAAAGATGAATTAGAAAGAAAAAAAAGTTGAAAGTGGTGAGTCTGACACATTCACGTGGATGACACTACTACTGTAGTACTTTTTTTTTTCTTATTTAAAAGTTTAATGTTTTTTCTTATTTAAAAGTTTTATATATACATATAATATATAAAATAAATATTTAATTCCCGTGTCCAAGCCGTGTCCGTGTCCTATATTTTTAGATTTTGCCGTATCGCCGTGTCCGTGTCCGTGTCAGTGTCCGTGTCCGTGTCCGTGCAACCTAGACTACAACGATCAAGATGATTAAGACTGTAAACCAAACTGATATAACAAACTTTAGAGAGAGAAAACTGGAAGTGATAGAACCTTTTTGACTGAATGAGATGGCTAGGGCTCGATAGCAGCTTATATAGGAGGAATTTGCACTTTAACCCTTGAAGTATCAACAACCTGTCACAACACAACTAAACATCCAAACTAATGATAAAAGTGACAAAGTTAGTCCTTTAACTTTAGCTAAGACATAAGATTGTAAAATACTGCCTATTTCAACACCCCCTCTTAAGCTTATGGCTTGAACATATCAACCAAACCAAGCTTCTCATAAAACTGTTTATGCTGAGCAATACTCATATCCTTAGTAAACACATCTGCTACATTATTAGCAGATGCAACCTTTAAAGTTTTTAATAACCCAGATGACACTTTCTCTCTTACCAAATGAAGATCGATTTTAAAATGTTTGGTTTTCTCATGAAAAACTGGATTAGCAGCAATTTGGACACGAGCTGCCACAATAGGGTCCATATCCAAGGTAACCAAAGCTGTTCGGTAGGGTTTTTTACTATTGCAGGGAGGTGTTCTTTTATTGGCTGCTTGCGAGGAGGTGTTCTTTTATTGCAGAGGTTGCTCGACCAAGTTAACCAAAGCTGTTCGGTAGGGTTTTTTTACTATTAACACCTTAGCTTTATACCATGATGATATTAATATAAAGCTGATAATGAATCATGCTGCAGAATTTTCAAGGAAATGCCATCGGTTAATTGGCGTGAGGCAGCTGATAACTGGTTTGGGACATGTTGCTGTTCTTTTGGGGGTGTAAGTGAAAAGCTGGTAGCAAAATATGCCAACTTGTATACATGTTCACCTGGAGTGTGCCTGTTGGATGGTACTTCTGTTGTTCTCTGCAAGGATGACTTTGTAGGATATAAATTTCCTGATCAGGTTGAAAGCCAAGATCACAAATCTTTGCAGTTATCTGCAGATAATGGTTTAAGAAAAGACGTACTTGATAATGGAATTACCGAAGCTGTGAACGTTGAACATAATAGTCAACATAAAGCGGTCCATGATTTTGATATCAAATTGAATTGCAGTTCACCTGAGGACGTTCATTTGACTTCCAAACCAGATATCGAAGGGACAACTAAATGTCCCCCTGATGTCAGAAATAACATGGACCATGGTAATGAATGCTGCCATACCCATGCAGACGAGGATCAAACCCTTGATACAAGTGAGTTACTGGCAAACAAGGGTAGTCTTCTCAACGGCCTTCTCGGGAATTGTTTTATGGTCACATCCCCTTATCTTTCAAAAGACATTAAGTGGAGTGAAATCTCATGTCCAAATTGTTCATGCCTGCTTGGAGCATACCCACATAATAATATTGATGATCCATTAAATGGTTTCAACACATCAGCGCCATTGAATGACGGCGTTCACTTGTTTAAGTGTTTTATATCTACCTACTTACCAGTTGGAGGTCCAACCGACTTGTTTAGGTAAGTGTTGGCATGTATGGTTTTTGCCCTTCTTATACTTTTTGGATCAACCTTGTCATAATATACAAAAAAACCGCATTTATATATATAAGAATTTTAACAGGAAATACACTTTAGAGAGGATGTTTACTAGCCAGTTGTTGGAAAGCGCAAAAGATGAACTCTCGTTCCGAACTGTGGTTAGAAATCTGCAGACCAGGGATCTGATGTTGCAAATTGTTCTGTTAAACCCAAATACATGGTGCTCATTTGGGGACTGTATGGATGCAATGGTACCGAGTCCCAAGATCAATTTGTACCCTGCGGTTAAAGTACTGTTTTCTGACTGCAGTAACAGTACCGAGTCTCAGTTAAGGTTTGTTTCAAAATTTGTCCTTAATTATTATCTATTTTCATTATACTTCCACGCGTGTCGGTTCCAACTTTTACATCCTTTGTTATTACTTTTACTGTCACTGTTAAGTCATAGGGGATAAATTGGATCTAATGTAGGAAACTATATCAATGGGCTACTAAAAATCAAGTCGATGATGTTTACATGTTGATGTCAAGAGCATTAGCCGAAGCATTAGAAGAAACAAACACCATGCTCCCGTCTTCACATGCCTGTCTTCAGGGTTTGTCTTTATCTTTCTTGCGGAGGTAATACTCAATAACAGTCAAATTCTAGGACTTCACTGAAACTGTAGTTTTCTCGAAGGTAACTTTTTATTATTTATAGGCTCATCTTAAAAAAAATAAGGCTTCTTATTAGATGATCGAGAGGCTTGCCTGTAGGACAGAGAAGGGACTTTGCTTTTAAAGTTTAAAGATAAAGGTTTGACAAAATCTTCTGTGGATTTTGTGCCTTTCTAGCTTTTTGTAAAGTTTCACAAGTCAATGTTAATTAAAGATAAGATGGATCAATGCTCTCCCTTGTATGTGTACATGTGGCAAGGTCATATAGCCACTTGGGGCCACACCTAGTGCGCAACACAATTGGTATCAATCATATTATGACCAACCTGATTTATTGCATGTTGGTATTAGTAAAACGATTGGTTGCTGCATGCTTCACTACTTTAAGGGTACTTGGAATGTTTAATAGAAAACGAAACCTTACCGGAGCTGATCTTGGTAATCCTGAAGAACACAACTTCATATTTTTTTTTTGGCCTTTAGAAGAACTAAAATGGTTTATATCATCTTGATTTTAGGACATTATATGTCAATGATCAGTTGAATTGGCAACATATCTGTTAGGTCGTGGACTTGTGTTTGGAGGCACAGGCAACAAAGGCCCAAAGGTCAGCTGAACAAGGCTGTCTTTGGCAACTATGGAAAAGCCAATAGCAAGTTTTTTATTTCCTTCACTTTGTAAAAGTTCTTCTAAATCTCATCCGATCAGAATATATTCTCCAAATCAATGTCGGGTTTATATCACAAACTCGTGTCGAGACCTTTCCACGGTCCACCCACACGTCCCTTAGACATGATACTATGCTCCACTTGAATTTTGTTAGATTCTTTTACCGCTATTATGATCATATGGCTATAAATATGACTTTGACAACCATTGCAATTTGTCATCCTAGGTTCTTAACTGCAAATTGAGTGACTGAATGTATTGTATGCAGGACAAGAAAGGTATTGCATGAAGAGAAGAGCATTGTTTGGTAGCCAAGGATGACTTGCCTGTTTCTTCTTTTCAAAGGGCTCAATGATTTGAGACCCTTTGTTTGGTCGGTTATCAGGCAGTCTCCTTGGCTAACCTGACAATCTCTTCTCTCTTATGCCAACCCTTCTCTTGTTTCATCGTTATATCTACAGTTGATGAAAGTGATACAGTTTTCCCCTCCATGCGTACTAGGTGTGAGTTTTGGCGTTTTTTGTGGTTAAACTGTGATTCATTGTATCATGTCAGTAAGACAACGTACATCATGTCTAACGTATTCACCTTGTTCATGGTCATATGATGCATTGATGTCCCCACCTGTTAGTACTTTCCGTCCTTAGGAATGACATCATGGTAGAACAAGACTTACATATCTATTTTTTCATTGCTTTGTAGTATATGCCGATTAGAAGTATATGAAATCTTGTCTCGCTTGTTTACAGTTAGATGGTTGATGATTAATGCATCGGTAATTTTGTATGCTGACGACGAACAGATTGCATGGAGAATTTTCTAGTTTCTTCCTGGTTAATTATTTTCGGATTAATCATATTCATAAGCTTATTAATATAAATAAGAAATAATTACAATTTTTTATCATTATCATATAGTTCTCTTGGTCTAAATCAAATACAAATACATAAATAGATTACAAAATTATGCATTGTCATCGTATAATGCATATATAAGCTGACCCTCTATGCCTGCCAAGTAAGAAAGTATGCAATTAATACCGGTGTCTCGTGTTTATGCACGGGTCACCTTTTAGAGGGTCATTGTGATTTGTTATCATATGCATTGGTCTGTATCATATGCTTTGGTTTGTATCATGTTTAAGTGCTGGCATCACCTTATCTGGGGACGCGATTCATTTCCCATGTTGGCCGTTGGACAGTTGGTAGGGTCACGATGGGTGGATTTCACACGCTTTTTTTTGCTCTTGTATTTATATTAAATCTGGGTGCGATTCTATACAAAATGTACCTCCAGTTTTTCTTTGATGATTAATAGAAAAAGCTAATCTCTGTACTTTTTTTTAACTATGCTAATCTCTGTACTTACATACACAACAAAAGGCAGTAGTTTCCTAAGACTCTTGTATTTGCGACTAGTTTTCTTAGAGTCTTGTATTTGCCAACGTTTGGGTAATTTTTGTTTTTGTCATAGGGAACCCAGTTACCCAGAGAATGTGGGAGTTCTTCGAGCGTTGTGATCCCAATTCAGGACCAAAATTAAAATATCAAAGCAACAATTTTTTTCCTCGAATGTAAATGTGCAAGAAAGGCAAGAATTGAACATGACCGTTTTGTTTATGTTGGACCCAGTAGAAATGAGTTGTGGCCGTGTGGCATAAAGGAGTAACATTAACATGATCCAAAACGTATATATTTGTGATCTAAATATTGTGAGATGGTTAATCGCTGTTATAAAAAATTATTTGATAGATTCTTAACTCTGGTAATAACGTGTTATCCACCAACTTCACGTATAAAGTAGAATATATAGTTTACGTATTTTCTCAAAAGTTTAGATTGATGTGCATTCTTTTTGAATGTCGATTGACTCTTTTCAAAAAAGATAGGGTTAATAACCTATTAAAGCATCATACTTGTCACAAATATCAGTTCGACGTAGCGAACAAAAAAAATAGCTCTTCTAGTCATTAAACTTAAATTTTTGTCTTCAATTGAGTATTATGACCATTTTACCCTTCCAAATTACATAAATGGTCCATGTGGGTTTGCGAAAATTGCATACATCGTCCGTAGGCTAAATTACATAAATGGTCCCTATCGTTTGAAAGAAATTGCGTCCATCGTCCCTTTAACAATTAACAAAACAGTAATGAAATCTTTAACGATCAACAGTAACCAAATCTTTAACAATCAACTAGAAACACAAAGAATTGCAACCAAAATCATCACTCACCCATAGGGATGGCAACGGGTCGGGTTCGGGGCGGGTTTTATTGTACCCGTACCCGCACCCGTTTAAAATATCTGAACCCGTACCCGCCCCATTACCCATCGGATACCCGATTAATATTATCCATCGGTTTTTCGGGTTTCCCCGCGGTTATTGGTTATCCCCAATTAAATATTATATGGACAAAATAGTGATATTAAGATAAAGTCACACTAAAATCAACCGACAAAACAAAGGAAAACACCATAATATATTCAAATTTTTTAAAGGAAATGAATATTGTATCAAACGATTTAACGCTTTTGAATTATTCTTGTACAAAATAAAATATGTTATGTAATAGAGATACTTATATAAAAATATATAATGAAAGAAATTGTATATAATGTATATATATTTTAGTTAATTATAATATCGATAAAGCGGTTATAAATTCGGGTAAACGGATACGGGTACGGGTCGGGTAATCGGGCGGGTATGATCAGAACCCGTACCCGAACCCGTACCCGGCTAAAAATTTTTATCAATACCCAAACCCGCATCCCAACCCGCCAACCCGCACCTGAACCCGACCCAACCGGTTCGGGTTTCGGTTTTCCCCATCGGTTTCGGGTGCTTTTGCCATCCCTACTCACCCATAGTTCTCATCAGGAAAATTAATGAAACACCAAATATCATTTTAAGCAAATAAATGGTACATCATTTCCTTCAGACTACCCTTCATATACAAGTTTTTAGCTGGAGGCATATTACCTCCATCAACCCTCCTCTTTTTTATCCGGGCTTGGGACCGGCTGAGTATACACTTAACCCAGGCAGAGTTAAAACTTGTACATGAACTGATATTAAACTTATTTCAAGTTAAAACTACTTACATGAACATTAAGATAATGCTTAACAGACAATTCACAAACTAAAGAAAAAGCATACAGAATGTGAAAATAACTAACCTGCTCCCGAACAACATCACTAGGAGATGCAAGTTTAACAAAGATTGGAACAGCATTATGTTCAATCACCACTTTTGTGTGGTCAGATGTGCCCGAAGCAATATTAGACAACGCCCAAGCTGCCTCAAAGTACATAAATCACCAATTAAAGAAACTCGACAAAGCGAGGAACGAAACCAGATTGAATAACTTACTAATATCGCCTCTATGGTCAATAGCCTCTACCAACAGATGCAATCAATCTACCAAATACAAAATCACTACGTATGAATCCAATACTCGTCATTTCTCTTATTATAACCATCAACCATATAATCAGATCAAATTCATCAATCTACACCTAGCAGTTAAAGTATACTTATTACTCACCTGGTAAGTCCTTGTCTAGTATTTTCCAGACCCTTGGAGGCTGCCACAGGAAACATTTTAACCAAAAGAGGTCATCAAATCATTTTAATTGACAAAAATAAAAGCAGGCGAGAATACAAGGGAGTTCCATATCTTTGGATTTCCTCCGGCATGTCAACAACGGTCAAGTGGTGGTGGCACAACAGGTGGTGCCGGCGGCTATGGTTAAAAAGAGAGAGAGTATCGATATTGAATAACTTACTAATATCGCCTCTATAATAGAGATGTTAAAGTACACAAAGAAACTGTTATAGAGGCGATATGGAGTTGTTGAAGCAGATGAAACATTCTAGGAGCATCTTTAACATCTCTATTATAAACACAAAGATCCAACTTCTCCAAAGAATGAAAACTGTTATAGAGCCTCAAAGTACACAAAGAAACTCGACAAAGCGAGAAACTCAACACGTGGGATACAGGGGTGTGTTGGGCGCGTGTGGTGGTGGATCGGGTAGAGGGAGTGGAGAGGATTGTTTTGGTGTAGGTGGTGAGGGGTGGTGGCCGGTGGTGAAGCGACGGCGAGTGGTTTTTCCGTCCGGCGACTAAGGTGAGGGAGAGACAAGAATGAGTTGTGTGTGTTATATCAATTGAGAATGAGTTAAAAAGATAAATGGGATCCTTATATACTTGGGACAAAGAATACAAATTTTATAAATTCAAGGGTAAAATAGTCATTACAATTTTGTATTTTGGAATTATTACTCAATTGAAGACAAAAATTTAAGTTTAATGACTAAAAGAGCTATTTTTTTTGTTCGCTACGTCGAACTGATATTTGTGACAAGTATGATGCTTTAATAGGTTATTAACCCAAAAAGATATATAGCCCTTAACAAAGAACATATGCTAGAGTGATTTTTAGTCGGGAGTTGAGATTGAACCATTGAACTATTCTCTTAAAACCTTTATTGATTGATCAATTTAACATTTGCCGTGAGAGAACGAATGTAGTGGGTCAATGCCCTGATGGTAAGAAAGGGTAACTTTACCAAAACGAGTTGACAAAAGATAGTCTGCTGCACATTGCATAGTCAAATATCCTAGTACTCCTGATGGTATCTAGCATATCTCGTAATTATGTACCGAGCATTGATTGACACGACTAATTGGTATGCATAATAGTATGTCTAATCTATGTGGCATCATCCTGTTGGGGACAACAGAAGGATCCACGTTTTCAAAACCAATAAACCACTACCACTTCAATTTAGGAGGTCTTTAAATTATTTCCCTTATGTACCCGTTGCAGAGACGAAGCTTTGTGGAGACTCGAAAGAATGCTGTCATGTAGTATGTGTAGGATACTTATCTTTTTGCCATTTTTATAAAACATTTAATAAATTTATTAGTTTGGCCCTCCCAAATCAAATTCTTTACTTTCCGGTCCTTTCAACAAAACGCTTCAAACTCTGTTCTGGCCCTTTGTCTGTCAAAATTGTTACTTGCGGACTAGTTGGTCTTCTTCAAAAGGTGTAAATCGGTGGGAATACCCCGACCCCATGCATCTTTTGATGTCAACCGGACTCTTCCTCAAGGACCCTGCCTTAGGCAATGATCACATGTTCTCATTGACCTAATTAGCCCGGAGTTGGTATTGAACTCAACCATTTTCTCCGAAAGGCCCTCTTTGACCGGTTAATCGAACGTTTACGGTAAAAGACTGATACCACTGAAGCAAGCCCCTGGTACTAGCTGGTCTTATACGAGTTAAAAAATTGCTCTAGTGATTTGTTCATAAGATGAATTAAAAGATACTTATAGCATCCATTCTTTCTCATAAAAGTATCAACTATCAACTAATTCAGTCTAGAGGCAATTGCATGTGCAAAATTAAAGATTCAAAGAAATGGACAAAAGAAATTGATACGCTACGCGTTGAAATTTTAAAGTCACTTCAATGCATACGTCTATCATTGATACAACTTTTGGAGCCATAATCTTTTTGCTGGTGGATCACGCATAGACAAAATATTACATATTCGTAAATTATTCCATGCATATTAATGATTAAATGGAGGACGTTTAGAATAATAGTAGAATAAATTGCTCTTAGACTTTCCTACTTTTTCAATTTGAACAAAAATAAAATGAATATAACATTAAGGGTGTTGACTAGATGCCATTTCAAATATCTCTATTGATTAGAAATTAATTAGATACTTATACTTTTTAAATCACATCAACAAAAAAGTCTAACATTGGAGAGCATCTCCAATAATAGACTTCTTAAAAAAGTTTATAAAGTGTTCATGTCATACAAATGCATTTATTTATGAACTTTTTTATTTTATAGATCTCACTATGCAAAAACATTGAAAAGCTAAAAAAATAAAAGATGTATTTAATGACTTGCATACATTTTATAGCAATGGTAAAGTTTATAAACATGAACATTAACATGAACATTTTTTTATTCAATTTCATCTAAAATCTTTTTCCACTACAGTAACGTAGTTTATAAACTAGTTTCCGACATATAAACCTTTTCATAAACCTACAGTATGATTACTCCTAGATATGATATACAAGTACTAATTAGAGCAGTGGTGTAGAATGTAGGAAATTTTGACAAAGAGCAATGATACTCGAAGGGGGTCAACTGGTTCGTTACACACTAATTATTACACCCCATTGTCGTAATCCATTAACCAAACCTTGGTTAGATTAATTGTAGAGATGCATTATCCGTTAAGATGATCCAAGCCCATTCAAGTAGCACCAGTTTATGCGTATGGACTTTGAGTAACATTGCTGTCATTATATTATAAGTCTTGATGATCATTCCCGTTGTAAAGTTGAGTTGAAATTCCTTTCATATCTCTCCTGACCGGAATAAATTCCAAAATTTCATTCTTGATCTTGTTTGTATCACACACACGTCGTAGAGATATTAGGCTACGTGATACCACTTGGACCAAGAAAATGCTAGGATTTTTCTAAGATTCTTTTAGCACTATTTTAATGAAGTGGCTATAAATATGATCCTAAGAAACCGCAAAAATTGCCATCACAAGTTTTTAACTAGAAATCAAGTTGCTGAATGTAGGACAAGTGATGTTTTACATGAAAGAGAAGAGTATCGTTTGGTAGCCAAGGATGACTTGCCTGTTTCTTCTTTTCAAAGGGTTCAATGATTTGAGACCCTTTGTTTGGTCAGTTATCAGGCAGTCTCCTTGGCTAACCTGACAATCTCTTCTCGCTTATTCCAACCCTTGTCTTGTTTCATCGTTATATATACACTTTGATAAAATTGTTACAGTTCTCCCCTCCTACATGCATACTAGGTGTGGGTTTTGGTTTTGTTTTGGTTAAACTGTGATTTATTATGTCCTATCTAATGTAATTCACCTCCCACATCTATTAACACTTTCCCGTCCTTAGGTATGACATCATCATAGAATATGACTTTGTGATATCATTTTTTTTCATTGGTTTGTAGCATATGCCGATTAGATTATACTATTATGAAAACTTTCTTCTCGTTTGTTTAGAGTTAGATGGTGGCGGAGGATATAAGGGGCTAGAAGGGGTGCTGCCTGCCTGCCTCCCTCCCCCTCCCCCCAAATTTTAGCTCACAACTAGTTATTTGTATGGACAAGATAGTATACTTTACATTTTGGCCTCCTAAATATTTGGTAACAAGTAACAAAACTAAGCTGATGAGGAAAAGTCAAACACAATAAAAATTAAAAAAGAACTTGCTAAGATGTAATTTGTTCACAAATTCTCTTCGTATTTGGTTTGCTATTCGTTCGTCTAGTACAAATTAGTTTCATTTATAGTAAAATAGTAGATATGAATGTATAAAGCTTTCAAAGAGTTCAAGAAAATCGTTGACAGTTAGTACTTTATGTAATAAGTTGTGGTAGTTTACTAGTGTTAACTTTTGTTTTCCATATGACTATAATGTGAGCAGATAATCTCGTTCTTTGCTCCATTTCAGAAGACAGAAAGTTGAAGGACCAAAGTTGCCCGTTTCAAACATTTAAACCGAATTGGCGGTTAGATTAGTTATGTTAGTTATTTTACAGAACCATCATGTCGTTTGGAGACAACCATTCGAAAACTATATATAGATGAACATGATACAGAATTTGTTAGTTAGAACATATTGACAAGTTATCTTATATTTGCAATTTCATTATATTTGTTTTACTCAACAATTTGGGACCAACATTTGGCATCAAGAGCCTGCTTATACACCGATATAATCATCATTCAAACACAAGAATTCTGTAACCAAAACCAGGACCAGATTCTGTCGACAAGTACCATCACAGAAACACTCTTGAACGAGAAAGAAGGAACCAGAAAAAAGACGCGCTGAAACCTTTTGTTTCAGGAAGAAGAAGAAGAAAGACGCAACGTATTATCATACATACGCTGCCTGGATAACTTGATAACGCAAGGAAAGTAGTGCACGACCGTACTTGTGTAGAAATTACATTCGACAAGCCACCAAACTGTGGTGACTTGATACATACGTTGATTTGATTTGGAACGCAGCAAGTAAGACTTTGTTATACTCGTTGTTTTTTGTCAAACCATACAACGAAGACAAACCTTTTGCCGAGACAAAAGAAAAGAAGAAGAAAGACGTACGTGAAGAAGAAATAAGAAGGACGTTGCTTGAAGAGAAGAAAGGTACCGAACTAGAAAACAATCAATTGTTTTTGGAGTGACGTTTACAATACAAAGAGAGACAACAACAGGAGCATCCTGATCATTTGCTCGCAAGGATACCGTTGGTATTTCTGTAGGATTGTTGTAGATACGGTGTGGAATAAAGAAGAAGAAGTATTGTTGAACGCGGACAAGCAACGAGGGCAACAAGGACATCACTTGTTGACATACTACCGTCGAATAAAACTTGGAGATAAAAGAAGCAAGTTCGACACAAAAGAGTTCGAGACTTGGAGATAAAAGAAGCAAGTTCGACATAAAAGAATTCGAGACTTGGAGATAAAAGAAGCAAGTTCGATACAAAAGAAAGGACAACGTGATACAAGGGAAAAGAAAAATATAGTTGGTATATTAAAGTACCGACAAGAAGGGAAACACACGTGACAAATACAGGTCACACAAAAAATCTTAAACTTTTGGATTTCCTTTCATATTTATAGTATAGATACTTAGTTTATACTATTAGAAATCCATAGTTTCATATTAGGATTCCCGGATAACTATTTCTGTTCCCGTAGTAATAAGTGATACCACTAGTTAGAAATCCCCATACAAAGTAGAAAGTGAAGATCATAAGCACCATCAAAATTCCCGGTGATGATGCAAGTGGCAGTAACACTGCACCAAAACCCATAACCCCTATGACACAATATCAATGCCAAAAACTCAAAATCACAAACTACACAATTTGGACTATACAAATTAAGGTGATACTAGAAGCGCAAGGATTATGGGAAACAATAGAACCTAAGGTTGATACACAATTAGATGTTAAGAAGGATAAGGCAACAACCGCCTTCTTATATCAAGCATTAACCAAAGATGTGATCTTACAAGTAGCAAGTTGCAAAACAGCAAAAGAATTATGGGATTCATTGAAAAAGAGACACGTTGGAGAAGAAAAAGTGCAACAAGCACGATTACAATCACTGATGATTGGATTTCAGACTCTTCAGATGAAGGAGGATGAAACGGTGGATGCATTTACAGCCAAATTGAACGGCTACGCCACGAAGGCTAAAGAATTAGGAAAAGAGTTGGATGAATCACTTTTAGTACGAAAACTATTAGATTCCACACCAGATAGGTTCATTCAAATAGTAGCATCCATAGAATAGACGAATGATCTCGATGACATTACGTTAGATGAGATCACAGGAAAACTTAAGGCATTCGAGGAGAGAATAAAACTTCGAAAGGGAGGACAAGTAGATAGCCAGGAAAACTTATTATTCGCACAAGGCGAACACTCTAGAAATAAGAAACGATTTACCAAATATAGAGGGAGATCAAACTATTCACGAGGAAACTGGCAGAATAAGGGAAATAGAAACAACTCGAATGGAGGAAACTCATCCCACTCAGATAAGTCGAATAATGGAAAACAGGGATGGGATAAGAGCAAAATCACATGCTATAATTGTGGAAAACTTGGACATTACAAGAAGAATTGTAGAAGTCCACCAACAACTCAGGAACAATCAAACCTTATCTTAGAAGACGATGAACCATCATTGCTAATGGCTACACACGAAACTGAAGAAATCTTGTTAAATGAAGAAAAAGTACAACCCCGAAAATATGCTACGACAGATGCTAGCATATGGTATTTAGATAACGGTGCAAGCAACCATATGTCAGTCACCAAAGGCCATTTTAAAGATATTGACGAAAACATCACTGGACGTGTTCGTTTTGGAGATGGATCGTATGTAGAGATAAAGGGTAGAGGTTCAATACTATTAGGATGTAGAAACTTACAACAGAAGATGATTTCGGATGTTTACTACATTCCAAACCTCAAGAGCAACATACTTAGTCTAGGACAACTTACTGAAATAGGTTGCAAAATCATCATGGATGGAAATTTACTGACTTTGTATGATAAGAACAAGAAGTTGTTGATGAAAGTAGAACGATCTAAGAATCGACTTTACAGTATTAGATTGCATATAGTAGCACCTATATGTCTCTTAGCAAACGTAGATGACCAAGCATGGTTATGGTATGCTAGATTAGGTCACCTGAACTTTGACGCAATAGACAAAATGACAAGGAAAGGTTTAGTAGATGGTATACCAAGAATAAAGCATGCAGGACAAATCTGTGATGCATGTTTATTAGGAAAACACATCAGAACACCATTTCCAAACCAAGCTAAATTCAGATCAAAGAACCCATTGGACTTAGTATATGGAGATCTTTGTGGTCCCATAAGTCCAACAACACACTCCGGAAAGAAGCTCATCTTCTTATTAGTCGATGACTGCACACGTTTTATGTGGGCTTACTTTCTAAACTCGAAAGATCAAGCGTTTAGCACATTCAAGGAATTTAAACACCAGATCGAATCAAAGTTGAAGTTGAAAATCAAGATGCTAAGAACTGATAGAGGAGGTGAATTTACATCACATGAATTCACCAAATACTGTAAGGAAAGTGGAATTGAGAGACAATTGACAGTACCATACTCACCTCAGCAGAATGGTGTAGTAGAGAGGAGAAATAGAACAATATTATCAACGACTAGGAGTATGATGAAAGCGATGAAGTTACCCTTAACTTTTTGGGTGGAAGTAGTAAGGCACGCCATTTACATACTCAACAGGGTACCGACGAAAGCCTTGGAAGATAAAACACCATATGAAGCCCTCTACAACAGAAAACCAAACCTAGAATACCTAAGAATATTCGGATGCACAACTTATGCTAAGGTTACGATACCTCACTTGAAGAAGTTAGATGATAGAAGCATTCCAATGATTTACTTAGGAGTTGAAGAAGGATCAAAAGCATGTAGGCTATATGATCCAGTAGGAAAGAAGAAACATGTTAGTAGGGATGTAAAGTTTATGGAAACGAAATCGTGGGATTGGAATAATAATGAAGAGGATATGAGTACTGAAGATACGTTTTGGACTAGCTTTGTAATAGATGGAGTTGACTATGATAATCCTACACCAGTCAACATAGAAAACACCGACAACACGTATCAAGAACAAGAACCTATACCAGATCCACCCTCACCAATCATACCACAAACATACACTTACCACCCTAACTCAGAAGATGAAGAAGGAACTACTATAAGTTCATTAGATTGCTCAGACTCTAGAATTGATCATAGACCTATACAAGGTTTAAAGGATATTACGGAAATCTACCAAACTGCACGTGAAGTAGAAGCGCCGAGCTTATTCTTTACAGAAGAAGAACCCCTTAATTAAAGGAAGCATCAAAAGATGAGAAGTGGATTGAGGCCATGAAAATTGAATTAGATTCAATCAACAAAAATAACACATGGACCTTTACCACATTGCCTGAAAATCAGAAAGCAATAGGACTCAAATGGGTTTATAAAACCAAAAGAGATGCACAAGGAAGGATCATAAAGTATAAAGCAAGATTAGTAGCAAAAGGTTATGTACAAGAACAGGGAATAGACTTCGATGAAGTGTTTGCACCAGTTGCTAGGATAGAGACAGTTCGATTGATATTAGCGCTAGCAGCATATCATGGATGGCAAGTACACCACTTAGATGTAAAATATGCATTTTTACATGGAGAATTGAAGGAAGAAGTCTATGTTACACAACTGGAAGGTTTCATTCAACAAGGAAACTTAGGAAAAGTCTACAAGCTAACAAAAGCTTTGTATGGCTTAAGACAAGCACCAAGAGCTTGGAACGTGAAGCTTGACCAAACATTAAAGTCATTAGACTTTAAGAAATGTAATCTCGAACAAGCGATCTACACAAAGAGAAGCAAGACTTCTACACTTATCGTCGGAGTATATGTGGATGATCTGATAATCACAGGCACTCCAAAGAAGGAAGTAGACTTGTTCAAATCCCAGATGAAAGACAAATTTGAAATGAGCGACCTAGGGTTCTAGCATATTACCTTGGGATAGAAGTTACACAGACAGGAGGAGAGATTACAATCAAGCAAACTGGATACATTAACAAGATCTTGAAAGAAACAACCATGACGGACAGTAATGACACGAAGACACCGATGGATCCCGGCACTAAGTTGGTCAAGGCGGAAGATGGAAACCCAGTTGACGCAACTTCTTACCGAAGCTTAATTGGAAGTCTCAGGTACGTACTGCATACAAGACCAGATCTTAGTTATTCAGTCGGACTACTCAGCAGATTTATGCAAGATCCAAAGGATCATCACCTGAAGGCAGTAAAACAAGTAATCCGATACATCAAAGCAACAAAAGACCATGGAGTAATATACAAGAAAGACGGAAGCTGCAAGATTACAGGATACAGCGACAGTAGTTATGGAGTTAATACAGATCAAGGAAAAGGAACTACTGGAATAGTATTTTACTTTGGAGAGTCACCTATCACTTGGTGTACTCAGAAGCAACCGACAGTAGCGCTCTCATCATGTGAATCAGAATTCATGGCGGCTACTGCAGCAGCATGTCAAGCCTTATGGCTAAAACGATTACTCAGTGAATTAACTGGATTAGAAGAAAAGAAGATAACGCTTAGAGTTGACAATATATCAGCAATACAACTCGTAAAGAACCCAGTATTTCACGGAAGAAGCAAGCATATAGACATTCGCTATCATTTCATTCAGGAATGCGTAGAGAATGGTCATATCAACGTAGAACACGTAAGTGGAGAACTTCAAAGAGCAGATATTTTAACTAAAGCATTACCAAGACTCAAGTTCGTGACTATGCGACAAATGCTCGGAGTTCAAGACTTAGGACGAAGCAACGATCAAGATTAAGGAGGAGAATGTGAGCAGATAATCTCGTTCTTTGCTCCATTTCAGAAGACAGAAAGTTGAAGGGCCAAAGTTGCCCGTTTCAAACATTTAAACCGAATTGGCGGTTAGATTAGTTATGTTAGTTATTTTACAGAACCATCATGTCGTTTGGAGACAACCATTCGAAAACTATATATAGATGAACATGATACAGAATTTGTTAGTTAGAACATATTGACAAGTTATCTTATATTTGCAATTTCATTATATTTGTTTTACTCAACAATTTGGGACCAACATATAAAGAGAGTCACTTATATAAGAATGTTACAATTAATTTTCGAAATGATTTGGCCCCCCCAAACATGACGTTCAAGCTCCGCCACTGTTGATGATTAATGCATAAGTAATTTAGTATGCTGATGAAGAATAGAACTATTTAGTTTAAGAAAACACAAGTGATCATATGCTTCTTTCTTCCTAGTCAATCATTCTTGGATCAAATATATTTAATACTATATCTTATTACTATAAATCAGAGATAATTACAATATATCCCTTTTATCATAATCATATAGTTCTCTACTTCTCTTGGTCTAGCTGAATCAGATATAGATACATAAATAGAATAATACGAAAGTCTGAAATATGTTGGCGTCGTTGTTGTATAAGGCATATACAAGTTGTCCCTGTATGCCTTCCAAGTAAGAACGTGATCAATCAACAACGGCGTATCGTGTTC
The DNA here is from genome assembly GCA_019973895.1 of Chrysanthemum seticuspe. NCBI lineage: Eukaryota > Viridiplantae > Streptophyta > Magnoliopsida > Asterales > Asteraceae > Chrysanthemum > Chrysanthemum seticuspe. The sequence goes on from BPTQ01000004.1 coordinate 232,708,678, forward strand.
ACGTATGGGCATCATCTTTTATGGGGTCATTGTGATTTATTTCATATGCATTTGTCTGTATCATATGCATTGGTTTGGTAGGGGAACAATGCGTGGATTTCACACACTTCTTTTGTTGTTTTTATATCTAATCTGGCTGTGAGTCTATACATAATGTACCTTTAGTTTGTAACAACTCACAAATATATTTCATTGCTGATTAATAGAAAAAGCTAATCTGTTTACTTACATATGCAATAACGTAACAAAGAGCGGTAGATTACTGAGTATTTTATTCACAAGTAGTTTTCTAAGAGTCTTTTAGTTGCCACGGTTTGGGTAATTCTTAGTTTTGTCATAGGGAATGCAGTTATCCAAAGAATGTGGGAGTTCATTGAGTGTTGTGATCTCAATTCAGGACCAAAAGTAAGATATCAAGCAACAACTTTTTTCCTAGAAAGTAAATTGTGCAAGAAAGGCAAGAATCATTGAGAGTTTTCTTAGATTATTTGTCTTTTCCAAGGAGCAACTATGACAAGACATTACTGTTGGACCCAAATGTAGGAATGAGGCGCGAGGCATAAAGTAGTAACATAAACATGGTCATTTTGTATATAAAGAAGATTAGAAGAAGGAAGAGTACGTAAATTTCAAAGGTCTAGATTGGCCGGAAAACTGTAACCCCGTGCACCTCTTTTGGGTGTGCACGGCCATTTCTCAAGAACCTAGCCTCAAACAATGAGCAAATGTTTTAATGACCTTTAGTCACGAGTTCAATTGAACCATGACCTATCTTTTAAAAAACCTTTATTTGACTGGTCAACTAAACGTTTGTGATAAATGAATATATGATACCACTAAATCAATACCACAATGGTAAGGAAACGTAATTTTATCTAAACGGGTTAACAAAAAATGGTCTCTTCCATATTGCAATGTCAGATATCCTTGTCCATGTGATCCCAATCCTAATTAACCATGTGCTGCTCCCATAATTAATAATCTTATAATCTAATATGCCCATTTCATAATCATGTACCCGTTGTGTGTCAGAATCGTTATATTGTATAAAAAGATAAGATACTTATAGCATTTATTCTTTCTCATAAAAGTTTCAACTATTCAGTCTAGAGGCAATTGTGCACAATTGAAGATGTGGACATGAAAACTTGATACCAAATTGTGCACAATCGAAGATACGGACATGAAAACTTGATACACTACGCGTTGATATTATAAAGTCATTTCAATGCATACTTCTATCATCGATAGAACTTTTGGAGCCATTAAATCTTTTATGGGTGGACGAACAAAATATTATAGCCCATGCATATAAATGATTAAATGAGGGACTTTTTTAGAATAATAATAGAATACATTGTTCCTTAAGTTTCCTAAAATGTTCTACTTTTCAATATGACCAAAATCAAAATGAATATAAGATTAATCGTGCTGCCAGGACGTCCTTTCAAATAATATCTCTCTTGATTAGAAAGTTAGATACTTATACTTTTTATATCACATCAACTAAAATGATCTTTACGTGGTTACTTTAGTACGTATTTAATCAAATGATTAGTTTCTTAAGTTTTGCATTATATGTATACTTAAGGTCTTGTTTAGATATGCTATACAAGTATTGATTAGGGCAATTGTGTAGAAGTGTGTGTAGGATATTTTGGCAAAGAGCAATGATACTCGAAGGGAATCATGTTCTTTATATTTCATTATTGTTGTTCTATTAACCGAACCCTGGTTACATTGTCTTAGAGATGCATGTTGGGATTTTAGAACTACGTTAATCAATTAACGCATACGAGTACGCATCGGATATTGGATCTAGTAATCACAATTAGGTTAACACGTATTAATAAACAATTAATGAATAAAAGGTAAAATAGAAACCTAACCTTTCATGGCAATTGAACTCAAGTAGATGAACAAGGAAACCAATACGAAACCCATAGTATCTAACGTAGATACCTCTATGAGTATCACACACAACACGAAAACCGTATACGTTCGATAAAGAAGCTAGTCGAGAACGTATTATAACCAATCAACCTTTGACCCACTTGAATATATAACACGAACAAGAAACCACACAAGACCAGCTTGTATTCTGCCCGAGAAACAAAATTCCCAGCCTACCCGATATCGGACAATGAATTGTCCGAGATCTTTTCTGCCTTTGTGTCCGAGAAAACCAAAATCAGAAACTCACTTGTTGTTGTTACTGTAGTCGACTAGGAGAAACAAGAAACAAGATAACACCAAACGATTAAACCTAAACACTGGATTCGCTACAAGTTTAGGAAACAAAAAAACTTAATCGACTTGTGTATACAAGTTGACTAATACTCTGCTGGAAAAAGAATCGGATGGGGAGAGTTTTAGGGTATATAAAATCGTTAGAATGCAAGGGTAAAAGGGTGTGTTTATAGCCTAGTCTTGGTCGACAAGCAACCACGCCCAAGCCAAACCCCTTGCCCTTTCTTTGCCCGATCAGTGAACTCCAAGGCCCAAGGCTGTCCACCAAACCGACCCATTCAATAAGCCACAAAGCCCATGGATTGTTGGAAACTTTAGTGCACTTGTGGGATTAGTTCACATCTGGCAATGGGTTAGGAGGTACGGAGTATACACCCATAAGGTCCATGAACACCCTGACTCTAATAGTGGTTTGTATTGGTAGTGCTAGTAGAAAGTACTGCTGGTGGAAAGTACTGCTTGTGGTTTCCACTGATAAGCAGTGTTTCCACTGAAGCAGTGTTGTGTTTCCACTGAAGCAGTGTTTCCACTGAAGCAGTGTTTCCACTGAAGCAGTGTTTCCACTGAAGCAGTGTTTCCACTGAAGTAGTGTATCCACTGATAGTGCTATGAAAGTACTGATGAAAGTACTGCTTGTAACGGGCTTTGACCTATTCAAGTGGCAGTTACAACTGCATAATGACCACGTTTAATTGGTCATGTAACAACTAACGGCTATAATGGGGATAATTATGAGGCGATTAATGGGCCGATTAATTCTCATAATTCTATTTGACTAGCTCAGAGTAACCTCCTATAAATAGGAGATCTGATTATGCATGATATATACACAGATAACGATAAACACTTCTAAGCAAAAGGGTTATTGAATTGTGCCTAATTCTATAACTACATTTGGTCTTATCCCAAGTAGATATTCGTGTAACCCAGGCATTAGGGTTGGATAGTTTACTTTGGAAAGTGATCACACGATTCCAAGTGATATCCGGTAACCCCCTAGTGGTATTTGTTTCTGCTGACTTGATTATTTGTTTCTGCTGACATTGATTATCTAACCCTGTTCTGGGAGTTACACACCAACAATCAAAGTAAACTATTTTGTGATAATCAATGGCTGCTGCTGCAATGAAACACATGGCTTCAAACTTTGCCAAGCTTGATAAGTTTGAAGGGGTGGACTTTAGGAGATGGCAGAAGAAGATGCACTTCTTGCTGTCAAGCATGAGTGTGGTGTATGTGCTAACTACACCTATTCCTGATGATGGGGATGATGCTACTGTGGAGCAGATCAGGAGGACGATCAAATGGGAGAATGATGACTACATTTGCAGAGGTTTAATCCTCAATGGTATGTCTGATTCTCTATTTGATATTTATCAGAACTTTGAATCTTCCAAACAACTATGTGATTCCTTGGATGCCAAATATATGGCTGAGGATGCATCAAGTAAGAAGTTCCTTGTAAGTAATTTCACAAATTACAAAATGACTGATTCAAGACCAGTTATGGAACAATACAATGAACTTCTTGGTATACTTGGAAGGTTTACACAACACAATATGCACATGGATGAGGCTATTCAAGTCTCTTGTGTCATTGATAAACTTCCCCCTTCTTGGAAAGATTTCAAGCATACCTTGAAACATAAAAAGGAGGAGTTAACTCTGGTTGAGTTGGGCAGTCATCTGTGCATTGGGGAATCTCTCAAGGTGCAGGATAATGACAAGCCAAAGAGTAGCAATGCTACTGGTGCATCTGTTGTCAATATGGTGGAGCATAACAACTCCACCAAGTACAATGACAACAAAGGCAAACGAAAATATCAAGACAACACAAGGGCAGATCCTAACAAGAAGGCAACACCTACTTGTTGGAAATGTGGCAAAACTGGTCACATTAAAAGGGATAGCAAAGGTGTTAAAGTTGGTGGTAAAGCCAATGGATCAGGCACTAATGGTTCAGGGAGTGGTGGTTCAGCCAACTCACTGAAAGGTCAGAATATGTTTAATAAGTCTTTTCAGATTTATTATGTTACATATGTATCTGAATCTTATTATGTGCAGGATGATGATGTTGCGTGGTGGGTTGACTCTGGTGCAACAGTTCATGTGTGCAAAGATAGAAGCTGGTTCAAGACTTATGAGTCACTGAATGATGGTTCTATTCTTCACATGGGAAATGAGTCAACAGCCTTGGTGCATGGTCATGGTTGTGTAGATCTTAGATTTAGTTCTGGAAACATTGTAACTTTGTTTAATGTTATTCATGTTCCTGATATAAGGAAGAACTTGGTTTCAAGTAGTATTTTGAATAATCATGGATATCAACAATTTATTGAGTCTGATAAATTTGTTCTTTCTAAGCATGGTGTGTTTATTGGTTTTGGATATCTGTGTAATCAAATGTTCAGGCTTAATATTGTCACTGATAGTGTTAATTCAACATTTGTGACCACCACTGACCTGACTGACTCTACCCTATGGCATGCAAGACTTGGCCATGTACACTATAAAAGGATGCAAGATATGTCTAGGGATGGTTTAATCCCAGCATTTTACATGGAAACTAAAAAGTGTAAAACTTGAATGTTGACCAAGATAACCAAGAAACCTTTTCAGGGTGTTAGTCGTAAGACTAAGCTCTTGGAGCTAATACACAGTGACCTGTGTGATTTGCATGCCACTCCTTCTTTGGGTAATAAGTACTTTGTGACATTTATTGATGATGCTTCTAGATTTTGTTATGTCTATCTGTTACATACCAAGGATGACGCATTAGATAAATTCAAAGTGTTTAAAACTAAAGTTGAATTACAACTTGGGTCTTTGATCAAAAGATTAACGACTGATAGGGGAGGTGAGTACATGGATACTCTGTATTTTTAGTCTGTTGGTATAATCCATGAAACGACTGCCCCTTATACTCCTCAGCAAAATGGTATTTCTAAAAGGAAAAACAGGGTGCTGAAGGAGATGGTTAATTCCATGTTGTCCTATTCAGGACTGAGTCAAGGGTTCTGGGGTGAAGCTATGTTAACAACTTGCTATTTATTAAATAGGGTTCCCAACAAAAGGAACAAGGTTACCCCTTATGAACTCTGGACTAAAAGGAAACCCAACCTAAACTATCTCAGGGTCTGGGGTTGTAGGGCTATTGTAGTAAGACTCCCTGATCCAAAGCTAAAGACTTTGGGTGAAAGAGGCATTGACTGCATCTTTGTTGGATATGCTGAGCATTCCAAGGCTTTTAGGTTCTATGTTATTGAACCTAATGAATATGTTTCAGTTAACTCAATAATTGAATCAAGGGATGCAGACTTTGATGAGAATAGATTCTCATCAGTCCCTAGACCAAGTCAGAGGATTCCTAATGGAACTCATGACACTGGTGTATCAGAGGTCCCTGATGATGAACCATCAGTGGTCCCTGATGAGGTTGTGGTTCAACAACCTGAACCTGTGCTCAGGAAGAGCAAAAGGGTCAGAACTCCAAAGTCATTTGGACATGATTTTCAACTATACTTAGTTGAAGGAACAAGGGATGAGGTCTCTGACCAATACTCCTATTGCTTCATTGTTGAGGATGATCCCAAGATATTTGAAGAAGCAATGAAGTCCAGGATATTGCTTTCTGTAAAGAAGCAATCAATGATGAGATGGATTCCATCATGGGGAACAACACTTGGGTGTTGGTTGATCTACCTCCTGGTTGCAAACCTTTGGGTTTCAAATGGATTTTCAAGAGGAAAATGAAGGTAGATGGAACTATTGAAAAGTTCAAGGCTAGACTAGTTATTCAGGGCTTTAAACAAAAGTCAGGGATAGACTACTTTGATACTTATGCCCCTGTGGCTCGTATCAGTACCATAAGACTGCTGATTGCTTTGGCATCTATTCAGAATCTGATTATTCATCAGATGGATGTGAAGACAGCTTTCTTAAATGGTGAATTGGATGAGGAGGTTTACATGAACCAACCTCAAGGCTTCATCATGCCTGGAAATGAAAACAAGGTGTGTAAACTGATTAAGTCTCTATATGGACTAAAACAGGCACCTAAGCAATGGCATCAAAAATTTGATGAAGTGGTTTTGTCTAGTGGTTATGTTCTTAACCAAGCTGACAAATGTATATATAGCAAATTTGATGAATCTGGTAAAGGAGTCATCATTTGTCTATATGTTGATGACATGTTGATCTTTGGTACTGACCAAAATCAGGTTGACCTGACAAAGGAATTTTTGTCATCAAGGTTCTCCATGAAGGACATGGGGGAGGCTGATGTTATCCTTGGTATAAGGATTAAACATGAAAGTAAAAGAATTTCTATCTCTCAGTCTCATTATATTGAGAAGGTGTTGAGGAAATTCAATTACTTTGATTGTACTCCTGTGAGTACACATATGGATACTTGTGAGAAGTTGATGCCTAATAATGGCAAAGCTGTATCTCAACTTGAGTATTCTAGGGTAATTGGCTGCTTGATGTATGCCATGACTTGTACAAGACCTGATATTGGTTTTGCTTTGGGAAAATTGAGCAGGTATACTAGTAATCCTAATGCTCATCACTGGCAAGCTGTTCACAGGGTACTGAAGTATTTGAAGAAAACTATCCTTCAGTGTTGGAAGGATACACTGATGCAAGTTGGATAAGTAACACCGAAGACAATTCGTCTACCAGTGGCTGGGTATTCCTGCTTGGTGGAGGTGCAATTTCTTGGGCATCCAAGCAGCAAACTTGTATCACCAGTTCAACAATGGAATATGAATTTGTGGCCTTAGCAGCTGTTGGTAAAGAAGCTGAATGGTTGAAAAACTTGCTTCTTGAGATTCCATTGTGGCCTAAACCTATAGCACCTATTTCTATCCGGTGTGATAGTGCAGCTACATTGGCTAAGGCTTATAGCCAGATGTACAATGGTAAGTCTAGACACTTAGGTGTCAGACATAGCATGATTCATGAACTTATCATGAATGGGGTGGTATCTATAGAGTTTGTTAGATCTCAATAAAATTTAGCTGATCACTTGACGAAGGGTTTGGCTAGAGACTTGGTTATAAAGTCTGCTAAAGGGATGGGTTTAAGTCCAACTTAGTCATTGAATGCTAGGACACCCAACTCCCTCCTAAGGAAACTTGGGAGGTGAGTTCAATATGGAAAGCTGAACATTGAGTGGACTGGAGCACATGTTTTATTTACATCCCAAGGTTGTGCTCAGAACCTGCTGAAAGGAGGATGAAGTCTTTACTTCTTAATGGTTAATTTTCTTTGAAAAAGTGCTTGGCAGGAGCATGAATAAAGAGGAACCACCTATGTAAATGTTGAAGTTTTGCCGCTTCAGGAAGCTTTTGGACTTTTAGCTTTTACAACATTTATGAATTTGGATATGGACACATGGCTTGTAAAGTGTCAGGAGCTGAAAAGTGTTTGAAAACTTGTGTGTATTTGATCTTCAGGTATTCAAATGGGTTGAAGGGTTCAATTCTTAGAACACCCTGATTCTCGAATATTTGAACGTGTAATGTACTAAGATGGAAATTCAATCCTCAGGATATTTTCGTTTATGCACATGTTTTGTTTAATGTTTGTTTTTCATGCAAAGGAAGTGAACTAAATTTGGGGAGGATTGTTGGAAAATTTAGTGCACTTGTGAGATTAGTTCACACCTGGCAATGGGCTAGGAGGTACGGAGTGTACACCCATAAGGTCCATGAACACCCTGACTCTAATAGTGGTTTGTATTGGTAGTGCTAGTAGAAAGTACTGCTGGTGGAAAGTACTGCTTGTGGTTTCCACTGATAAGCAGTTTTTCCACTGAAGCAGTGTTATGTTTCCACTGAAGCAGTGTATCCACTGATAGTGCTATGAAAGTACTGCTTGTAACGGGCTTTGACCTATTCAAGTGGCAGTTACAACTGCATAATGACCACGTTTAATTGGTCATGTAACCACTAACGGCTATAATGGGGATAATTATGAGGCGATTAATGGGCCGATTAATTCTCATAATTCCATTTGACTAGCTCAGAGTAACCTCCTATAAATAGGAGATCTGATTATGCCTGATATATACACAAATAATGATAAACACTTCTAAGCAAAAGGGTTATTGAATTGGGCCTAATTCTATAACTACATTTGGTCTTATCCAAAGTAGATATTCGTGTAACCCAGGCATTAGGGTCGAATAGTTTACTTTGGAAAGTGATCACACGATTCCAGGTGATATCCGGTAACCACCTAGTGGTATTTGTTTCTGCTGACTTGATTATTTGTTTCCGCTGACATTGATTATCTAACCCTGTTCTGGGAGTTACACACCAACATGGGTCGTCTAATGTGATCGGGTCAATTAGCATTCATATCGGGTATGTATAATTCAAGTATCAAATACGTTCGACACGTATACTCGTGTTTATCGTGTGTGCCCCCATAGGCTAACACATTTTTAGTGTTTTGTCGTGTTTTAAACTCCCACAAACCAACAATGCATTATCCAGAAAGATGACCCAAGACCTCCTAACTCCTAAGCATGACCTTATGCCGATTGACTTTGAGTTATATTGCTGTCATTGTCAACTATGGAAAAGCCAACCATAAGTCTTGATGATCAGTCCCGTTGTAAAGTTTAGTTGAACTTCCTTTAAATCTCTCGTGACCGGAATATATTCCAAAATTTCATTCTTGATCTTGTTCGTATCACACACACGTCGCAGAGACATTAGGCTACATTATACACTTGAATAGAGAAAATGCTCACATTTTTCTAAGATTCTTTTGGTGCTATTCTAATTATCAGTGGCTATAAATATGATCTTTAGTAACCAGAAGAAGTCCCATTACAAGTTCTTAGTTAGATATCAAGTTGCTGAATGTAGGACAAGAGAGGTATTGCATGAATAGAAGAGCATTTTTTGGTAGCCATGGATGACTTGCCTGTTTCTTCTTTTCAAAGGGTTCAATGATTTGAGACCATTTGTTTGGTCGGTTATCAGGCAGTCTCCTTGGCTAACCTGAAAATCTCTTCTCTCCTTCTCTTGTTCATCGTAATATTTATAGTTTGATGAAATTGATACAGTTGTGCCCTCCTACATGCGTTCTAGGTGTGAGTTTGAGTGTTTTATTGTGTTTAGTGTGATTTTTTATATCATGTCAGTATGACAACGTACGTCATGTCTAATGTTATTCACCATGTTCATGGCCATATGGTGCATTGATTCCCCCTAACCCCATCTGTTAATATCTTCCGGTCCTTAGGAATGACATCATGATAGAGCCAGACTTTATCATATCAATTTTTTTTTGCATTGGTTCTTAGCACATGCATTGATGTCCATCTGAAAACACTTTCCTGTCCTTATGAATGATATCATGGTAGAACAAGACTTTATCATATCAATTTTTATGCACTGGTTTTTAGCATATACCGATTAGAATTATAATATGACAACTTTTATCTTGTTTGTTTAGTGTTAGATGGTTGATGGTTAATGCATTAGTAATTTAGTATGTTGATGAAGAACAAATTGTGTGATAGAACTATTTAGATTAAGAAAACACAAGTGGTTACATGATTCTTTCTTTCTAGTCAATCATACTTGGATCAGTTATAATTTCTTATTAATCTAAATCAAAGACAATTACAATCCTTTTCTCATAATCATATAGGTCTCTTGGTCTGAATCAAATATAAATACACATATAGGATATGAAATTATGAAATGCATTGTTGTACTATAAGGCATATATAAGTTGTCCATATGTATGAGGTCTCAAGTTCAATTCATGCTAGTTGTATAACGTAGAGATTTGATCTATGATCTCTCTGTTATTGCTTATTATCACTGGTATTTTTCAATGGACAATGCCCTTCCCATCAAAGTGGGTCATTATTTATAGCAAAGAAACTTAAAAAAAAGCAATTAAGTTTGACCATACAATGACCCAGACTTTTGGTTTCTTGACTTTCAGACTTCACACTCTTCAATGCTATCATACTCCCCTGCTAAAAGAAGATTCGACCCCGAATCTTGTTGCACATTCTCAAGCTCTTCCGATTCACCACTTTGGTCATCTGTAACATAAGGGGATAGATCTGCAACATTGAAAGTTGCTGATACATTGTACTCACCTGGTAGTTCGATCTTGTAGGCTTTGTCGTTTAACCTTTTTAGCACCCGAAATGGCCCATCAACACGTGCTTGTAACTTACCAAACCGACCAGGTGGGAAACATTCCTTTCCTAGCCGAATCCACACCAAGTCTCCCTCCTTAAATACGACTTTCTTGCGACGCTTATCCACCCGTTCCTTGTACTTCTTATTTGTTTCTCAATGTGCTCCCGGACTTGCTGATGTAACTATTTTACATTCTGAGCATATTCTTCACCAGCAGAGCTTATATGTTTTTCAACTACTAGAGGTATGAGGTCAAGAGGGGTGATGGGATTCACCCCGTTCACAATTTCAAATGGTGTTTTCCCCGTTGTTCGACTATGTGACCGGTTGTACGCGAATTCAGCCTGTGGTTGCACCAAGTCCCATTGACGCGGTTTTTCTCCAACCAGGCTTCATAATAAATTACCCAAGCTTCGATTCACGACTTCGGTTTGTCCATCCGTCTGAGGATGATGTGATGAACTGAATTGGAGCTGTGTTCCCATCTTGCGCCATAAAGTGCCCCAGAAATGACTCACAAACTTCACATCGCGGTCTGAAGTGATTGTTTTAGGTACACCGTGCAATCGTACAATTTCCTGCAAAAATAAACGAGCTACTTGTGATGCATCAAAGGTCTTGTTACAAGGAATGAAATGCGCCATTTTTGAGAACCGATCCACCACCACCATAATTGAATCCTTATTCCGTTGTGTTCGAGGTAGCTCGAGAACGAAATCAAGACTCACATCCACCCACAGGGCTACTGGTATAGGTAATGGCTGGTACAAACTCGCATTGGTGCTTCGGGTTTTCGCCACTCGACACACACGACACCTTTCCACGAACCTTGCAATGTCGCGCTCCATTTGTGGCCAATAATAATGCTCTCTCAACCAAGTAACAGTCTTATCTACTCCAAAATGACCATCTAAACCCCCAGCATGGCCTTCCATCATAATCGACCCCCTTAACGAGCATTTGGGAATACAAAGTCTGTTTTCTTTAAAAATAAATCCATCTTGCATGACGAATCGTTGGTAAGGCTAATCTTGACACTTCTTCCATATAACCGTAAAGTCAGGATCATCACCATAAAGCTCCTTAAACATCTCGAATCCTACGATTATGGACTTTCATTGTTGAAAGTAGAGCTTACTTATGGCTTAACGCATCAGGAACTTTGTTAAGAGCTCTTGCCTTATGCCTAATTGAGAAACTATAGGCTTGCAAAAACTCAACCCATTTAGCATGCCTCGACTTCAACTTATGTTGTCCGTTAATGTATTTTAGTGCTTCATGATCAGAATATAAGATGAACTCTTTAGAGACAAGATAATGGCGCCAATGATCTAGACTACGAACTATCGCATAGAACTCCTTGTCGTAAGTCGAGTATTTATGCCTGGTATCATTCAACTTCTCGCTAAAAAATGCTATAGGCCGACCCTTTTGACTAATTACTCCACCGATACCTACCCCTGAGGCATCACAATGAACCTCAAATACTTCCTGAAAATCAGGTAGTATTAATACAGGAGCCTTGGTTACTTTACTTTTCAATAAAATGAAGGTTGCTTCAGTTTGTTGTGACCAACTAAACTTGCCTCCTTTCATACACTCGGTGATTGGTGAAATAATTGTGCTAAAGTTGTGAATAAACCTTCGGTAAAATGACGCTAGACCATGGAAACTATGGATTTCATGAATGGTCGTTGGTGTCTTCCAGTCGATAATGGTGCTGATTTTTGCGGGGTCCATTCGAATTCCTTCTTTACATACAATATATCCCAGAAATAAGACCTCACTTGTGAGAAAGTGACACTTCTTGATGTTAGCATATTACTTTTGTTCTCTCAAGACTTCAAAAACGTTTCGTAAGTGGCTTATATGGTGCTCTACCGTGGCACTAAATACCAATATGTCATCGAAGTAAACTATCACTAATTTACCAATAAAAGATTGAAAAACCTGATTCATTAGCCGCATAAAGGTACGCGGTGCATTAGACAGCCCGAAAGGCATCACCATCCATTCGTATAGACCATCACGAGTTTTAAATGTCATCTTCCATTCGTCCCCGGGCCGCACTCGAACCTGATGATACCCGCTACGTAGATTAATCTTTGAAAATATAGTCGCTCCATGCAACTGATCGATTAGATCATCAAATCATGGAATCGAAAAGCGGTATTTTATTGTAATTTTGTTAACCGCCCGACTGTCAATACACATCTGCCACGACCCATCTTTCTTAGGAAATAAAAGTTCGGGTATTGCACACGGGCTCATACTCTCGCGAATGGCACCTTTCTCCAACAACTCCTGCACTTGGCGTTTTAACTCATCATGTTCTTGAGGGTTCATTCGGTAGGTAGCTTTGTGGGGTATGGCGGCACCCGGCATAAAATCAATGCAATGTTGTATATCCCTCATGGGAGGTAGACCAGAAGGTAATTATTTAGGCACTACATCAGCAAACTCTTCAAGAATCGATATCACCTGAGATGGAACATGAAATTCTCCTTGATTAGACTCCACCACAACAAGGGCAAACACATCAAATGATTCTGGTATCTCGGCCATAAATTCTACTCGAGACAAGAGTTGATTCTTGGTTTCCTTTTGCAAATCAGAAGGTCCAAGAATAACAGTAACTCCATCTTTTTGAAAGGTATAGGTATTTTTGAACCCATCATGCTTCGTCTTAAGATCAAATTGCCACGGCCTACCGAGTAAGATATGACATGCATCCATTGGAACCACATCTCACCAGACCTCGTCTTTATATTTTTTTCCAATTGAGAATTTTACCAGACACCGTTTGGATACCTTCACTTCATTCCCCTTTCGAAACCAGGACAATGTATAAGGGTGAGGATGATGTTCGGTTTTCAGTCCCAACTTACTAACCATTGTAAGTGACGGAGCCAGGAACAAATATGACTGGGTGCACAAATATTTTTGAACCATAATATAATAGAGTTAAAAAATGGAAAAAAATGAATATTTCATAAAAACGATAAATAAATGAACATATTACCTTCTAATTAGTGATTCTACGATCTCCCATAGCAAAAAACGCTTACGTACACCCTCATTTTTAACATTAATAAGTTCTTCTTTCTCTATAGCACAAGTTAAAGTGCCGTTAAAATAATCATCGCCCATCCGATTACGCAAATCAGTTTTAATGAGCTTTATTTTAGAAAAACATCTTTCAACCATAGCAGTAGCAACAGGCAAGACTAAAGCCAACTTCAACAACCGATAAACCAAAGGATAAGATGTATGCTTTTTCTTATCCACGATCTTCTCAACAAGTTTGGCAATACTATCCAAGTTAGCGAAATCTTTATCGTTACGCATGATCTGATAATAGACTCCAAGTTATGTAGGAAGACTTAACCTTTCCATATAAGTAAAATCACGCGGATATATCTCACTAAGTTTCACTAACTTTGATATACTAAATTCTGAAAATGAATCATGCGGGCTCAATGCCGCCATAATCAAGTAAATTGGTACTTCCCTCACTAAAACAATCTCCAAACTCTTGAATTTGCATATCCATAACAGTGTTGAACATATCAACCTCAAAATGATGTTGATTTGTAATTCTATCCTTTCGGCCTCTTGAATGAAAGTCAACCATATTTATCATCTCAATATCATGTTTACCACAAAATGAAGTTACATTCTTCAAAAGTGAAGGAAAACCCGTTGCCCTATACTCTTGCAATGCTCTTTTGGTTCCTTTTACCAATGAAATGGCCTCTAAGATCGTTTGATCGCTCTTCTGAAGATGTTGTGACAATGTATTAGTAAGCCCCATTATATGCAACAACAAGTACAATAAAAAGACAAAATCAAGTGTTTTGAAATACTTTATAAGACCAGAAGCTGTTCCACGGTTAGAGATAGTATCACCCTCTTCCTCAACATAGTGAAGAACCTTAAGAACCTCCGGAAACATTTGTATCAATCTAGTGATAGTTCTATGATGAGAACCCCATCTTGTATCACCAGCTCGTGCAATGGTAACTTCTTGGTTTTTCCCTCTCCCTATTTCAATTTCACCTTTCTATATTTCTTTTACTATTCTTTCTTTGTGACTTTCTCGCAGCATATCTTTTCGTTTACAAGAGCCACAAACAATATTTGTCACCGTGGATAGAACATCAAAGAAGTCTCTAACACTCTTGTGGTTTTTTGCAACAACCACAACTACTAACTGGAGTTGATGAGCAAAACAATGTACATAATATGCTGAATCATTTTCTTTTAGGATTAGAGCTTTTAAACCATTAAACTCACCACGCATATTGCTTGCTCCATCGGAACCTTGTCCTCGCAACTGTTTCAAATATTTAATTAACATGTTACATGTAAGACAAATAATAACTTGCTAAAAAATAGAAGATATTTAAGACTTAATTTTGAACTCTTACCTGTTGCAGACTCAAGTTGTTTTCATTAAATAAAGAATCAATGGCAGCTTTTATAGTAGAAGAAGATGTATTCTTTACATCAATAATACCGAGAAATCTCTCTTTTAAAACACCAAATATGTTAACATACCTCAAAACCACAGCCATTTGTTCCTTCTTAACCACATCACAAGACTCGTCAACTAACAATGCAAACACGTCATCACCAATATCTAAACAAATAGAGTTAACTATCTCTTTCGCAAAACACCCAACTATATGTTTTTGAATCATAGGCGATGTCAAGATACAATTCTTTAGAGCATTTTATAATGTAATCGCACGAATTTCCTCATTATGATCTCTAAGAAATTGCAATGCTTCAAGATACATCCCTCTATTTAATGAATTTACGCTTTCATCACGACCACGCATTGGATTCTCTGTTTTCATACATAATCTAACACAGTCAATTGAAGCATTTAATCTAATTAGATAATTCTTCTTCTCAATTTCACTTTTCTTATTAAAGGCCTCGACAATGGATTGATCTTGTTTAAGAAGATTTTCACATTTTTGAAATGCTCTATTGTGATAGCTATCAACATTACCAACATGTTGATACAATCTATTTTTTTTATGCCAGCTATCAAAACCATTAACCACAAATGCATCATTCCCACCTTGCTTCTCAATATTATCTCTAAATAAGTAACAACACAAGCAAAATGCTTTGTTCACCTTTACACTATACTCCAACCAAGGAAATTCCTTAAACCATGCTACAACAAAACGTCTTGCCTTGCCTGCTATAATTTTAGTTGGAAGTATATGAGCACTTGGTTGACAAGCTTTTCTATCCCAATATAATCGCCTTATTTCTTCTCTTTGGTTTGGATCATAATCAAAAATTCGAGGTCTATCGGCGGGATCCGAGGGAAGAGTGTCTAAAGCAATTGTAATCGGTACCGAAGCCGAAGGAATATCAGTTGTGGATGCAGTTTGAGGTCCTTGTGAAGAATCAGTTGTGGCATTTTCTCTTGTAGATTCTTCACCAATAGTATCATTCTCGTTATCAAACGGAAGCTTTCTTTTTAAATAACTCCCAATTTTAGCCTACAATAAGCAAACTACAAATTAGAGCCATTACACGAAATCTTTTAAATACAAATCACACAATTTCATATCACTATTACATAATTATTAATCCTAACAATTGGTGAACAATATAAATAATATACGCATAAAAAAAAGACTATTACATGATTAATCCTAACAATTGGTGAACAATATAAATAATATACGCAACAAAAAAGGACGGTGCAAGTATAATAAACATTTGAAAACAACCAATTGGATGGTATATGTCCAACACTCGAAACTTGAACCTGTCATCATACTATCAATTTAAACAACCACTTGGATGATATATGTCCAACAAACTATTATAAACAATTGAATGATAATCTGATATATGTCGAACACTAACCTGTTTCATACTCTTTGATTTTTGATTATATAAAAATGTTAGGATAATTAGTGATTAATGAATAAACTTGTTTCATTGATAAACCTATTTCATTTTTGGGCTTTTGGGCTTTTGTGCTTTAATTTTTAAAATTTTTTTTCTTTGGGCTTTTGTTATATTGGGTCTTTTACAAAATTCTATATTTTTTTATTTGTAATTAAACCAACTAAATAATACTAGAAACACATTTTGATGCACCGGGTGCATTTAAGATACATTTTTAAAAAATCGATAATTTTTTCAAAAATTAACACTATATCGAAAAATTCCATGGGGTGCACGTGCACCCGCGGGCACCCCCTAGCTCCGTCCCTGACCATTGTGTCAGATACAACATTCTCACAGCTACCACCATCTATAATAACGCTACAAATTTTACCTTCACATGTGCAACGGGTGTGAAATATGTTATTTCTTAACCACGATTCATCCTGTTTTACAACTGCACTCATGGTTCGCTTAATTACCAGTAACTCACCTGTGTCGGCATATGTTATCTCTTCTTGGTCTGATGTCATCTTCTCATGCTCATCATCATACTCATCAAACACAGGGCCATCATCTTCTTCAATAAAAGTAACCATTTTTTTATTTGTACAATCGTTGGTAAAATGCCCGAGGCCTTGACACTTATAAGACCGTTTACTCGTTAATGATCCTCCTCCTTTACTGGAGTTAGGATTATGAGTTGATGTGCTGGAATTTCGAGTCGGGTTTGCACTTGAGCTTTCAATTTTTTTTCCCGTGCCAGTTCCTGTAAAACGACATGAGAAGCAAGAATTGGTAGTGTTACCTTTTTTCTTCAGTTGTGATTCCACCTTTTGAGCTAACTGACCAATACTGTTGTAGCTGAACAACATCAGAGATTTCGGGCTTTAACGCGGCCAAATAACGATCAATAGTCTCTTCATCTTCCTCAACCACATCACAACGTAGTCTCAAACGATCAAACTCGCTAGTGAATTCTTCCACTGAGATGCTTGTTTGTTTATAATTATGATACTCGATGAAAGCTTCCTGATGATATTGTACTGATAACGCTACACACGTCGTTCGGGGTCAAAGGAACTTCCTTTTCGTCGAGCAAGTTTTTCAACACCCTAGGCAGTGAACCTAATCGTTGTAGTGTAGTATTAGGGTAAGCCACGGGAATTGATATCGTTCTCTAGGGGAATAGGAATGCTAGTGAGGAGTTACTACGCTAAGGTTGGGGTTGAGGAAGATTATTTCTTTTTATCTTTTTATGTTTTTTAGGAAATGGAAAATTACGAATCTCGGGGTTTGGATTTGGGGGGTTGGTATTTCTACCGATTACTCTACTATCAAATTATCTAATTAACTAAGGTGAGGGTAGTCTATGTCTAATTATTGTGTGCTCGTATGATGATTTAAAGATGTGTTTACTTAGGTTTTATTACTCCTTAATTATCTCCTATTGATGGTTGAATTGTCACGTCCTTATTCTTAATCGCGTTGTGTGTCTAAGGTCGTAGGGTATGCGTTTATCCCTAACTCTTTGAAACTACCAAAGGGTCTCGTCTACAAAATCTCTAGGATTTATAAACTCTAACTCTAAGGTACTCTTTGGATAGTTTAGCCTACAACTACTCTAGGTGTTATAGTCTAAGGTTCACAAAGATTAATCAAGCATTAACTACACAACGAATGACCTATCGCATTACTAGATCATTAACAATTAAGATAAGAGACAACCAATCAATATTCAATAGTTAAGTTTCATATTCCCTAAGCAAACACACAAGTAAATTAGCCGGACATGGAGAACATGCAAGCATACACACAAATAATTGAAGACATAATTGAATTAATGAAGTAAAACACTTATCTTGGTGTAAGATAGGGTTTAGAACCCTAAAATACTGTACAAGACAGCCTTGGTTCGGTTTAGGTTCTTACTCCAAAAGACTACACACTGAAAACTAAAAAATTCGGATTCTATATATAAGATTACATTCGCGACGACGTCACCTTATGATTTGTGACGCCGTCGGGTCGCCGTCATTAGGGTTTCGTCTTGGCCACGTTAGTCTTGCGACGGCGTCACCTTATGCTTGTGACGCCGTCCTCTTCAGCCTCTGACGCCGTCTGGATCAAATCTAGGCCGTCTGAGTTGCGACGCCCTACTCTTTTAAAACCTGAAGGCGTCACTTGTAAATGAGCAATTTGGCTACTGAGCCGTCACAAAAGTTGTCCGACGGCGTCACTAATAACACCTGACGCCGTCCTCTTGTGTTCCAGCAGCTTGAGTGTCTCGATTCTTGACTTTGGCCATTTTCTTCGTATATCCGCGCCTTTTCGTCCAAATAAGTGTCATTCCAGCAATTTGCCTTCAAGAGACCTAAAAAGTGAAAAGGAACGATATTAAGTAATAACGGATGCAAAGTGATCAAATAAGGGCTTAAACGACCCCTCAAAAAGGTACATTTTAAAACCTTATCATGTACGGGCAAAATTTTAGCCATCAGTTTCTTTTTCATGTTACTCCAGTTCACTATCTTAGCTTTACCTTCTCGAGTACGTTGCTTTATGACGTGTTCCCACCAAATTGAGGCATTCTTCTTTAGCTTAATTGCCACTAATTTTACTTTTTGTTCATCACTTAGGTTTTTAATATCAAAAACTCGCTCAACTGTGTGTAACCAATCAATAAACTCATCCGGATGCGATTTACCTTCAAATTCAGGGATGTCGACTTTCACACCAAGGTTCTGAGGAAAGTTGTAACGTCCCGGCCTGAAACGACGATCTCTATCGAGCCGATGAACACCCCATGGGTTTTCATCTTCCTCATTGTTGCTCTCGGTTGAGTCGATGTCTGATCCCTCACTTTCTTCTTCATCGCGATAAGCCTCGCGAAAATCATCCAATCTGGCTTGTGCTAGCAGGCATTCCAATTCTTGGATTCGTCTTCCTTGAGCTGCGATCTCGAGATCCCGCTGTTCCCTACGGTTTGGTCGTGGTTCATCCTCATTGCGGTCGGCACCTTGACGAGGTTGCCCACGCGCATATCCACCTCGACGCCCTCGACGACCACGGGGTTGTTCTTCTGCCATAAATACGATTCAAAGCAACCAAAAGCTCCGATACCAATATGATGCCAGGGACAAGGATCTGATCAGCAGACTATAACAGAAAGTAGAACGCAGAGATTTGATCTGTGATCTCTCTGTTATTGTTTATTATCACCGGTGTTTTTCAATGGACAATGCCCTTCCCATCAAAGTGGGTGGTTATTTATAGCAAAGAAACTTAAAAAAAAGCAATTAAGTTTGACCATACAATGACCTAAACTTTTGGTTTCTTGACTTTCAGACTTCACACTCTTCAATGCTATCACTTGGTCTGAATCAAATATAAATACACATATAGGATATGAAATTATGAAATGCATTGTTGTACTATAAGCCATATAGAAGTTGTCCATATGTATGAGGTCTCAAGTTCAATTCATGTTAGTTGTATAACGTGCAACCTTGAAGTGACCACACCAACCTTCTGAAAAGGGAGGGCTTTAATTTACCTGTTTGAGTATGTATGGTGGTGGGTTCAAACTCATGGATTAGTCGGCCAAAAGGTGAGAAGTCATGGTTACCCAAGAAAATATATATAAGTAGTCCCTGTATGCCTGCCAAGTAAGAAAGTGTTCAATTAATCAAGGTATATCATTTTCAAGTAGGGGCATCACCTTTTATGGGGTCATTGTGATTAACTTCATATGCATTGGTCTCTGTCACATGCCTTGGTTTGTCTCATGTTCAAGTACTGGCATCGCCTTATCATGGGGACATTGCGATTTATTTCCCATGCTGACTGTTGGACAGTTGGCAGGGACACAATCGGTGGATTTCGCACACTTCTATTGATGTTGTATATATAATTTTATATCTAATCTGGGTGTGATTCTATATAAAATGTACCTTCAAGTTGTAAGTTGTAACTGCTCAGAAATGTATTTCATTGCTGATTTAGTAGAAAAAACTAATTTGTGTACTTACATCGCATTAACAAAAAAACTGTAGTTTAATTTCCTAAGAGTCTTGTATTCACAACCGTTTGGGTAAATATTGGTTTTGTCATAGGGAATTCAGTTGCCCAAAGGATGTAGGTGTTCATTGAGCGTTGCGATCCCAATCAGGACCAAAAATAAGACATCAAGCAAGTTGTGCAAGAAAGGCATGAATCTTTAGATTTTTTTTTAGATTTGGATTTTCCAAGGACCAACTATGACAAGACATTAATGTTGGACCTAAATATAGGAATGGGATGTGAGTCATAAGAAAATAGTAAACATGAAAATTCCGTTTTGTATAAATGATAAAATGGTATATTCATGTGATAAATTCTTTACTAGCTAGCTGAATGAAGAAATTGTTTGGAGGTGAATACTTATGAGTTATGACACATATCAATGCACCAATTTTATAACATAAATTCCATTCCAGTATCCGAATTATGTACGTCTTTAAGCTCAAAATTTTCATCTCAAATACTAAATTATGTTTGATTATTGGTATAAAATCAAATTGTGTAAGCACAACATTAACTTTACCCAATCCCGCCTAAGCATGAGACAGGTAGGATGTATATTTAACTTTTTCCAGAATTGAAATAAAGAATATTAGAAGAAGGGAGAGTAAATTTCCTTAAAGGTTTAGATTGACTGAAAACTCTAGCTTTGTGCATTTTTTTTTGTGCCGACGGACTCTTCAAAAATCTAGCCCCAAGTAATGAATATCGAATGAGGAGTTGAGATCGAACACATGTTCCAGTGATACTACTGGTTCGATGCTCCATTGTTAAGTAAGAGATTATTTATCTAAATGGGTCGACAACAAATAGTCTCTTCCATATTGCAATGTCAAATATCATAGTCCAGGTGTGATCACAATCCTAACGCATTGTGTCAGAATTGTAAGTTTGTATAAAAACTGGAATATATCAAAATTCTTACTTGAAGACTAATTAGTCTGATACGAGTTGAATAAATTTCTCTATTGATTGTTCAAAAGATATAGTCAGTAAATAGATACTTATAGCATCCAATCTTTCTCATAAAAGTATCAAATATTTAGTAGTCAATTGTGCAAAATCGAAGACATGGACAAGAAAACCTGATACGCTACGCATTGAAATCAAAAAGTCATATCAATGCATACGTCTATCATTGATACAACTTCTTGAGCCATTAAATCTTTTGATGGTGGATGGACAAAATATCACATATTTGTAAATTATCGCATGCATATAAATGATTAAAATGGGGTCATTTAGACTAATTGTAGATTAAAATTAAAATGTTCTTAAATAATAAGGTTCTACTCTTAGATATGATATACAAGGAGCAATATATTGTGTTTTTCTCTTTCAAATCCCATGCCTCGAAAAGTGACCAATCGATTACAATAGCAACACATAACCATTAGGCCACACAAAGGCACAAAGACCAATGAGACTCGAAGGAAAACATGTTTGTTACATTCAATTGTCGTTCCATAAACCGAACCCTGTTACATTGTCTCTCGAAGGAAAACAGGTTTGTTACATTCATTATCTTGAAAGATGATCCAAGCCCTTCTAAGCAGGACCAGTTTATGCCGATTGACTTTATGGCCGAAAGGTCAGCTGATTAATATCGTTTTCTTTGCAAACTATGGAAAAGCCAATGATAAGTCTTAATGATCATATATTCCCTTTGTAAAGTTGAGTTGAAATTCCTTTGAAATCTCTCCAGACAGGAACATATTCTTAAATTTCATTCTTGATTTTGTGCTTATCACACACGCGTCGCAGTGACATTAGGCTACGTGATACCACTTGGATAGAGAAAATGCTTGATTTTTTCCAAAATTCTTTTGGCTCCATTCTAATAAATTGGCTATAAATATGATATTTAGAAACAACAATAATTGCCATCACAAGTTCTTAACTAGATATCAAGTGGCTGAATGTAGGACAAGTGAGGGTTTACATGAAGACAAGAGTATCGTTTGGTAGCCAAGGATGACTTGCCTGTTTCTTGTTTTCAAAGGGTTCAATGATTTAAGACCCTTTGTTTGGTTGATTATCAGGCAGTCTCCTTGGCTAACCTTACAGTCTCTTCTCTCTTATGCCAACCCTTCTCTTGTTTCATTGTTATATTTACACTTTGGTGAAATTCATAAAGTTGTCTCCTCTTACATGCGTGCCAGGTACGCCATGTCAGTATGCCAACGTACACCATGTCTAAGTGTCTAACGTAATTCACCTTGCTCATGGTCATATGATGCATTGATTCCCATCTGAAAACACTTTCCCGTCCTTAGGAATGACATCATGGTAGAACAAGACTTTCTCATATCAAACTTTTTTTCATTGGTTTGTATCATATGCCGATTAGAATATTGTTTATGAACTTTTTTGTTTCATTTGTTGAGTTAGATGGTTGATGACTAATGCATCAATAATTTAGCTAGTATGGTGCTGATGAAGAACACAAGTGATTGGATGCTTCTTTCATCCTGGTTAAATATTTTTGGATTAATCATAATTCTTAATTATTTATTAATATAAATCAAAGATAATTAAAATCCTTTAATTATAATCATTATAATCATTTATATCTAATCCGGGTCATTGTGATTTATTTCATATGCATGGTCTGTATTATATGCATTGGTTTGTCTCATGTTGACTATTGGACAGTTGGTAGGGGCACAATGGGTGGATTTCGTGCCCTTGTTGTGTTTATATCTAATCCGGGTGTGATTCTATACAAAATGTACCTTCAGCTGGTAATAACTCAGAATGAAATGAGTTGTTTCCTAAGAGTTGTATTCGCAACATTTTCGGCAATTCTTGGTTAGTTTCGAGACGTTAAGAATGTGGGAGTTCATTGAGTGTTGTGATCCCATATAAGATATCAAGGAACACTATTTTTGGTTGAAACTAAATTGTTCATGGAACAAGGCCAAAATCATCGAGATTTTTTTTATAGATTTGGCTTTTCCAAGTTAGGCTCAGCTATGATAAGATGCCCACTAAGAAGAAAAATAAAAATAAGAAGAATGAGAAAAGTTTTTAGCCACACATTTCAAATGAAGAAAGAGAACTTCATGGGAGATGCATCTCTTTTTATAGCTGCATCGGAAATCTGCGAATGTGGTTATTTCTCATCATTTTTATTTTATTTTTGTTTCTTATTTGATCCTTACTAATAACAAGATATAAATGTTGGACCCAAATGGAGGACTGAGGTGTGAGCCATAAAGGAGCAGCATGAGTTCAGTATTTTGATTTGAAAAAAAATCTTTAATAGTAAGTTGAATGAGAAAATAGGTTTTTCCAAAATTTGACTCAATATAGTAATGTGGAACACACACATCCACACATCTGAAAATTATTGGAGAAGAATAGAAAATTATTTTCAAAAGATAACAAACTATATCGTGCGAGAATTATTGGGATTTTTCAACATCAAAATTGTTACTTGCAGACGTTAGTTTAGATATAAGTTGAATGCTTTAGGGCCCGTTTGGTTTGGTTGAATGGGAATGAGACTATGACTTTCAAAGTCATAGTTCATGTTTGTTTTGTTTTGTTTTGTGGGCCCGGTAATGAAATGGGTATATCATAGTCATAGATTCATTACACACCAATTTGGTGTCTATGAAATCCATTCCCGTGGGCCCTTCTTTTTTCCACTACAAAATTCTAATATCTATACATTTTTTCATACCATATTTTATCAACCAAACATAAACAATCGTAATGATACACTTTTTCATACCCATTATCATTCCACCTCATTCCAAATCCGATACCCATTGTCATTCCTAACAACAAACCAAACGGGCCCTTAGTGATATTCAGAAGAATAATCAATCAAAAGATACTTGTAGCATCCATTCTAGCTTTTCCTTTTCATTAAAGTACAAAATCACTTTTCATTAAAGTACATAATCAACTATTTAGTCTTAAAGCAATTTTGCAAAACTGAACATATATATATGGACAAGAAAACTTGATATGCTACGCAATGACATTAAGAATTCATATCAGGCATTTGTCTATCATTGATAGAGCTTGGAGGACCATAAATCTTTTTATGACGGATCATGGATGGACAAAATATCACATATTCGTAAATTATCCCATGCATATATTTTAATATTTCAATGGGAGACTTCTTTGAATAATAGGACAATTTAATGCTCTTAAATTTCCAAAATGTGCTACTCTTCATTTTGACCAAAATCAAAATGAACAAGTCGTACATAATGGGTGGGTGAGGAGCAAAATAGAGGGCACTCCTCACGTGTGAGTGCATTATGCGCCTCCTTCTCACTCGTGGAAAAAGTGATTTTGGCGTAGTCCACACTACAACACAAACGAGCTAATGCAATTGTCAATATCCGTTGCAAATCAGTTGCAAACAGCTATTTCAATGGATTTGCAACAGATTTTGACTATTGCATAAAGGCACAATGCAAATTTATTTTGCAATGGAATTCCAATAGACATAAATAATTGCAACAGCCTTTGCAATGGAAGAAAAATTGTTGGAAAATTAGGGAATTTTTTTGTAGTAGTGCTAGTTATGGCGTTTGTTTGTGAGTATTGTGTGTGTTGTATATTGTTACAAGTTTAGTCTACATATTAGCTTATTGCTAAAGTCCATGGGTCTTAGTGTTAATGTTTAGTCAAGAGTCAACTAGGAATAATAAAGCTTGAGTCCCAAGCTTCACGCTTTCCTTTTTTCTGTTTTTAGAACCGACTTAGAAGTCCTTGTTAGATCGGTTTTACCTCCCCCTCATCTCTATAAAAGGAGCTGAGGGGGGGAAGGGTCTTGTATGTCATTCTTTCAAGCTTAATCTAAACGTTTGATTAAGGGTAATCACGTGTGCTAGTTCTTTATAGTCGATTATTACTTTGTTGTGGTGTGTCAAAGTTCTTCACTGAACCTGTTATCCGTGTTCTAGTTTTTCGGGTTGTTGTATGACTTTACAACAAGTGGTATCACGAGCTTTGGTTTGAAGTCGAGGAAGCTAGGTTCGATTCGGTGAAGGTTGTTTTGGTTTTCGTTTTACTGGAAGGAGCATAAGGTTTTTCTGCTTGGGCTACCAGGTTTGACAAAAACTAGAAAAGTTATTGTTTCCGGTTCATAAGCACTAACGGAAGCAACAGGGAGATCGACTAAAAAGGGTTCTTAAGTTTTTGATTTGTCGAGGTTCGACACGGATTATAGAAAACTTAAGGGTTGTTGATTTTCGGGTTATAGAAGATCGACAAGAAGTTTCTGGTGTCGTTTCGGGTTTTCGCATGTGATATTGTCGAAGAAGAAGACATGAGTAGGTTGGTTAATACTTTTGGAGGGAAGAATAATACTCCCTCCGTCCCTAAATAAATGTCCAGTTTGACTTTTCAGAGTCAAACTGGTTCAACTTTGACTGTAAATATTTTTTTTTGTGTTATATAATACTTGATGAAAAACTATACTAATGAAAAACACACTTAAAACCCAATCCATTCATATATTTTTCATCAAGTATTATATAACACCCGCAAAAATAGATAAGGTCAAAGTTGATCCAGTTTGACTCTGAAAAGTCAAACTGGACACTTATTTAGGGACAGAGGTAGTAATAAAAAAAATAAAATCTTAAATCGTTTAATTAATCAATTTATTACGGTGTCGCACGTGGTATATTATTTTAATTAATTTGTAATTGTGATGTTTTAAATTATCACAAAGGTTTATCAAATTAATTAATGGTTAAAGAATGACGGGTGCCAAGTTTGACATCGAGAAATTTGATGAAACTGGTGATTTTCGGGTTATGGAGGATCAAGATGCGTGCTTTATTAATCCAACATGGATGTGAAGCAGCTCTGGAGGTTTTACCCGTGGATATGGATGCTGCAGCGAAAGCTGAGCTAAACAAGAAGGCTCACAGTGCCGTGATTTTGTGTTTAGGTAACAAGGTTCCGAGAGAGGTTACCGGGGAGACGACTGCAGCGGGGGTTTGGACCAAGCTCGAGACTTTGTACATGAAAAAGTCCCTGGCCAACAAGTTGTACCTGTAGAAGAAGTTGTATACATTCTACATTCCGGCTGGACGAAAGATTTCCGAACATATAGATGAGTTCAACAAAATCGTTCTTGATTTAGCAAATATTGAGGTAAAATTCGAGGATGAAGATATTGCTTTATTATTACTCACTTCTTTACCAGCATCATACGAACACTTTGTGGATACCTTGCTTTATGGACGGGAAGCTTTGACTTTGGAGGATATGATGGCCACACTGAATTCAAAGGAAATCAAAGAAAGGTCTAAGGAGAAGGGGGATGATGGTGAAGGGTTATACGTGAGGGGAAGAACTGATCACAGGAATTCACATCAGTTTAGGGGAAAGTCAAGATCAAAGTCTCGAGGTGGAAGACTCAAGTGCTATATTTGCCAATCTGAGGAGCACTTGAAGAGAAACTGTCCAAAGAATAATCTTAAGAAGTCAAATGGTTTCGTCAAGAAAGATGATCAGCCAAGCTCTAGTGGTTCGATTTATGACGGTTCTGAGGTGATTATGGTGATGAGTGCAGAAGCATTGCTGGATTGGATTATGGATTCAGGAGGTTCATACCACATGACACACATGTTAGATTTATTTTTTGATTTTCTAGAATGCAATGGGGGCAAAATACTACTGGGTGATAACAGGGAGTGCAAAATTAGAGGTATTGGCAAAGTAAGGGTACAACTGAAAGATGTGCCAAGTTTTGTGTTACACAATGTCAGGTGTATTCCTGAATTGAAAAGAAACTTGATATCGCTGGGAACTCTTGAAAAAGAGGGATATACCATAAAATTGCAGTCGGGCAAAATCAAGGTGATTAATGGTTATAAATTTATTTTATCTGAAACCCGAAGGGATAATTGCGTAAACTCTTTGGATGGCCATGCAGTAGCAGGTGAGCTTAATGCTAGTGTTGAAGAAAAAGACAGTCTTGCGCAAGTTTGGCACAAAATACTGGGACATATCAGTGAGGCGAGACTATAGGTGCTGGAAAAGCAGGAGCTGTTTGGCAAGAAGAGTTTAGGTAAGCTCGATTTTTGTGAGAATTGTGTTCTGGGAAAGTCGCACCGAGTCAGTTTCGGTTTAGGAAGGCACACTACTCAGGGAGTGATAGACTATGTTCATTCAGACTTATGAGGTCCGTCTCATGTGGAATCATTGGGAGGTAAGAGGTATTTCTTATCTATTGTTGATGATTATTCTAGAAGGGTATGGGTTTATATTCTTAGGTTCAAACACGAAGCGTTTGGAAAGTTCAAAGAGTGGAAGCAGTTAGTAGAGAATCAGACTGGGAGGACAGTTAAGAAGCTTAGGACAGATAATGGTCTTGAGTTATGTAACCGGGAGTTTGATCAACTATGCACTGAGAGTGGATTGCTAGACATTTGACAGTTGCCGGGACGTCGCAACAGAATGAATTAGCCGAACGGATGAATAGAACTCTCATGGATAAGGTACGCTATTTATTAATTCAGTCTGGATTGCCCAAGACCTTCTGAGCGGAAGCGGCATGTAGGACCGCATATCTCATAAATAGGTCACCATCGACAGCGATTGAGATAAAGACACCTATGGAGATGTGGTCGGGACATCCAATATGGGATGTTAAGGATTTTTGGCTGTGTCGCATATTCACATGTTAAACAAGGTAAGCTCGAGCAGAGAGCGGTAAAATGCGTTCTTTTGGGGTATCTTGAGGGTGTGAAGGGGTACAGGCTATATAGGCTTGATAATGAATCACCTAAAATAGTCACTAGCAGGAACGTGGTCTTCAATGAAAGTGTCATGTACAAAGACACGTTGAAGAATTCTGGTGCAAGTACTGATAAGTCTGTTGAGGAATTACAGGTTGAGGTGAAACTGCAAAGGTTAAATAATCATACGCTTGAGGAAGATCAGACAAATAATCAAGAAGATCAGACAGATGACCAGGAAGATAGCAATGATGAAGATGCAAAGGATCAAGAAGCTGATCAGACACCGGATCTCACAGATTATCAGTTAGTTCAGGATAGAGAGCCAAGGACAAGAACGAAACCTTTGAGGTTTCGAGATGAGAGTAATATGGCTGCTTACGTGTTTGCTGCAGCAGAGGAAGAAGATACTCGTGAACCATTGACATACCAGGAGGCAGTTGCTTGTGAAGATAGTTCTAAGTGGAAAGCTGCTATGGATGAAGAAATGGATTCTCTGAGGAAGAATAAGACCTATGAGTTAGTAGATCATCCAGCTGGGCAAAAGTTGGTGAGTTGCAAATTGCTATTCAAGACAAAAGAAGGGATTGAAGGTGTTCAAAATCCTAGGTATAAGGCGAGGTTGGTAGCTCGTGGATTCACACAGAGGGCAGGTATTGACTACAATGAAGTATTTTCTCCGGTAGTTCGACAATCCGGGTATGTCTGGCCACGTGTTAGGTGGGTACTTCAAGCTGTCATTGAAGGATTGACCGGTTAGGGATTGTGATGTTGAAAGGATGAGTAGGGTTCCGTATGAAAATGCGGTTGGGAGCTTAATGTACTTGATAGTGTGCACGAGGCCAGACATAGCGTATGCGGTAAGTGTAGTTAGCATATATTTGGCGAATCCAGGTAAAAAGCATTGGGAAGCAATGAAGTGGATTTTGAAATATTTGCAGGGCCCTGCAAACATGGGTTTGGTGTATGGAACAAATCGCGGCAACCATGTGGATGTAACAGTTTTTGTTGATTCAGACTACGCTAAGGATCCGGATAAAGGTAAGTCTATCACTGGTTACACATTTTTAGTACAGGGATGTGTTGTAAGCTGGAAGGCAACGCTACAATACTTGGTGGCTCTTTCAACTACAGAGGCGGAGTATGTGGCCCCTACGGAGGCTGTGAAGGAAGCTATTTGGCTAAGGGACTCTTGGATGAGTTGGGCGTGGAGCTTAACACCGTGGCAATTAATTGTGATAATCAAGGCGTGATTCACTTATCACAGAATCATGTTTTTCATGAGAGGACTAAGCACATAAATGTCCGTTATCACTTTATCAGAGAGGTTTTGGAAGCAAAGACGGTCGAAGTTCTCAAAGTGGGTACCGAACACAATGTTGCGGATGCCTTGATGAAGGTGGTACCTGGACATAAGTTTCAGTACTGCTTGGAGTTGTTGAGTGTCGGTGTAGGCTAATATAAAGACTAAGGTGGAAATTGTTACAAGTTTAGTCTACATATTAGCTTATTGCTAAAGTCCATGGGTCTTAGTGTTAATGTTTAGTCAAGAGTCAACTAGGAATAGTAAAGCTTGAGTCCCAAGCTTCACGCTTTCCTTTTTTCTGTTTTTAGAACTAACTTAGAAGTCCTTGTTAGAGTCAGTTTTACCTCCCCCCTCATCTCTATAAAAGGAGGTGAGGGGGGGGGGGGGGGGGTCTTGTATGTCATTCTTTCAAGCTTAATCTAAACGTTTGATTAAGGGTAATCACGTGTGCTAGTTCTTTATAGTCGATTATTACTTTGTTGTGGTGTGTCAAAGTTCTTCACTGAACCTGTTATCCGTGTTCTAGTTTTCGGGTTGTTGTATGACTTTACAACATATATATTTAAACAAATCTTGGGTATAAGTAAATGTCGAATGAGGGTTATGTACGAGAGTGTGAGTGATGGGTGAGTTAGAGGGAAGGGGATGATGTGATGTTGAGACGGCAGTAAGAACGGCTCAAGCCTTTTGGGGGTCTAAAGCAAAGTTTTATAATAAGACTTTCGTTGTTAACTTATCACGAACGAATAACCGTTCATGAACAAAAAATAACAAAACTTTAGGCCCTAATTAAGTCCTAAATAGTTTTAGTGAATTAAGTGAATCAGGGGTCTTAAATATTGAGACTTAACAAAGGAGGCCAAGAAAAGATGTGACCAACTATATATATATACTA
The DNA here is from genome assembly GCA_019973895.1 of Chrysanthemum seticuspe. Classification (NCBI taxonomy): domain Eukaryota; kingdom Viridiplantae; phylum Streptophyta; class Magnoliopsida; order Asterales; family Asteraceae; genus Chrysanthemum; species Chrysanthemum seticuspe. The sequence goes on from BPTQ01000004.1 coordinate 232,739,014, forward strand.
GCTTCATAGCCCGCCCGGATGGGCGGGCTAGCTTCATAAAATAACATAACGAATTCTAACTTGACGTACATAAATAATATATAACATATAAATAATGAATAATGACAAACACAAAAATTGGAAGAATAACAAACACGAAAGTGTTTATGTAATATATGTAAAAATAAGAATGAAAAGTGTGATAAAAAAATATAATAGATGGTCCTTATTCATATACAAAATAAAACTTTTGTTTACACAATGTTTGTTGTGGAGTTTGTTTATTCACCGTATTTGTTGTGGAGCTTTTGTCAACAATAGTTTGCTTCAAGTACCTCTCCATTTGTGTAAGAAGTGTTCCATCTATGATGCGGCACAAAACACGGATAGCATTTGCTCGATACACATCAGTCTTGCTATTCATATCCTTGATAATGCGGATTGTGACAATACTTACCAATGCATACAACATATAAATAATTAGCTTTAGATTGTGCTTTGTCTTACATGGGTCAAATTAGATAATTAGCTAAACAAGAATTGCCCCTGGGATACTGCACTCACAATGCATACAACACGTAGGGTCACTGTAATTAATGATTTAGATTCTTATTATAATCCTAACCAAGTCAGTCGTTATTTATGATTTTATTTTAGTGGAGAATAAATTGTTTGCGATCATGACATGTAGCACGATATGACCCATTTTAACACAAACACACTTTGACGCGCTACCGAAAAAGAATCCGTTTTGCTGGCTCAACATGAAATGATTAAGTCACTGTAAATGAAAAACAGATAAAATACCTTCGTAGTGCTTCTGGCAAGTGTAAGTGACTGATCCACAGCTCAACATCATGTCATCTAAGTGACATTTTCAGCCGCCTATCATAAACGTCAAACATGCAGATCATGCATACTAAATAATTATACATATCTTCAGTCAATAATGGGTTAAAACTTATAAGTTTCTCTACTTTTATATATACAAATATTACCTGCATCCGAGACCTGGAAAAATGTTCTTCATGTTTCCAATAAGAAGTGCAAAAATTAGGAGTCCAAGCCCAATAATGCCCATTGTAAAAAGGACTTTCCATTCAAAATAACTTGGAACTTGATTCCCAGCCAGTGTGACTGATTTGCTTGAAACAATAACTCTTGTTGATTGATTTGCTAATAAGCTATTCCCAAACACCCTTAAATACAAAATATTAAGGAAATTAAACTTTTAAGCAAATTCCAAATACCCATAAACATACAAAAGTCAGTAAAATGAAAATCTCAAACACCCATAATTAGGAATAGGTCAAGGTTTAGCAAAATGACACTTTTAAGCATCCGTTACAGCGGTAAGAATCCCTTTAAAACTTCTTGCTAATCATACATCAATTTTCTATTCATACTTGGTTTCTTCAACATTTGAATGACAAGTTGAGAGCTTGCTCCACCTGCTTTTGGCTCCAACTCGTGACCCCTTCCACCAACTATTTCTTTTGGTCCTCTGAAAGCTCGATGTGATCACCATTAATCACTGCCCAGTTTTCATAGTACACCACATTTGGTATTAACTGCATAACAAAAAGAGCCAAACTTTGATCTCTACATGAACCAATACACTTAAAACAATACTATTTTTTCTATTTAACTTGCCAGAAATAACCATAAACTAAGTGACTTAGCTAAGTTATACATAAATGGTTTAAAATAGTCGGCTTTAGATGAGAAACAAAGAAATGAGGGGAAAAAATGGATAAGACCATGTGGTAGACCGAACCGCATTCACAGGGTCCATACCCAAGATAAAATGATTGATGAAAACTTATGAAACTACTGGAATTTTGTACATTCCAGCACTTCCTCCAATCACCCGGGTGTTAAAATCACTGAAAGAGAAATATCAGCCACGCTCTTGAACACAAGAGTTGGATTTAAGCACCACAACTAAAAGTACAGGGCAACTCCTCTAGAGGGAGTCCTGTTTATGACAACGGCTAATTAAATACATTTTACTACTGAATCCTATTATTATCATAACTTGATAATACTAACTCCATGGTAAAGGCTAAAGCCAGAACAATATACACAAGTTCCATGTTCTTAAGCGTAGACATGTGAGGCTAATTGTTTCCAAATAAATATACCATAAACATTTATGTTAACAACTTAGCAGCTTCACTTTTGGTGGTCTAACATTGCTAGGCAAGTTGATAATCACATATGTGTATCCCCTTTTCAGAGAAAAAGTAGGTAAGCGAACTAAAAAGACCTATGGAATAAAAGAAAACAAAAAAGGATGTTATGAGATCCACATCTTTAACCTGATCTATACATATATAAATTTAAGCTAAATATAAAGAATTTGCATATTAACAGTAAAAATTTTAGATAACTAAAGAAATCCAAAACTCCTATACATGGTAAATATAGCGAGGTACTGAAATTGAAAACAAAATAGACATACCAATTTGTTTGCCAAAGCCTGTAAGTCAATTCTTGGAATTAACTTCACAGTGACTCTCTGTCTCACATTATCCACATCCATAACCTACAAGAGAAGAGGCTTCAGTTAACTTGACTAATCCCCATCAAGAAGAAAAGATTAGATATATGCACTAACTTTCCATATGAAGATAATACAGGTGGCAAGATAGGCATCATAAGAAACGGGTAACAACAATTACTTGTTCTAGTATTTCTGATAGCAACTATTGTATCTCCATAGCAGATGCCATACATGATCAAGCATTTGGGACAGGGCCAAGCAGGCCAGCAATTAAAGGCTGCAGAGGAATATTTAAGTGAGTAATTATATAAATATAAATTCATGATTGAATAAAAAGTATATGAAAGTTCAGGAAAATTACTTGTGGTGATTGTATCAGAAAATGCTCTAGACCCCTCGTACGCTCGACTCTAAAGCATCCGTAGCATATACTGTCCATCTCCATTTGCCAATACGTTAAACCTTAATTTAGTTCTTTCCTGAAACAAATGTAAGAGTTCAAAAAGAATATTATAAAATGCAAGTGTATACCATATCCGTAAGAGTACAACCACATATAAATGTAACATAAGATACATATATTATATCAGCTCAAATGTGTTCCTATTTAGCAATTTTTAGCTTTCTTGTATTCTTCAGAAAATATCAGTCAAAACCTTAAATATAAGCTTACTTGGCTAGACATAGGCAATTCCTTTTAGCATATGTACACGTTTTCAAATTTAGAGGTCTTATACTTTTGTGTTAATTTTTCTCTCCCAAAAGCTTCATGTTCCTTAAATATGTAATTATCCTCTTTTAATGCATTCAAAATCATAGATAAAGAAACCAAAATTAGATAAATTTATACACAAACCAACATAACCTTCATGGTAAACACTGAGCAAAAATGAACATACTTTATACCAAATCAACAGACAGCGGTGGGAAAAACCCTCAAACCGAGCCGAAATAATCATCATCCAATAATTAGGGTACAAAGCCTGAAAACCCCTGAATGAAGAAGGTTCGATACATAAAAAACAATTTATATATGAAAAAGTAAAAAAGATAACTGGTTAATTTTTTAAGAATCAAATGTACCTGGTGGGAATAAATGTAGAAACATGAGATGGATTAGAGAGGAAATGGCCAAAAATTATAAAACAAACATGGAATGAATTGATTGTTTGTTATTGATTGAGATAAAATGGCCTACTTTGTAGGTGAGACATTTGAATGAACTTATTGTAACAGTTACCATGGTTTGACCGGCTTGAATAGGAATTTCAATTAGGAGCGATTGAGTAGGGATTTTGTTTTGTGGGAAGTGTTTTCATTGCCTATCAATTTGATATTGCAATTTGAACCACAACTTGTGGCATGCTCCACCGGTTGAGGCGCTTGTCTATTGATCTTTAGACCGAGTTCGAATCCTACAACTTACAATTTTTTAAACATATAGCCGGATTTGTGCCATCTAAGCATTTCCATGTCATCATTATAGTGCCATGTAAGCATTAGTGACGTGTCATACTTAGTCCCATATATATGTATAGATAGATAGATACGAGGTTTTAAGAAATCAGAGGCTTTAGAAAGTTGAGGGCCTAAAACCCTAGCTTTAGTTGCTCTACCCTTGGATCACATTTCGGAATAAGCAAGAGACCTTTGGTGAGTGAGGATCACACATGGTCTAACATAATGTGTTGTCTAGACGTCATTTCTAATTTCCCTTTTGATTAGAAATTTGGATAGTTATTTATTTATTTATTATTATTTTTTATCACGAGTAAGGTTTTGTGATAGTTAATTTAGTACATATTTAATCAAATGATCAGTTCATTAAGTTTTCGATCATATTTATAAGGTTCTGCTCTTTAGATATGATATACAAGTATTAAGTATAGCAATTGTGTAGAAGTGTAGGACATTTTGACAAAGAGCAATGATACTCGAAGGGAATTGAATCAGGTTCGTTACGTTCTGTTTTTGTTCCATTAACTGAACCTAGTTACATTGTCTAAGAGATACATTATCCAGAAAGATGATCCCAGCCCTCCTAAGCAGGACAAGTTTATGCTGATTTATTTTATGGCCTATAGGTCAACTGAGTGATATTGTTGTCTTTACCAACTATGGAAAAGCCAATGAGAAGTCTTGATGATCATTCCCTTTGTAAAGTTGAGTTGAAATTCCTCTTGAAATCTCTCTTGACCGGATTCTAAAATTTCATTCTTGATTTTGTTCTTATCACACACTCGTCGCAGATCAAGACATTAGGCTACATGATCTACTCAGGTTGAGAAAATGCCTGAATTTTTCAGATTCTTTTGGTGCTATTTGAATGAGATGGCTATAAATATGATGTGTCAAAACCACAAGAATTGCCATCATAAGTTCTTAACTAGAAATTGAGTGGCAAGATAAGAGATGTATTGCATGAAATGAAGAGTTTCGTTTGGTAGCCAAGGATGACTTGCTTGTTTCTTCTCTCTCAAAGGGTTCGGTATTTTTAGATCTATGATTTGAGACCTTTCGTTTGATCGTTTATCAGGCAGTCTCCTTGGATAATCTCGCAATCTCTTCTCACTCATGCCAACCCTTTTCTTGTTTCATTAAACCAATTTCTTGGTTAAATGTTTTATTCAAATTTGTTGAAATGATATTTGTGTGTTGTCTTATATGCATCAAAGGTGAGTTTTTTGTTTGTTGTAGCATGATAGCTTCATGACTAGCTTTTAGTGTCATTCAGCTAGCTTGGTCGTACGTGGTCGTATGCTCATGTTGTTACTTTCTCCTCACGTACTAGGTATGATCAATCATACCATTTTGAGGTTTAAATGTATTTTATTGGAAGCATGCTGCATTTGCATATACACTCATTTCTACCGTTCTAGCTACTTCTCATTTTTATGTTGATTCAACTTCAATTTTGAGACTAACAAATAATGAGTAGGTGCAAGTAGGGGTGTTCACGGATCGGGTAATATCCACGGTAACCGAAAACCGAAACCGAATCGAACCGAAAATAACTGAATCGAATTTGTAACCAAACCGAATTGGTCAAAACCGAACCGAACCGAACTAAATATTTGGTTAACGGTTTGGATATGGTTTTGACAATGAAAACCGAAAACCGAAACGAAAACCGAATTCACATAAAATATATATTTTTTCTATATATATATGAAAAAAATCACTAAAACTCTCTTTTAGTATATAAATATAACATGATTTAAGCTTGAAAAAATATTTTGTGCTAAAAATATATATAATTAAATAAAAAAATAATTAAAATTATATAATTCGGGTTATTCGGTTCGGTTTTCGGTTATAGGGGTTCGGTTTTCGGTTATTCGGTTCGGTTGAATCAAATTTGAATTCGGTTCGGTTCGGTTTTCGGTTATACCCAGAAAAATTTTTTAACCGAACTAACCGAACCGAATAAACCGAGTAACCCGATAACCGAACCGATGAACACCCCTAGGTGCAAGTGTAAAATTACTTTGGCTTAGAATCTTGGTGATCATAATTATGATTAGCTGTTGGGGAATAAGCCTTCATTTTAACTTGGGAAGTTGATGTAACAATTAATATATTACTTTATTAGTATTAATTATAATTAAATCTTCAAACGTAACGTTTGCGATCCTATAGGCTCAAGTTCGAAACCGGGCATACGTTTATAAAATATGTTCACAATCCAACAACTCCCACTTGTACATATTTTAATATATGTAATGACATTAGTTAGCGTCTAAAAACACGCTAATGCCTCCAGAACAACTAGAGTGTGGTTTCACGAAGCACTTTTAATGATTCATCATTATCTTATCCTTTTGTTTCTAATACTACGTTAAATATGGATATGGATCTAAGTCATTCCATAACTTAACTATTATGTTTCTCGTTATATTCTGATTGATCAAGATTACCAAATCATCGGGAAGTAATCCAGATCGATCTTGGTTGTGGCCACACAAACACCTTGTCAATCCTACGAGGGGCCCAGTAGTATTATACTTCAAAACAAATTCAAAAGAACAATATTTGACTACAAGCATAACTCATGGATTTCACAACACTTCTGAAAACGATCTTTATTACTACCAATTACGGATAGCATTAAACTGCTTCATAGAAATAGGCTCCACCCACGACCGTTCCATCTTGCATATCTTGATATGCAAGATGGAACGGTCGTGGGTGGAGCATATTTCTATGAAGCAGTCTAAGGATAAATAAAGTTTATCATTCACATTATTTAAATGATGAAAAAGATCCATAAAGTACAATAATGTCGGTTGGGATAAGTCCGAAATACAACCTTTGAATATCATGTGAGTTTGGCAGGACCTTCCTAATATACAAAGTATATTTTTATCAAATACCTCAGATTTGTCTTAATTCAAACATATTCCCATATGATTAATTGACAATGGACATTTATAATAACATAAGTTATTCATGGATTAAACATGAAAATATAGGATACAATCTATTATAAATAAAAACAAACGTACCAAGTACTTTAATTCATTAAAATAATAATTGTTTAATATATCCCTTATCCAAATACTAAATAGATCAATGCATGATGATTCTAGTTAATGAATTATGCCTCAAGTCATGACAATCATACTTGTTGACACGACATACATCCAACTAAATTTGATTTATCAAAATTTTGAGAATACTTATTTCAAGAATTCGAAGTTCTTGTATGTGTGCATTCAAATATCTTGATATTGCCATATAATATTGCATAAGGTGTGAGACAACATCAAACACCTATTTATGATAATCATCTTTCAAACTTTAGAAGTTTAAATTATTCTTATTCTTTTATAAATAATGCAACTATGCTCTTACTAGTCTACATGGTCATTATCAAGGATGAAATTCTACCATGACTATTATTGAGTGCCATCTCAATTAAACCAACATCATTGTATACAACCAACAATATGCTCCTTTTATAAACATCCGTAAAATTCAGTTATTGTATAATGTGCCTTCCAAAACTTCAAGTTTGTTGCTATGAAAATTACGCAACAATTACCGTATATAATCCATAGAATCTGGGAAATCGCTCCTAGCCGTGGAATGCAATTCTAAATCCAAACATATTCTATTAAGATTTTATCTAATAACTTTCAATGTTGTCAAATCGTCTTGTATTAAAGCATGATACAACAATTTTAATATACAACATGATGTACATAATGAATATTTGAGCTAGACTTAAGATCTCATTCATGTATTATCTTATCAAAATATATGTATCCATTGAGACTTTTTAAATGATATGCCATGTTCTAATTAACTTATTTACCGAACATGTTTGTAACAATAAACATTTATACTAAGGTTGTATGTTTTACTTCCTAAATCTTTCAAGTGAAGTTTCATTCCAAGCTTAACATTATCTTAGAATGTTACTGCCCATATGTTATACAACATATATAATTTAAGAAAATAAACATAATACTCCTACTAATTTTAAATAAAAACATGGATTTAAGATTTAAACATAAGACTCATCTCTTAGATGCGTGCATTGATCCATACTTGGGTTCTTGCATTTTGTACACTTTCAAAGATTATATGAATTTTTAAAACTCTTGATTACTTACCGTCCTCGCTTAAGTAATCACACAAGAAGGAGTTTTGATATTCCATTGTCAAATCTCATAGACGATTATTATCTTTATATATTTAACGTGCCTAGGAAAGAATATTCAATCACAGTTAATTGCTTAAGTATGATTAATAATCTTGTCACATAACATACATTAAATATGTGTACAATGTTGTCCATATAATTTTTACACAAAGAATTAAACCACTAGGTGTGAGTTTTGGTGTTTTTTTTAGTTAAACTGTGATTCATTGTATCATGTCAGTAAGACAAGGCACATCATGTCTAACGTATTCACCTTGTTCATGGTAATATGATGCATTGATGTCCCCACTTGTTAGTAATTTCCGTCCTTAGAAATGACATCATAATCATATCAATTTTTTCATTGCTTTGTAGCATCTGCTGATTAGAACTATATAAAATCTTTTGTCTCGTTTGTTTACAGCTAAATGGTTGATGATTATAGCACCATTAATTTTGTAAGCTGACGACAAACAGATTGCGTGAGAGAATTCTCTAGTTTCTTCATGGTTAATTATTTTTGTATTAATCATATTCATAAGCTTATTAATATAAATCAAAGATAATTACAATCCTTTATCATTATCATATAGTTCTCTTGGTCTAAATCAAACATAAATACATAAATAGAATACGAAATTATGAGATGCATTGTCGTCGTATAATGCATATATAAGCTGACCCTGTATGCCTGCCAAGTAAGAAAGTGTGCATTAACAGCAGTGTCTCATGTTTGTGTATAGCTCGCCTTTTAGAGGGTCCTTGTGATTTGTTATCATAGGCATTGGTCTGTATCATATGCTTTCGTTTGTATCAAGTTCAAGTTCTGGCATCGCCTTATTTGGGACGCGATTCATTTCCCATGTTGGTCGTTGGACATTTGGTAGGGTCACGATGGGCAGATTTCACACGCTTTTTTTGCTTTTGTATTTATATTAAATATGGGTGTGATTCTATACAAAATGTACCTCTAGTTTGTAACAACTAATCTGGGTGATGATTAATAGAAAAATCTTTTCTGTGTACTTACATACGCAACAACAAAAGGCAGTAGTTTCCTTGTATTCACGACTGGTTTTCTTATAGTCTTGTAATTGCCAATGTTTGGGTAATTTTGGGTTTTGTCATAGGGGACCCAGTTACCCAATGAATGGGGGAGTTTTTCAAGCGTAGTGATATCAATTCAGGACCAAAAGTAAGATATCAAAGCAACAATTTTTTTCCTCAGAATGTAAATTGTGCAAGAAAAGCAAAAATCAGAGAGATCTTTTATCTTTTTAGATTTGGCTTTTCCAAAGACCAACTATGACGAGACATTAATGTTGGACTCAAATATAGGAATGTGTTGTGAAGCATAAATGAGCAACATCAACTTGACCGTTTTGTTTATGTTGGACCCAAATGTAGGAATGAGTTGTGTGTGGCATAAAGGAGTAACATTAACATGACTGAAATGTAGAGGTGAAAAAAAAAAAAAAAAAAAAAAAAAACACCAATCTGTTTCTTGAAAAAAAACCAAAAACCACTGCCACTTTAATTTAGGCATAATAATAGTCACATTTTTAAGTCTATAAATTATTTCCCTTTGTGGAGACCCGGAAAAATTGTGGCCCTGCAAAAAATAGGGTGTCATGTAGTCATGTGTAGGATACTTATCTTTTTGGCATTTTTGCACTTGATATCTAGTTAAGAACTTGTGATGGTAATTCTGTTGGAAAATGAGTTTTGCAAAATGAGTTTTTGCAAATTTTGGACACTATTTAATATATGTATATGTTATATATATTTATATTTCTTGGTAGCTTTGCGTTCTCCTCGACGAGAGCTTCGCAACGAGCTAAAGTATGTCCAAAATGGAGTTGAAATGAATGAGATATCGTGTCTCTAAGTGAGGCACTTGAAACATACAAAATTGGAAAAGAGGATGTATCCCACATCGCCCAAAACAAGAAGTGAATGCTTGTTTATAAGGAAATCATAGCATTGGCTATCAAATTCCTTTAGGTTGCTTATGCTCCCACCCCTACGTGCGTGCGCGCAGGGGGGGGGGTGCAGAAAATGGGATTTCCGGGCCAAAATGGGTTCGAAGCCTCGCATGCGTGCGTATCTTTTTGCTGCAGATTCGTGTTTCTGTAGGATATTGGTTTTCACATACACATCATAACACAATCAAACATAGGCGTATAGAAGATGAGTTTTAGAGAGAGAAAGTTAGAGGTTTAGGGAACTTTAGTGAGAGAAAGAAAATCTTATTATAAGCTCCAACTCTCTACCTTGGGAGGTAGAGAGTATTTATAGTCTTACATAAAACGCCACACAACGGGCTGTGGATCAGGCATACAGTGGGTAAAGACCCGTCCGTCCTTCACGGTGTTACTTAACTAAATACTACTTAACTTAAAATAACTATGACTACGAGCTTTCTAACGATTACATATACTTGAGGTGACTGACTCTTTAATACCTGGAATTTCTAATTCCTAACAATCTCCCCCTAAGGGAGGTCACCTCAAACATATACTAAAATTACATTGAATACAAACAGATATGACATTAACAATTGTTCTTGCATTCTTGATGTGGTACTTTGCTCCGAAGCTCGTAGTCATTGATTCTTCTCATTGCATCTTTGGTTACTCTAGGAGGAGGTCTTTTACAGATCCACGTGATAATAAATTTGAGCCAGCTTTTGAGATCATCAGCTATCAAAAATCTCTGAGACATCCTTTGTGGTGTTGGTATTATGTGATGTTGTGACTTTAGGACCGACATGCTCACATTCTGGATCATGATATCTTCTCATCAGAGTAGCGGAAGCTTTAGTTGATTCATGATATTGGCAGCAGCGTAGCAGAAGCATGGAGTGAAAATATCAGAGTCATTGATGCACTAATCATGATTTCTTTTGAGATGAATGTGTTAAGTGAGCATGCGGCTATGGATTGACCGCTTCATTCTGATCAGCTGCAAACGTCGGGTGTACCTGCATACAACAGTTAGCAATAAATCGCACGAAAGTGTCCTTGATCACTTTCGTTGAATTGAGGTACACGGCCCACGGTTCCCCGTTGATCAGTACATGTACTGCCTGTGATCAAGTATAATTCCGAAGAATTTCCTTGACAGGGTTTCGCAGCTGCTCTAGCTGTTCTCAAACCGGAACATCTCAAAGAAGACAACACGGAGTGAGTGAACCAGCGAATTTTAAGTCCACTGATTGATGAAAAGAGATTTGAAAAACAATCGTGTATTGCTCAATAGAAGTTGTTTTTGCAATACAACGAAGGTTTTATTGAAAATAAATTATCAATCATAAAACCACCTTTTGGTTTGAAAAATGAGTACACGGTCGATGTGCTAAAGAAAAGAGTTGTTAAGCACAAAGACCGGTTTTTCAAAGGTATCCGTCAATCCATAACCTGAACCAGGATTGATTCAAGAGATTGAATCGCCCCATTGTTTCTGTTCAGTTGTCACATGGTTGATCTATATAATAGATCTCACATGCCACCTACCAGGAGCTTGTTTGATGTTGGCTCCAGAAGGTTTTCCATCTTCACTGTGAATATGTTCACATATCACTCGGATGTTCAGGCAAAATCACAAGGATAATGCGTAGGACTCAAGATATAATCTCTCTTTCCACATTGTGTGAAATAGAGAGTCTTCATTGAAAGTGTCCTAATGAGATTTATTAATGATCTCGTGGCTCTAGACTCAATTTGTGCATATTTGGATCCTGTACCGGAGACTAGGGAGAGGGTCTCCTTCTTCAATATCAACAATCTCTAAGAGAAAGTCAATAGATAATGTCGGTTCCCCGTGAGAATGAAACAAGTCCTTTTAAGAGGAACTTGAGTGGTTTGGAAAGTCGAAGTGCAGTGCGTCACTAGGTCCATGACGTCTTGTCTTCAATACCGGTGTTACCTTGGTAACAGCCAGTAGCAAATGAATTGAACCCGATTTCTGTCTCTAAGGTTGAATAAATGGAGGGCTATTTGTTTTCACCCTTTTCTCATTCAATTCTTTTTAATTCTTCAACCCCTTCAGTGCTTACCGAGACTTCATTGCAAGAACCTTGTTGGGTTTGTTCCAGTACTTGCTCTGCCTCAGTCCGCACTCTTCCCATATCTCACTTTTCTCCTTTTATCATCATACCTAAGGACTTCTACACTAACTAGTGGATTGTCCCTGGGTAGATCCCTCCGGTTCTGGCGGATCATGGGAACCAATACCTAACCTTATCATCCTTATATTACCATGCATAAAGTAAAGTTGGTCGGTCTTTTTGGTATTGTTCACCTGTCATATGGACTCAATTGAAAACATTTGAAAATCAATTCAGATACTTGTGATATATTATCAAAGCATTTTGTACCTGAATTGTTTTTGATATTTTTAGAACGAGAACTCCCCCTCAACATGTGCATCAAGTATTTGAAAATGTTTTGCACACGGAGGCAAGAGAAAGAATTAACTTCTTTGATTACCATTTTCTAAAATATATCAACATCACTTCCCAAATCGAATCAGGTAGATAGAGCATTTTAGGGGAAGGATGAGGTTCCATAAATTTGCTCCCCCTCAATATGTGCCTCGAGGTTTGAAAGGAGTTTTGAACATACTAGAGGGAACCTGCAGATTGAGATAAATGATCACGTTTCAAGTCATAGGTGTAAGATAGATGCTCCCCCTCAACATGTGAATGGAAAATTTGAAATCGTTTGTCACATGCGGGGAGGATAACATGTACATCCTTGTAAAACCATTTACCGAATCCTCAGTTTAAGTCCAATTTAAATCACACATTCTCCCCCGATCACAATTATCAAATCATTTGAGATTTGTGATCTCTTATAGATTTAAATTGATTTTGAAAGCTTTTAAGGAGAATTGTGACTTGATTATGAAAGCGTTTTAACTGATAAGGATCGGATTTTAAGACTTTAAAACTCCATTGGTAAAACATGCATGAATATCTTTTGAAAACAATTTAATGCCAAATAACTTTTTTAATTTAATTGAAATCATTCTCCCCCTCAATCAATGACATAGGTTGTTGATTGAGAGATAGAGATTTTGACAAATAAGTCCTGATGATTATCAAAAATAGAGACCGAGTTATTTTTCAAAGCAGTTAGTTTTCAGCAGATAAATGTTTATAGAATCAGAGCATTGAATTTTGAAAACATGATAAAGTATGGCTCTGTTCTTTCTTTGAAAAATGGGTTACTGCCTGAAATGACAATAAACCATATATTCTCTTTCTCCCAAACATATTTTTTGATTTTTTGAATTTTTTTTTTTTTTTTTTTTTTTTTTTTTTTTTTAAATTCGAACAACATCTAAAGTCCCGTGTCATTCTTTGAATGACAACATCAAGACCGTAGATATTATCGAATCGAGAGAAACAAGACTAAATGACAATATTTTTTGAAGATTTTTCGAATTTTTCAAATTTTTATGGATTTTGAAAGTTTTATATTTTTCTATTTGATTTTCGAATAGATATATACAGGAGATAGATGAAGATAGAACTTTACTCCTCGTCTTCCTCCTGAAGACGTTTGAGTGTTTCTGGTTGAAGGCTTTTCATGCCCAGTCGTGGAAGAATAAACTCAAAACGTTCTCTTGGAAGAGCTTTGGTGAAGATGTCTGCTAACTGATATTCAGACCTCACAAAATAGAGTTCCACCACACCTTTTTCCACTTGTTCCCTGATGAAATGATGTCGAATGTCGATGTGCTTTGCTCTTGAGTGTTGTACGTTGTTGCATGAGAGAGCAATAGCACTTTTATTATCACAGTACAGAGGAATTTTGTTGAATTCAAAGCCATAGTCAGATAATTGAGATCTCATCCATAAGATTTGAGCACAACAGGATGACATGGCTATGTATCCAGCCTCTGTAGAGGAAATAGAAGTACTCATTTGCTTCTTTGAAGACCAGCTCACAAGCTTATCACCCAAAAACTGAGCACCTCCAGATGTACTTCGACGAGTATCTTGACACCCTGCATGATCAGCATCTGCATAGGCTGTTAGCGACATACCGGTGTCCTTCGGGTACCAAAGAACCATATTGATGGTTCCTTGGAGATACCGAAAGACCCGTTTAACTGCTTCAAGGTGCCTTTTAGTAGGCTTAGCCTGGTATCTAGCACACATGCAAACAGCGAACAAGATGTCTGGTCTACTAGCAGTGAGGTACATCAGGGATCCAATCATACTACGATATTTCGTTTGGTCAATCATAATCCCTGAGTGGTCCTCATCTAGTTTGGTTCGATCAATCATGGGGGTGTCAACAGGGTCACTTGAATCAAATCCAAATTTCTTTAAGATTTCTGTTGCATATTTAGATTGATTTATGAAAATGCCTCCGGGACTTTGTGAAATTTGTAATCCCAAGAAAAATGACATTTGTCCCATCATTGACATTTGAAATTTTGAACTCATTTCATTTGAAAAACGATCACATTCCATTGGGTCTGTCGAGGCAAAAATAATATCATCAACATAAATTTGAACATGAATTAAATGTTTTCCTGACTTCCTGGTGAACAATGTAGGATCAACTGCTCCTTTGCTAAATCCGGTAGATAGAAGAAACTTTGACAATGTATCATACCATGCCCTTGGAGCTTGCTTTAAACCGTAAAGAGCCTTCTTCAAACGATAAACGTGAGTAGGATGCTCTTGATTCACAAATCCTTCAGGTTGGCTGACGTAGACGACTTCTTTAAGATCTCCGTTCAGAAATGCCGTCTTCACATCCATCTGATAGACTACCATGTTCTTACTAGCAGCATTAGCCAGAAAGATTCTGATTGCCTCGATTCGAGCAACTGGAGCAAAAGATTCTTCAAAGTCAATACCCTCCTCTTGACGGTATCCTTTAGCAACTAATCGAGCCTTGTTCTTCAATACATCACCATGCTCATCTAGTTTCACTTTGAAGATCCATTTTAGAGCAATAATCATGGCACATTCTGGAGCAGGTACTAACTCCCATACATCAAGTCGATCAAACTCATGAATTTCATCTTGCATGGCATTGAACCAGCTATCTTCATTCATGGCGGTTTTAACATCTTTTGGTTCGATCTTAGATAGTACGGAGTTGAAGAAGCACCATAAGGCATCGGTTGCAAGTTGTTTCCGTGTTGATACAGGACGAGAGGGATTTCCAATGATGTTGTCTAGTGGATGATCGTGAGTCCATTTTCTAAGGTTTTCATGTGGCAGTTGTTGAGGGACTGAGGTAGCAGAGTCGATGTCTCCTGAAGAAGATAGTTCTGATGATGATTCAGGAGCAAATATGTTTTCAAATGGAGCATCTTCAGGAGTGGCAAAGGGATTAACTTCATCATTGATGCCAGAAACAGTTCCATGATGTACATTTGAAGAATGATGATTTGTTGATGAGACGGAAGGATCAGCAGTAGGCGCTTCTTGACTTAAAGATATTGAGACTGAGGGATTGACTTTATTCACAGGAATATGAGCAGCCTCTGTTGTAGGGATCAACACCTCATTAGTACTTGGATCATAAAGTTCATCAAACATAGGATCAAAGAATTTCTTTAAATCATCTTCAGATGGAGGTACATATGGAGTTTCTTGAGAGGAGTTTGGAACAAGGGATGAACCAATGGGACTGTTTTGAAGTGCGGGTCCTGAACTGGAGTGTCCAGGAGCCATTTGACCGGTCAGCTCATCAAACGTAACGTGAATTGTTTCCATGATATTTCGGGTTCTTTTGTTGTAGATTCGGTATCCCTTTTTGTTTGAAGCATACCCTACAAATACTCCAATGTCTGCTTTAGCTCTAAGTTTGCCTAAGTCTTGTCCCTCATTAGTTGGATAACACAATGCACCAAACACACGAAGGAAAGAGAGATTAGGTTTTCTGTTGTGGACAAGTTCATATGGAGTTTTTCCATGAACAGTGTGAATCAGGGAACGATTTTGTGTGTAGCATGCAGTGGCAATAGCTTCAGCCCAGAGAAACATTGGAACCTTTGAGTAAATCAGCATTGTTCTAGCGGCTTCAACAAGTGTATGATTTCGTCTTTCAACTACACCGTTCTGTTGAGGAGTTCTTGGAACACTTCTTTGATGGCTGATTCCAACGCTTTCATAGAATTCACTAAGTTGTTTGTTGACAAACTCAGTTCCATTGTCTGTTCTGATAATTCTGCCGATTTTGTTAAGTCGAACCTGCAGCTGTTTGATGAGTTTGATGATGATATCAGGAGTTTCATCCTTTGTCCTTAAGAACTTGACCCAGGTGAATCTAGAGTAATCATCAACCACAACTAACACATATTTCTTTCCAAAGATATTTTGCACCCTCATTGGTCCACATAAATCCATATGAATCATATGAAGAACTTCTGTGACAGAGTTAGTAGGTTTGGGTTTATGGGCATACTTCTTGCTTTTTTCTAATTGACATGCTGAACAAAGATGATCCTTTTCGTACTTGAGTCTAGGTAAACCTACAACTAAGTCCTTTCTGGTGAGATCATTGATGGTGCCGAAGTTCAGGTGATTGAGTCGACGATGCCATAACCATGACTTTGTTTTAGAAGCCTTTGACAGCAAGCAAATTGGAGAAGACTTCATCATATCTTCGATGGAGATGGTGTATAGATTTGAACCACGCGAACCTCTTAAAAGTTCCTTACCATCAAGTTCTCTAACGAAGCAGGTATGTTTTCTGAAGGCTACTTCTAGATCCGAATCGCAGAATTGACCAACAGAGAACAAGTTGTGACCAAGACCTTCTACATAGTAAACTCTGGAGATAACACTTTTGCCAACAACATAGTCTCCATAACCCATAATAGCACCGAAATGATCATTCCCGAATCTAACAGTCCCGATGAATTTGCTCACGAAGTTCATGAGCCGTGACCGGTCGCCAGTCATATGCTTGGAACAGCCTGAGTCCAGGTACCACAGAACGATTTGAACGATCTGCAGTTGAACACAGACAAGAATGGATAACTGGATAATTGGGATCCCCATGCAAGAATGGGTTCCATTTGGTTAGTAACAATGGTTGGAACACCCACATCAGAAATAGAAGCATTCATATCAGAAAATGAGGCAATGGAATCATTGTGAATAGATGCAGTACTAGTGTCTGTATTAGCCCTGTTTACAGTGTGCTCACTTCTTAAGGGAATAGTTCTAACAGTAGGCATCCATTTTCTAGTGGGCATTTTCTGATTAGTCTTATGACCAACAGGTAACCAATAATAGCCTATTTTACTGAATGTTCTTCCTGTGGGTTTCCACTGTTTTCTAACTTTCTTTCGTTTTTGCCTTTTAGCCTTCTTAGCATGAATTTTAGCATTAACAATATTAACAGGACAATTAACATCATTAGGCAGAACATTAACACCACATTCATGATTAGAAACAGAATTCAAGCAGACATCAATACAAGGTTTGCAAATAGTATCAGAATTCGAATTAATTACAGTACGCCTATGGCTAATACTAGAATCAACACGATTCGTTTTATTCGGTTCAAACTTAAAGTTCCTAGATTGTTCTTCTACTCTTTTCCAGTGCACATTCTTAGCTTGCGATGTCCTATCATTCCTTGTATTGTCTTGAGACTTTGACCTGCTCCCTTTAATGTCACTGATTACTCCTGTAGAGGGAATGGGAACATTAGTTGGTTTTACTACTCTTTGCATCACCTGTTTAGATGTGCTGGGATCTGAACTACATGCAGGCACACTAAGGTTCACTTTCTTAAAACTAGAAGTGCTGGGAATTGTACTCCTAGAAGGCACACTTGAGTTCTCTTTCATAGCATTGACAGATCTGAAATCTGAACTACTTAAAGGTACACTAAGGTTCACATTCAAGACATTGGGCATCGAATGAATATCATACTTGGCAATAGGCATCGAACATGGAATCAAAGGATTAACTCTCTCACCTAAGGACTTTGGGCATATTGTGATCAAGCATTCTAGGATTTCTTGAGATCGTTTGGCATATAGGCATGCATGTCCAATTGCATTATCATGAGGTTTCTCTAACTTATCCTCTTTAACAATCTCACGCAGACATTCTAGGCAATCCTTAAGGGATGAGAAGTATGTTTGAACAGCAAGTTTGTTGTTCCTGAGATGAGGAGGGACATATTTCACAAACAAAGCATATTTATTACAAGAGTGAACCTTTGATACACCATTCTCCCCATTGGTCATTGGCATTTTCCCTTTTACCTGACTCTTCAGATTCTCAATTTCCTTTTGCAATGAAGCTATTTGTTCGTTATTTTTGTTACGAGTGACCTTTATTGATTCAAATAACTCATTGAAATGACGTTTAACCTTTTCATTTTCTTCTAGAAAACTTTCGTTTTCCTTTTGTAATGCATTTACTAGGTTTTGAAGATGAAACGTTTGAGAATTCTGAGAATCTAAAGGAGGAGGCATTTGGGAGCCTGTCATATTGTTCGTTTGACCCTTTAATTGAGAGATTTGGGCTTTCAACTTTCTGATCGTGTTGCACTGAGCTTGAATCTGTTCATCACGTTTGTTAATTTGAAAAACTGCATCAAACTCTGGAGCATCTGAGGATGTCTTGATATTTGAAGTTTTGACATTTTCTTTAAGATGTTGATATTTTAGTTGTAAATTAAAATGCTCAACTTCTAGTTTAGAAAAATGTTTAACCAAATTGTCGTGATCATCCAGTTCAATTTTCTCGTTTAATTCAGAATTAGTTTTTTCAAGCTCAATGACACGATCATGGGAGACTTTCAGGGCAACCGATAATTCATGAAATTTGGAAGCATTAATGGAACAATTTGTAGCAGTGAAAAACACATCTTGAGCAATACATTCAGACATCAGGTTCTCATTTAGTGTATGCAAGTTCTTCCTTTCAATCTCATTATATTTTAGTGCTCGCTCATAGTCACTAACTTCAACTATCATTGCATCAAATTCCTTTTCCATTCCCTTAATATCAGTTTCTATCCCCTTTTTAAGACTCTCAAAGTGATCTTTTAGAAGTTTAACGAAAGGCATGACCTCAGTTAAATAACATTCTTTCATTTGCTCAAAACCCCTTTCTCCTTCCGTTATACCAGTGGGTGTGATCCTTTTCTTGCAAGTTTTCTCAAAATCAACAAATAGTTGAAATATAACATATTGGCTAATTAAGGTCTTGCTTTTAGTGGCAATTGTTCTAGGAACAAGATGCATTGGTGTATTAGGAGGATACACAGTCGCTCTAGGCATTTTCCAAAGGGGAGGGTTTGTTTCAACAATGTTTTCAGCTTTCTGCTTATCTAAATCCATTTTCCAGAAAACTTGTTCGAGAGTCAACAATGTCTGAGGCTTAAACATGTTCAAGGAAATCCAGCTTTCCTTCTTGTAATCATGGGGTGTGATCTTTATTTTCTTCTCTCTACATTTAGGATCATCTAATTTCTTGTTCATCTTTTCCCTAGTGACTTCATCTGATTTCTTATCTTCCTCAGTGCACTCAACGCAACTAGGTTTCTGTCTAGGTTTAAGGATTTCATTGCCATCATAAAGAACCTTATGAGCATTTCTAGCCCTTTTAATGACCTCTGGGTTTGGTTCCTTAACAAGGGGAATGCTATGCTTATCGCTTAAGACCCTATGCTTAGTGATCATGTGAGCAGTCTGAATGGTGTTCCCTTGTATGTACAACTTGTTTTCAAGTTTGTTTTTCAAAGTTTTCAGATTAGAAAAATCTTTCAAGAGTTTTGATTCCTTTGCATTAAATTCTTGCTTAAGTATTTTCACATTTTCTTGAAGTTCTTGTTTTTGCTTAGCAGTTTTAGAAAGCTTTTCTTGCAAGGAATTTAACTCTTGTTTTAATACTTCTTCTCGAAAATTACTTTTTCTAATGATTGTATGCACTTGGTCATCCATTTCCTGCTCACGAGTGGTCAACTCAAATTTTGCACGTGGTTCATAAATAGCAACACGTTCTTTATAGGCATTTAGTTCAGAAATTACAGACTCATCAGGGGCACAGGCAGTGTATTCATAAAAAATATAGTCATTGTTGACTGCAGGAGATGCATCACTTGGTACAACTTCACTTTCACTTTGTTTCACATATTGATCATATGGGACAACATTGATATTACCCATATTTTCAATATTTGATTCAATAGTTTCAGTTGATAGTACTTTGTCATGCATCTTTTGCACATCAGCATCATCGTATAGTTTTAGTACCTCTGAGATGAGTTTGTCTTTGGATGGGCCAGCTTGTGGTGAAGAGGAGACCTTGGGAGAAACCATTGGAGAAATGCTAGCCATAAAGATTGTGTGTGCAGTAGGTCCATCATCCACATCAGAGTCGTATGCATCACAATCAGCGACTTGAAAGGCATTCTGATGATTGTGACCTATCTCCTGAATAGGCTGCTCATCCACATCTGCATCATAGGTCTTGGCATTGCCCTCAGCTAGAAACAATAATTCCTCTTCATCCAAAGCAGCACCATTATCCTGAGCTTGTACAAACAGCATCTTATCTCTGAAGTAATCAGCATTCTGTGGACGCTTTGGAGATGTGCAGTTCCTTGCAATGTGTCCCTCACCACCACAGTTATAACATTTGATCGGCTTAGCTTGACCTTGATTACCATTCCTTCCTCAATTCTGATTACCAACATAACCTCTACCAGCTCCACCTCTTCCCTGATCATACTGTCTTTCCTGAACTGGTTGCACCACGATCCTCCCATCTTTAACAGTAGCTTGATTGTGTGGGTTAGATGCTGTTCTGAGGTTGTTATTGGTTTGTGGGAGAGAATTCATGTTTTGACTAATCAGAAGAGCTAGTTGATTAATGAAGTTACCCACGTGTGCATCAGCATCAGCTTATTTGAACATAGGATCAGGAATTAGTTTGTGATTACTATTTCCCATGGGTATGACTTGTGAGGCTTTGGTTGTGATTCCGATGTTTGAGTAGAAGGCAGTTGAGTCATTAGACGAGCTTGTCTCTCCCTGGTTGGTTTTGAACTGATTAAGAACCAATTTTTCAAACATAGCATGTCTCTCATTCTGAAGGAGGAAGGCATAGAGTTGCTCATAGTTTGTATTCTTCAATCCTTTAGTGAGCTTCACAGAGGTGACAAACTTGTGCCATTCGGGATTCATGTTGTTCACAAATTTTGAGTTCAGCTGAATGTTAGGCATAGTCATTCTGATGTTCCTCATGTCATTCACCAACTTATGAAATCTCACATAGTACTCATAGACACTCTCATCTGGTTTCATCTTGAAGTGTTCAAATTCGTCATAGAGTTGTGATTCTCTGTCTTCCATAGTTAATTCTGAACCTGAGAGAAGCATCTTGACATTATCCCATACTGCCTTTGCTTCGGTGTTGTGATTGATCAGCTTGTAGATGTCTTTAGGAAGACCTTGAAGAACAATGTTAGAAGCCCTGATATCAGCATCGAATCTCTTTTTCTCCTTATCATCAAGCTCATCATACATCTTTGGTCTGTCCATTCCGTAAATCAGAGTTCCATCTTCAGCAGTATCAAGTACATCTCTAGTCGTCTCAACTCGATACGGTCCTTCATCAATGGATTTGAGAATGTTGACACCATTTTCCTTTCCAAGGCAGTACAATCTGATTCGTTGAGCCCAAGAATCGTAGTCAGTTCTGTCAAGCATGGGTGGACGAGTATCTGAACCAGCTGCTTGAACATCCTCGGCAACAGTGGAGATGATAGTAGGAACGTTGGTAGACATGTTAACAGATTATACGGGATTTTATAACTCTATGATTAAACCAGGAAATAGATTCTTTCACGGGATTTTACTAAATCAAGAGAAAACCGTAAACAATCACCCAAGTCGCTAGAAGATAATGCACCAAGTCGCTAACACCTAATTCGCTACATCCCCAAGTCGCTAAAGTCCCAAGTCGCTAGACAAATGCAAGTCGCTAAGTAGTAACTCGCTAAGCCTCAAGTCGCTAGCAAAATTTTGGCAGCAATTCGCTACTCAAGTCGCTAAAGATTCAAGTCGCTAAAGAGCAACTCGCTACAGACCAAGTCGCTACCACCAAGTCGCTACCCGTAGTGGAGAGTCCACTACTTGTACTGTTAATCGCTAGGTCTAAGTCGCTAGCTCCAAAACTGTAACTCGCTACAAAATTGTGAAGCAAGTCGCTACGAAGAAAGAGATCCGTATATCAAGTCGCTAGCAAGAAAAACCACATAAACATCACTTTTCAATCCAAAAACAACCCAACCAAGATGATTCAAGCTTACCAAATGAAAACCTAAACACTTGTGATGATTCTAAACATAAAAGTACTAACAAAATCCAAGCTTTAACACAAGAAATCAACCAAATGATGCACAAACCACTAAACTTTTTCAAACTCAAAAACCACCTAAAAACCACTAGAAATCCAAAGATGTGCACGATATGATCTAACCATGGCTCTTGATACCAATTGTAGGATATTGGTTTTCACATACACATCATAACACAATCAAACATAGGCGTATAGAAGATGAGTTTTAGAGAGAGAAAGTTAGAGGTTTAGGGAACTTTAGTGAGAGAAAGAAAATCTTATTATAAGCTCCAACTCTCTACCTTGGGAGGTAGAGAGTATTTATAGTCTTACATAAAACGCCACACAACGGGCTGTGGATCAGACATACAGTGGGTAAAGACCCGTCCGTCCTCCACGGTGTTACTTAACTAAATACTACTTAACTTAAAATAACTATGACTACGAGCTTTCTAACAATTACATATACTTGAGGTGACTGACTCTTTAATACCTGGAATTTCTAATTCCTAACAGTTTCCTTTTTCCAGAATTTATAGTAAGGAATAGATTTGAAACTTGTTAACAGAGTTTACAGAAAATATTTTGTATAAATAAAAGATATGCATATTACGTTTATAATTTAACAGATTTTTGCATATCAGTTAATATTGGCAGATATCTTGTCTTGGTGAACAAGATAGGTTTAGCCTATATATTAAACGTCTCCTCATTCAGTTTTGATACAGAAAAATGTAGCTCAACTGAAACAGCTTTCCAGCAACTTTCTCGATCAGAAACGCACAACCTTTCCGTGAATTTTCAGGCAAGTTTGTCAGGTCCGACTGTGCAACAGTATTGAGCGTTGTACCCTGGGAAACAGACGGCAAATCTGTTTTAAGGGAATCGTGTTAAACACTAGCCTCGTTCACGACCTTTTACTGCTTTCTTTTATATATCGCTATAGAGTCTGTCTTCTGCTTCTACCCCATTCTGTTTGTTATTTAATTTGCTGTTTTTTATTTCTGTTAGTTTATTTATTGTAACTATAATCTGATTTTCATAAATAAAGTGTACACTATTTCCCACAGTCTTAAAACAGATTCGGTTTAACCGAATTTAGAACACTTTGTTATAAAATCGGATTAATAATTAACAGGATTTTATAAACTGTTTTCTGTCGAAACCTTGTTGAGTTTCTTTGGAAATCAGTTTCTTTTAAACAGTTTTATACATACAGATTTGGCTTTCAGATCTATAACGTTTTTAAGCAATTTTATTATCAGTTTTAACGAAACCAAGATAGAGTTTCTGTTAAACTGATTTACTCGATTCATCAAAACCAAGATAGAGTTTTGTTGAAACAAATCTGGTACAAGTAGATACCACTTAAAACAGTTTGTGTTTGAATTTTCAGGATGACAAACACCACTACCCCTCCTGTGACTACTCTTGTGAACGTAACTGGTGCGCCAGTTACTACCACGGTTGCTAATCATGCTGAGAAACTAGAGAAATTCAATGGGCAGAATTTCAAGAGGTGGCAACAGAAGATGTTCTTCTATCTCACAACTTTGAACCTTGCGAGGTTCTTAAAAGAGAACCCACCTAACGTGGAACCTCCTGTAGAAGGTCAATCCTCTAATCAACAGGCTGTTCAAGCCTTGGAAGCATGGAAACATTCAGACTTTTTGTGTCACAACTATGTTCTAAATGGTTTTGTTGATTCTTTGTACAACGTGTACTGCAAGACCAAGACTGCCAAAGAATTATGGGAGTCATTGGAACACAAGTACAAAACTGAGGATGCTGGTACAAAGAAGTTCGTGGTAGCTCATTTTTTGGATTACAAGATGGTTGATTCAAAGAATGTGATGAGTCAGGTTCAAGATTTGCAGGTTTTTCTACACGACATTCATGCTGAGGGAATGACTTTGAGTGAAACTTTTCAAGTTGCTGCTATTATTGAAAAGTTACCTCCAAGCTGGGTAGAATTCAAGAACTACCTGAAGCATAAGCGAACGGAGATGAGTGTTGAAGACTTGGTCGTTCGTCTTCGTATTGAAGAGGACAACAAGCTGGCTCAGAAAAACACGTATACGCCTGATTCTGCAAAGGCAAATATGGTTGAGCATGTTTCGTCATCTTCAAAGTCCAATGTCAAAGCTAAAGGCAAAGGAAAAGGAAAGAATGACAATAAGGGCAAAGGGAAGTCTGATTACCTTGCTCCTAAAGCTGCAATTGTGAAACATAAGTTCCAAGGGGTGTGTTTCAATTGTGACCAGCCAGGTCACCGTGCTGCTAATTGTAAGATGCCGAAGAGGGTGACTCCACGCCAGGCTAATATGGTGAATGAAGATGTGGACATGATTGCTATGGTGTCTAATGTCATTGCCATGATCTCTGAAGTTAACCTGGTAGGTTCCAACAACAGGGAATGGTGGGTGGATACTGGGGCTACCCGTCATGTGTGTGCTGACAAGAGTATGTTTCACTCTTTCAGAGCGGTTGATAGTGGAGAGAAGCTGAACATGGGAAACTATGCAACTGCTGAAATCAAGGGCGAAGGAGATGTAATCTTGAAGATGACATCCGAGAAAGAGCTCAAGTTGACTAATGTCTTGTATGTTCCAGAGATTCGCAAGAATCTTGTGTCTGGTTGGCTGTTGAACAAGTTTGGTTTTCGTCTTGTTTTTGAGTCTGATAAGTTTGTTCTTTCTAAGAATCAAGTGTATGTTGGTAGGGGATATGCCCTGAATGGTATGTTTAAACTCAATGTAATGGTTGTTAAGAATGCTATCATAAAAATGGATTCTTCTGCTTACTTGATTGAGTCTTCTAATATGTGGCATGGCCGTCTTGGACATGTAAATTTTAATTCAATGCGACATTTGATTAAATTTAATTGCATACCTAATTTCCATATTGACTCAAAATATAAATGTGAAACTTATGTTGAAGCCAAACTTACAAGATCATCTTTCAAATCGGTTGAACGAAAAACCGAACCACTTGATATGATACACACTGACATATGTGATTTGAAATCACTACCCACAAAAGGTGGCAATAAGTACTTTATCATGTTTATTGATGATTGTACAAAGTATTGTTACGTTTACTTACTGAAAAGTAAAGATGAAGCTATAGACAAGTTTGTTCTATACAAAAACAAAGTTGAGAATCAACTTAGTAAGAAAATCAAGGTGGTACGAAGTGATAGAGGAGGTGAATATGTGTCTCCATTTGCTGATCTATGTGCGAAACATGGAATTAGACACGAGTTCACTGCTCCCTATTCACCTCAGCAGAACGGTATTGCCGAAAGGAAGAACCATACCTTGAAAGAAATGGTTAATGCCATGTTGATAAGTTCTGGTCTAAGCCAGGACATGTGGGTGGAAGCCATTCTGACGACTACTTATCTTTTAAATAAGATACCTCGTAAGGAAAAAGAAGAGACCCCTTATGAATTATGGATGGGAAGAAAACCATCATATCAGTATTTACGAGTGTGGGGGTGTCTAGCAAAGGTAGCTATACCGACTCCCAAGGCCCAAAAGATTGGACCTAAATCTGTGGATTGTATATTCATCGGATATGCTAAGAATAGCAGTGCTTATCGTTTCATTGTACATGATTCGAAAAATCCGGATATACAAAAGGGTACATTAATGGAATCAAGGAATGCTTCATTCTTTGAAACTATATTTCCTTGTTTAACAAAGGAAGCTGGAAGTTCATCTAGAATAGATGACGAAGTTGTCCAAGATAAGAGACAACGAGATGATAATGATCTCCAAGATGAGAGACAAGATCAAACTGAGGAAGAAAAGGTTTAACCTAGAAGAAGCAAAAGGGCAAGAACCGAGAAATCGTTTGGACCCGATTTTGTTTCTTTTATGGTTGAAAACGAACCTACTTCATACCGAGAAGCGGTTACTTCCTCAGAAGGGCCTCAATGGAAAGAAGCCATTAAAAGTGAAATAGATTCTATTTTACAAAACCATACTTGGGAGCTCGTGGATTTACCTCCTGGTTGTAAACCACTAGGCTATAAATGGATCTACAAGAAGAAGATGAAAGCCGATGGCACCATTGACAAGTATAAAGCAAGATTAGCAATCAAAGGATTTAGACAACGAGAAGGTCTTGATTACTTTGATACATATTCGCCTGTTACGCGAATAACCTCGATTAGGATGATACTTGCTATTGCCGCTTTAAGAAATTTGGAAGTTCACCAAATGGATGTGAAAACGGCATTTCTAAACGGAGATTTAGAAGAAGAAATCTACATGAATCAACCTGAGGGTTTCATGGCTCCTGGACAAGAGAACAAAGTTTGTAGGCTTGTTAAATCATTATATGGCTTAAAGCAAGCTCCCAAACAATGGCATCAAAAATTTGACCACGCCATGCTAGAGAGTGGATTCAAAATTAATGAATGCGACAAATGTGTTTATGTCAAAGACACAAATAGTGGATATATAATCTTGTGTTTATATGTTGATGATATGCTTATCGTTGGCAGTAACGACAAGATGATCAAATCTACTAAAGACATGTTAAAATCAAAGTTTGACATGAAGGATATAGGTTTGGCTGATGTGATCCTTGGAATAAAGATCATACAAACTCAGAATGGACTTGTGTTAAGTCAAGCACATTATGTGGACAAAATTCTTAATACTCATAATGCGGGGGATTCCGGCCTAGCTAGAACTCCAATTGACACCAGTAAGCATCTATCTAAAAATAGAGGCTTAGGTGTTGCCCAATTAGAGTATTCAAGAATTATTGGCATGTTAATGTACTTAATGACAGGTACCCGACCTGACTTAGCATATGTTGTTAGCAGGCTAAGTAGGTATACTAGTAACCCAAGCTATGCACATTGGGTAGTTATGACTAGGGTACTTCACTATTTGAGATACAGTCGTGATTATGGACTGCATT
This sequence comes from Chrysanthemum seticuspe, assembly GCA_019973895.1. NCBI lineage: Eukaryota > Viridiplantae > Streptophyta > Magnoliopsida > Asterales > Asteraceae > Chrysanthemum > Chrysanthemum seticuspe. The sequence continues at coordinate 232,766,428 of BPTQ01000004.1, forward strand.
ATGATCGATATCCAGCTGTTATCGAAGGATACAGTGATGCAATTTGGATATCTGACATAAAGGATTCTAGATCGACTAGTGGATATGTGTTTACACTAGGAGGGGCAGCTATATCTTGGAAGTCTTCCAAGCCAACTGTTATAGCTAAGTCCACGATGGAATCAGAATTTATCGCGTTAGATAAATGCGGACAAGAGGCGGAATGGCTATGTCAATTAGTAGATGACATACCAAGGTGCCCTAAACCGGTAACGGCCATTAGTATACATTGTGATAGTCAATCGGCAATTGGCAGAGCTCATAGCATAATGTATAATGGAAAGTCCAGACATATCCGTCGTCGACATAATTTGATACGACAACTACTCTCAACAGGAGTTATCTCAATTGACTATGTGAAGTCAAAGGATAACATCGCGGATCCGCTTACGAAAGGCTTAAGCAGAAAGTTATTAAGTAAGTCGTCTAGAGGAATGGGACTAAAGCCCTTGAAGGAATGCGTTTCTATGAAGGAAAACCTAACCCAGTTGACTGGAGATCCCAAGATCTGGGTTCAATAGGACAACCTAATCATAGAAATATGGGGGAAGTCACGTCAACGTGGGGGAGTTACTAAATATTGTAACTTTCCTAGTCCATTCCTATAACAAATGTGACTTGTTGAGAGGTTCAACATATGGCTTTAATGATTCAGGATGAAATCATCAAGCATAATGATTCAAGATGAAATCACAAAACATGTTTTTAATGATTCAAGATGAAATCACCTATGTGAGAGAGAAGTGGGGTCGCTTTGAAGGGAAATGTGGGGGCGCAATTCCTAAGACCTCTTGCAGAACCAGGCTAGTGTTCATGACCATAACGAACACGACTATGAGGACTTGACATTGTCAGGGAGAGTCTTATGTGAAGTGTAATATCGTCTACGTAAATGGATAATGAGTTCAAGGACATCGCGTCTACTCAGATCTAGGAGACTAAGTGCATCTCACAAGGGAAGGTTCAAAGGGTTACACCTACCTATCCTATGCAAGACTTAACCGCAGAAATTTCACCGAAACTTTCGTGTGTTTTCGACCGATTTCCATTCTGTTAGCCTTAATAGTTTTTATTAAAAGTGATGGTCATTCACGTTTAGGAACTTTGTAACGTGTGTTAGATATCTTGCTAGAATAGTCAAAGGGCTCGTGGATTGGACTAAGCTAAATGGCTAGAAGTTATGTTAAGCTAGCCTTGTATAAGTTGTCATCCAATCCATGTACAACCCATATCCACGAAGCCCATCCCAAAGCCCATTAGGGCATTTGTAAGGAACTATAAATACCCCTCAAAGTCTCATTTGAGGGGTGTGCTTGAGTGTATATGTGTGTGTGTGTGTGCTTTCTTTGGAATATACAACATCTTGTGTTCATCTTTCTCTCTTCACATACACGATTCATATATCAAGTCACCATCTTTCTCATCTTTGTTTCTTTCTTATTTACGCATAGTTTGTGTTTGTGTGCTAACGTGTTCTATGCATAAAGTGATATACGTGTTGGGTTTGTGATAAGGTTGATAGATTTAAGGTCCTACACATTCATGTGGGGGATTGTTGGAAAATGAGTTTTGCAAAATGAGTTTTTGCAAATTTTGGACACTATTTAATATATGTATATGTTATATATATTTATATTTCTTGGTAGCTTTGCGTTCTCCTCGACGAGAGCTTCGCAATGAGCTAAAGTATGTCCAAAATGGAGTTGAAATGAATGAGATATCGTGTCTCTAAGTGAGGCACTTGAAACATACAAAATTGGAAAAGAGGATGTATCCCACATCGCCCAAAACAAGAAGTGAATGCTTGTTTATAAGGAAATCATAGCATTGGCTATCAAATTCCTTTAGGTTTGTTATGCTCCCACCCCTACGTGCGCGCGCGCAGGAGGGGGTGCAGAAAATGGGATTTCCGGGCCAAAATGGGTTCGAAGCTTCTGAACTCAAGCGAGCCTGCGAACACGAATGCAGCTCCGAAGCCTCGCATGCGTGCGTATCTTTTTGCTGCAGATTCGTGTTTCCTTTTTCCAGAATTTTCTGTAAATCTATTTAAGGAATAGATTTGAAACTTGTTAACAGAGTTTACAGAAAATATTTTGTATAAATAAAAGATATGCATATTACGTTTATAATTTAACAGATTTTTGCATATCAGTTAATATTGGCAGATATCTTGTCTTGGTGAACAAGATAGGTTTAGCCTATATATTAAACGTCTCCTCATTCAGTTTTGATACAGAAAAACATAGCTCAACTGCAGCAGCTTTCCAGCAACTTTCTCGATCAGAAACGCACAACCTTTCCGTGAATTTTCAGGCAAGTTTGTCAGGTCCGACTGTGCAACAGTATTGAGCGTTGTACCTTGGGAAACAGACGGCGAATCTGTTTTAAGGGAATCGTGTTAAACACGAGCCTCGTTCACGACCTTTTACTACTTTCTTTTATATATCGCTATAGAGTCTGTCTTCTGCTTCTACCCCATTCTGTTTGTTATTTAATTTGCTGTTTTTTATTTCTGTTAGTTTATTTATTGTACCAATAATCTGATTTTCATAAATAAAGTGTACACCGTTTCCCACAAATTCTGTTGTTTCTGAATATCCTATTTATAGCCATAGCGCCAAAAGAATCTTGGAAAAATTGAAGCATTGTCTCTATCCAAGTGGTATCGCATAGCCTAATGTCACTGCTACATGCTAAAGTTGTAAAAATCGCTAGACGCTAGTGAATCAATCGGGTAAGGCCTAGCAATTAATCGATTAAGAGGGGATTAATCGGATTAGAATTTTTAGAGTGAATTACATAATTGGTCCTTCTGGTTTGTTGAAAATTGCAGAAAATGTCCCTGTGCTTTTTTTTCAGTGCGTTTCGTCCCTGTGGTTTACAAATCTTACGGATTTTGTCCCTCGTCCAAAAATGTCTGTTAAGTGTCTTGCGCTGTTAGTCCTTCGTTAGTGCAGTCCGTTAAGTGTTTTGCACTGTTAGTCCTTCGTTAATAAATTTTGCACCGTTAGTCCTTATTTTTTAAAATATAGTTTTCCCCAATTAGTCCCTCCGTTAATAACCGTTTTTGTCCGTTTTTATCCGTTTTCGTTCGTTTTTTATCCGTTTCCCCCCGTTTTTTTACGTTTTTCGTCCGTTTTTTACGTTTTTATCCCTTTTCGTCTGTTTTTATATGCTTTCGTCTGTTTTTTACGCTTTTGTCCGTTTTTGTCTGTTTTTTATCCGTTTTCGACCGTTTTTTTACATTTTTATTCTTTTTCGTCAGTTTTTTTTTTTTTAAAGTTTTTGTCCGTTTTTGAAAAAAAAAATATCAAATTTAAAAAAAAAATTGAATAAAAAATATCAAAAAAAAATTTTGAACAAAAATATTTTTTTTTCAAATATTTTTTAAAAAAAACGGACATTGAAAAAAAATTTCCGAAAAATAATTTTTTTAAAATATATTTTTTTAAAAATCTTAAAAATTTCCGAAAAATATTGAAAAAAACGGACATATTTAAAAAAAATTATTATTCAATTTTTTTTTTTGAAATTTTTTATTCAAATTTTTTTTTAAACGGACAAAAACGTAAGAAAAACCGATAAAAACGTACGAAAAACGGACACAACGTAAGAACAACGGACAAAACGAAAGAAAACAGGCAAAACATAAGAAAAACGGACAAAAAATTAAGAAAAACGTAAGAAAAACGGACAAAAACGGATGAAACCCGATAAAAACGTAAGGAAAATGGACAAAAACTATATGAAACGAAAGAAAACGGACGAAAAACGTAAAAAAAGGGGGGGAACGGATAAAAAACGAACCAAAACGGATAAAAACGGACAAAAACGGGTGAAAACTATTATTAACGGAGGGACTAATTGGGGAAAACTATATTTTAAAAAATAAGGACTAACGGTGCAAAATTTATTAACGAAGGACTAACAGTGCAAAACACTTAACGGACTGCACTAACGAAGGACTAACAGCGCAAAACACTTAACGGTCAACTAACAGCATGACCCGTCAAAGGACCAAACCCGTAACTTTTGCATACCACGAGGACATGACCCGTCAAAAAAAAAGCACAGGGACATTTTCTGCAATTTTCAACAAACCACAAGGACGAATTATGTAATTCACTCGAATTTTTATGTACAAAATTGTAATTTTAGATATTATATGTATGAGATAAGCATAGTGCATTAAAGTTCAAATATTTCAAGTGTTCAAATATAAACATAATATATAATTCTTCAAAGTTAAAAGTCAAACATAGACATTACTTGGTTTGTTGATCATTTTTAAGCGATCTTTGACCGATTAATCAGTTTGTTGACCAATTTTTAAGCGATTTTGTTGACCGATTTTTAAGCGATTTTGTTTGATTAATCCGATTAGACCGATTTTGTTCGATTTTGTTTGATTAATCGGTTTATTGACCGATTTTTAAACGATCTTTGACCAAACCGATTAAATAGGTCGATTATGATAAATCAAGGCGCTTAGTGAGCGATCAACGATTATGCGGGGATTAATTAGCCGCCTGGGACGATTTTTACAACAGAGGCTACATGTGTGTGATAAGCACAAAATCAAGAATGAAATTTAAGAGTATGTACCGGGAGAGATTTCAAAGGAATTTCAACTCAACTTTACAAAGGGAATATATGATCATTAAGACTTATCACTTGCTTTTTCATATATACTTGGCATGGAAATAATCTAGTGAGAAGGAAAAATAAAATAAGAAGAATGAGAAATATTTATAGTCACACGTTTCAAATAAAGAGGGAGAAATTCATGGAAAATGCATCTTTTTATTAAGGTGCATGTGAAATGTGCGGTTGTAGTTATTTCTCATTCTTCTCATTTTACTTTTAAAGTTTATTAGTTTGGCCATCCCAAATTAAATTCTTTATTTTTCGGTCCCCTCATCAAAATGCTTCAAGCTGTCCTTAACCCACTGTGTGTCAAAATTGTTACTTGCGGACTAGCTGGTCTGATACGAGTTAAAAAAATTGCTCTAATAATTTGTTCATAAGATCAATTAAAAGATACTTATCGCATCCATTCTTTCACATAAAAGTATCAACTATCAACTATTCAATCTAGAGGCAATTGCATGTGCAAAATTAAAGATTCAAAGAAATGGACAAAAGAACTTGATACGCTATGCGTTGAATTTTTAAAGTTCTATCAATGATAATTGATAGTAGAACTTTTGGAGCCATTAAATCTTTCGCTGGTGGATCAGGCATGGACCAAATATTACATATTCGCGCGTAAATTATTCCATGCATATAAATGATTAAATGGAGGACGTTTAGAATTTAGAATAATATAGTAGAATAAAATGCTCTTAGACTTTCCTACTTTTCAATTTGACCAAAAACAAAATGAATATAACATGGGAAAATTTTTAAAATGCCCCAGTTGCCCAACTTTATTACCCCAAATGCCTCACTTTTTTTTCACTTCTCAAAATGCCCCATGGGCAACTCTCCCATAGGCAACTCTCATATACATTTGACAAGTGTCCACATATTTAGGCCCACCTTGTACTAGTGTACTAGGTTAAATCTTGGGCAACTGGGACCTACATTCTTGGGCAACCGACATATTTTTGTCTTTTAGCAAAAAAATAAAGTCTTTTTTTATTATAAAAAAATACATATATCTTGGGCAACTTGGTCCCACACATATGTACTTTTGGGCAACTTATACACTTTTGAATACAAAATACTTTTAATTACAAAGTACACATTATATTTTTTATACATTATATACATTTATATAATAGATACGATCCAACCATAAATCTGCTACCCCTCTCCCCCACCCTCTCCCCCACTACTACCCAGATCCAACCATGAATCAGATGATCATCACCGATCAAAACCATCACCACAGATCCAAACCATCAACGATCTTCTTTCGATCACCACCACAACCCACCACCACCTTCCTCCTCCACTTCCACCACCGCACTCCCACTCCCCATCTCCATCTCCATCTCCATCTCCAAGCCTCCCGCCGCCCACCAACTGAACCTGACCACTGGAACAACATCCGGTTAATCAGAGTGTTGTTAATCCAAATTTGGGTGGTGCGTTCTTAGGGCAAAAGTATGTTTAGTTTTTTTTTTTTTTTTTTTTTTTTTTTTTCTTCTTTTTATTCTTATCGTGCCCATAAAGTTGGCCACTCTCTTCAACTATGGTCATTGACTTTTTTGTTGTTGTTATGAGTATAGGGTCGTCTCCAAGATAGAATGGCAGGACGAAAAGAGGAATATAATGCCTTTTTCTACTCTTTAGTATCTACAGATACGCAGGTAATGTTATAAAGGGGTGGTTTCTAACCACCCCTGTGTGTGGGCAACCCACGGCTAGTATCTTTCGAACCACCGTGGGTTGCCCACACATAGGGGTGGTTTGAAATGTACTAGTCGTGGGTTGCCCACACAAAAGGGTGGTTAGAAATGTACTAGCCGTGGGTTGCCCACACACAGTGGTGGTTAGCAATGTACTAGCCGTGGGTTGCCCACGGCTGTCCGTGGTTAGAAATGTACTAGCAGTGGTTTCCGGTTTTTATCCATTTTTTTTTCTTTTTAACTTAACAAATTGTTACCAGGAAACACTATTTGCCATTCTTGTAGAGATGACAGAACGAGCAATGGCTCACTGTGATAAGAAAGATGTTGTAATTGTTGGTGGTGTGGGGTGCAATGAACGATTACAAGGAATGATGAGAGTTATGTGCGGTGAAAGGGGTGGAAAGCTGTTTGCAACTGATGTCGTTTTAGAGGATCAAACACTGCCTTTGATGGCATTGCTATATCCATTTTGTTGATCAAAGAACCTGTCCCACATCATTACCCCAGCATACTTTGATGAACTCTTGATCGATGGTAGAACCTGTGACGTTAAAACATCTGGAGGAATATACCCACTGCCTGCAACTCCGGTAGCAGCCGGAAGACCCAAGAAAATCTGATTAGTACTCACCTGAGTTGTCCACTCATTCCATCTAGCCAACAATGCATCAGCATTCGCCCCATAATCACATTGCGGGTTGTTGTAAAATTGCACCCAGACAGAATCAAACACTCCAGTATTGATTGCTTTGAGCAGTTGGTTTGGACTGAAAGGGCACTGTGGTGCAGCAGATAAGTACACATTGTGCGCCTTTAATGCGTTGGCCAGATCAGACCAATACTGATCCGTGCCTTGTTCGATGTCAAAATCAATCCCATCCAGAACAGCACTACCTAATGGGTGGGACGCAGATTGGCCACCGAGGTAGTAGTTCCATAAGTAGTCAGCAACTTGTTGTGCATCTTGAGGTGATGATAACGAGTAGGTCCCTACAGCCCCACCTAAAGAAAGCAAAACCTTAACACCTTGGTTTTGGCATGATTGGATGCCGGAAGTTAAACTGGAGCAAGTGGATGAAGGGTCACAATGGCCTGCTAGGTTCAGGGCTGGTGTCTGACCGTTGCCAAAGGTGGTCAAGAAAGCTATGTTTATGAACTGGTAGTTACCGGTTGCACAAGCGGCAGAAAGGGATCCTTCATCTGTGCGTTGGCCCCAGTAAGTGGCTATACCAGCCGCTTCTGAGGGTATTAACAACTAGATAACAGTGACGAAGAGGAGTAGGAGCAATGCCAAAAATTGTGAATTATTACCAGACAATGCCATGTTTTCTGGATTGTGTTTGAGTTGTTTAGGAGTGTTGTGATGATGGGAAATTTATAGGCAGAGTGTCGTGATTAGCGGGTAAGTCTTGTGGAAAAACCTGGTCTTTGGTTTGGTAAATTTTGTTGTTTTCAGTTTTAAAGTCTTTGAAAAGTCAAGAGTTACTGCAATGACTTAGAAAGTTCAGGTTCTAGACAGATGCAATCCTTCATGGTTAATTTCTCTAATTTAGATATCTAATAAAAGCAACATGGATTAGATTTTAAGTTTTAAACATGGATTAGATTGTGCATCACTCACAGTTTTTGATGAAAGCGTAAAAAGGTGCTACTTTTGATGTAATTGTGTTTTTATTGATGAATCTTGGTGATGCCTTAGTGTGAGATTTACGGTTGTTAGTTGTTACATTAAGAACCAATCGGATATGCTCGGCCTGCGACTTGTGAACATTTTGTTTATATATACAAGTATAGGATTCTCAAGTGGTTAAGGGTTGCAAATGAGTTATTCGAGTGGATGATTTTCTTTAGGAGTTGAAAATTTGGAACAAGAGTTGATCATTGGTGTTTGACATGTGTTTTTTTGGCCTTAGATTCTAAGATTCTCAAGTGATTATGATTTTAATGTCCTTCTGTGGTGAAGTGTGAAAATGAATTGTACAAGTGATGTTTCTCTTTTAAGATATTTGAAAAGATTGGAAATTAGGAAAAGATTTGTTAAGTGTAGTTTGAAAAGTGTCTGTTGTGGTTGTTTGTTAGATTTCAAGAACTTGGCTTTTTGATTGTGAAATAGTTTGATTCATCTGAAGTGAATTAGGAAAAGGTCAAAAAGATTATGTTTTGGAATGTGTAATTTGTGGCCGTTTGTAAGATATCAAGAGCTTGTTCATCGACATGAATCAATGCAGACACTTTTAATTAAGGTTCTTTTTTTCCTAATGATTAAAAAGTATTTGTTTTTGCTTTTGGGCAGGTATGACTACACTGGCTATGGGCGGTCTTCTGGAAAGGTAGTAGTCTAAAGCATTGACAGAGAATTTGCATGATATTGGGACAATTTTATTAAACTATGTGTGTTTGATTATCTTTATAGCCAACTGAGCACAACACTTATGCTGACATAGAAGCTGCATATAGATGTCTAGTAGAGACATACGGTGCAAAAGAAGAAGATGTTATATTATATGGACAATCTGTTGGCAGTGGACCTACTCTAGATTTGGCATCACGTTTAGCAAGATTAAGGGCCGTTGTTCTTCACAGCCCGATCGCATCTGGACTTAGAGTCATGTATCCTGTTAAACGAACATATTGGTTTGATATATACAAGGTTTGTTCTCTTGTCGATCTTATCATTGTTGAGTTCTTTTTTGATTATTTAGTCGTTTGTAAATATAATGTTTATGTGATCGAAAAGTTGTAAGTTTTTAAATTTATTTATGCAGAACGTTGACAAGATAATATTAGTCAAGTGTCCAGTTTTGGTAATTCATGTAAGTATTTATATTCTTTTGTCATGGTTATGTATTTTGATAGTCATCCAGAAAAAAGTAAAATGTGTATGGTGATGCAGGGAACTGCAGATGATGTTGTAGATTGCTCTCATGGTAAGCAGCTTTGGGAGCTCTGTGTAGAAAAGTACGAGCCTTTATGGGTAAAAGGCGGTAATCACTGTGATTTGGAGCTTTTCCCTGAGTACATACGACATCTTAAGAAGTTCATATCCGCTGTCGAGAAGTCGGCCCACTTGAAAACCTTATCTGGCCCCCTCTCAGATAATGGTGATAAACACCGTATTAGTACAGATTGTAGAGATAAGCCCAGACCCAGGACAGATCGACTAGAGCAGCAATCAAGGCCGAGCACAGACTGTAGAGATAAATCAAGATCTAGCGTTGACCGGAGAGAAAAGTCAAAGAAGAGCTCAGAAAATGCCGGGAAGTCAACCAATGCCGTTGACCAACCTGAGAAAGCAAGAAATAGTATTGACCGGTAGGGTTATGTTTTGCTAATTCATTTCGTGTTACTTTGATGTGATTGCATATTGATTGTTGTTATGATTGGTGGTAGGTTTGGAGGTATGGTACGGTCAGCTGTCTTGTGCAATATTGATTGTTTCAAGCCTAATGGAGCCACAGGGATAGGAAGATCATAATGTCGGGTTGTTTATAGCGGATACCAGTAATGAAAACAAGGAATGTGAAATCTTTAAGACTCGCTGCAACTGGAATGGTATTGAAGTGACATTTTCCAGGCTTACAAGAACGGATCGGATAAATGATGTACTTTGTTAATTTAAGTGATAGCTGATGTATCTTATTAATCTGGTTAAACCGAATATTTATTCATATTCCAAGCTTTTAATGTCATGGATCGAAATATGAGTAGCAATGTAGCATGATCATAGTGATGAACAAATAATTTTTAACTTTGTAATTTGTTTAAGGAAAGAAGTGTTACATCTTCATTAAAATACATGTATTAAATTCTACTTGCAAAATTTAGATGATGTTTTTTGACCTTAAACATAACTAGTTATGGCATGAGTCACATGAGCCGCCTTTTAACTAGAAAAGGTTTTGGTTGCTGTGATATGCAGTAGGTTTCATCTTGATCAGCAGTGTGCACGTCACTGGTTATCAATGGATTTGATGGTTATATGGCCAAATGATCCAAAATTATCGGTAACTAGTATCTCAGTGAGGTCCCGCGATCACCTGAATTGCCTGATACATCAAAAGAAAGATCAAACATATTAATAAGCAATTAACAGATAGCACACTATAAAAATTAGAAACTAAAATCAAGCATATAAGCTCAACATTGCAACACATGTTGGGGTCAAACAGGGAAATACAAAAAATAAAGGAAACAAGTCAGATAGGCTGAAACGATTCAGAAGTCGTATTTTCATGTGTAAAATCTACTAAACCATTTTATTGAAAAAACAAAATTATTAATATAATATGATTTTTGTAATCCTGTTTGACAAACAAATGAATTTAGGACAAAAACAATTACAGATCAATCTTACCCATATCGACCCATTTTGACCCATTAGATTTGCCCATTTTGCCATCTTCTAAACTTCACACAGAAAATTGCTATTACAATATGATTAGTTGAGATTTAACATTTACCTTCTGGAGGCACCCAAGACTCGTTCGCCATCCAAAAAGCGAAGGTCTCACATATCACTTCTTCATCAACTGCTTGAATTCCCCTTGCGTATTTCAACAAAAATGCTACATAGCATTTAGCATCTTCTTCTGCAGCAATGTTAACTTCTACAGATGACTCAACAACCTGGTTTCTTCTCTTGCAACAGATTCCCTCTTTCAGCAAGCGCTCTTGCTGTGACTGCAGTCCATCCAATTACTTCTGGCATGAATTTGTTTTTTGATGCACTGCAATACTTTTTCAAGTTAAATTACTAATATGCCTGAATCGTAATAGTCACAGTTTTAAAGATTATAAATTTGGTGACTGAAAGTTGCTCCCAAGGAAGGGATTTGGATTTTGGACATGTTAAATACCTAGTTCGGATGAGAGTCCAGACATTAATGCAGCCAGCTCATCTCCATCTTTAGCCATGTCTACCTTTTCTTCAGTCATTAATGTGCTGTTTCACTTGACTGGCCATCTGCACCATTTTCTTTAGATGGTTGTCTACTAGCTTCTTAGCATGTGGTTGTCTACTAGCTTCTTAACTTTTAGTTATTTTACGAAACAATAGTTACTGGTATATTTATATATAGTTTATCGTGAAACTGAGATATTCCCATACAGTCATATGTCCCGGTGCGAGTTACTCATACAGCAAATAAAGTGAATATCTCATGTTTAAAACTTAAAATCTAATCCATGTTGCTTTTATTAGATATCTAAATTAGAGAAATTAACCATGAAGGATTGCATCTGTCTAGAACCTGAACTTTCTAAGTCATTGCAGTAACTCTTGACTTTTCAAAGACTTTAAAACTGAAAACAACAAAATTTACCAAACCAAAGACCAGGTTTTTCCACAAGACTTACCCGCTAATCACGACACTCTGCCTATAAATTTCCCATCATCACAACACTCCTAAACAACTCAAACACAATCCAGAAAACATGGCATTGCCTGGTAATAATTCACAATTTTTGGCATTGCTCCTACTCCTCTTCGTCACTGTTATCTAGTTGTTAATACCCTCAGAAGCGGCTGGTATAGCCACTTACTGGGGCCAACGCACAGATGAAGGATCCCTTTCGGCCGCTTGTGCAACCGGTAACTACCAGTTCATAAACATAGCTTTCTTGACCACCTTTGGCAACGGTCAGACACCAGCCCTGAACCTAGCAGGCCATTGTGACCCTTCATCCACTTGCTCCAGTTTAACTTCCGGCATCCAATCATGCCAAAGCCAAGGTGTTAAGGTTTTGCTTTCTTTAGGTGGGGCTGTAGGGACCTACTCGTTATCATCACCTCAAGATGCACAACAAGTTGCTGACTACTTATGGAACTACTACCTCGGTGGCCAATCTGCGTCCCGCCCATTAGGTAGTGCTGTTCTGGATGGGATTGATTTTGACATCGAACAAGGCACGGATCAGTATTGGTCTGATCTGGCCAACGCATTAAAGGCGCACAATGTGTACTTATCTGCTGCACCACAGTGCCCTTTCAGTCCAAACCAACTGCTCAAAGCAATCAATACTGGAGTGTTTGATTCTGTCTGGGTGCAATTTTACAACAACCCGCAATGTGATTATGGGGCGAATGCTGATGCATTGTTGGCTAGATGGAATGAGTGGACAACTCAGGTGAGTACTAATCAGATTTTCTTGGGTCTTCCGGCTGCTACCGGAGCTGCAGGCAGTGGGTATATTCCTCCAGATGTTTTAACGTCACAGGTTCTACCATCGATCAAGAGTTCATCAAAGTATGCTGGGGTAATGATGTGGGACAGGTTCTTTGATCAACAAAATGGATATAGCAATGCCATCAAAGGCAGTGTTTGATCCTCTAAAACGACATCAGTTGCAAACAGCTTTCCACCCCTTTCACCGCACATAACTCTCATCATTCCTTGTAATCGTTCATTGCACCCCACACCACCAACAATTACAACATCTTTCTTATCACAGTGAGCCATTGCTCGTTCTGTCATCTCTACAAGCATGGCAAATAGTGTTTCCTGGTAACAATTTGTTAAGTTAAAAAGAAAAAAAAATGGATAAAAACCGGAAACCACTGCTAGTACATTTCTAGCCACGGACAGCCGTGGGCAACCCACGGCTAGTACATTGCTAACCACCACTGTGTGTGGGCAACCCACGGCTAGTACATTTCTAACCACCCTTTTGTGTGGGCAACCCACGGCTAGTACATTTCAAACCACCCCTATGTGTGGGCAACCCACGGTGGTTCGAAAGATACTAGCCGTGGGTTGCCCACACACAGGGGTGGTTAGAAACCACCCCTTTATAACATTACCTGCGCATCTGTAGATACTAAAGAGTAGAAAAAGGCATTATATTCCTCTTTTCGTCCTGCCATTCTATCTTGGAAACGACCCTATACTCATAACAACAACAAAAAAGTCAATGACCATAGTTGAAGAGAGTGGCCAACTTTATGGGCACGATAAGAATAAAAAGAAGAAGAAAAAAAAAAAAAAAAAAAAAAAAAAAAAAAAAAAAAAAAAACTAAACATACTTTTGCCCTAAGAACGCACCACCCAAATTTGGATTAACAACACTCTGATTAACCGGATGTTGTTCCAGTGGTCAGGTTCAGTTGGTGGGCGGCGGGAGGCTTGGAGATGGAGATGGAGATGGGGAGTGGGAGTGCGGTGGTGGAAGTGGAGGAGGAAGGTGGTGGTGGGTTGTGGTGGTGATCGAAAGAAGATCGTTGATGGTTTGGATCTGTGGTGATGGTTTTGATCGGTGATGATCATCTGATTCATGGTTGGATCTGGGTAGGAGTGGGGGAGAGGGTGGGGGAGAGGGGTAGCAGATTTATGGTTGGATCGTATCTATTATATAAATGTATATAATGTATAAAAAATATAATGTGTACTTTGTAATTAAAAGTATTTTGTATTCAAAAGTGTATAAGTTGCCCAAAAGTACATATGTGTGGGACCAAGTTGCCCAAGATATATGTATTTTTTTATAATAAAAAAAGACTTTATTTTTTTGCTAAAAGACAAAAATATGTCGGTTGCCCAAGAATGTAGGTCCCAGTTGCCCAAGATTTAACCTAGTACACTAGTACAAGGTGGGCCTAAATATGTGGACACTTGTCAAATGTATATGAGAGTTGCCTATGGGAGAGTTGCCCATGGGGCATTTTGAGAAGTGAAAAAAAAGTGGGGCATTTGGGGTAATAAAGTTGGGCAACTGGTGCATTTTAAAAATTTTCCCATATAACATTAAGGTGTTGACTAGATGTCATTTCAAATATCTCTATTGATTAGAAATTAATTACAGATATTTGTACTTTTTAAATCACATCAACAAAAACGTCTAACATTAGAGATTTTCTTAGAGCATCTCTAATAATAGACTTCTTATAAAAGTTTATAAAGTGTTCGTGTCATACAAATGCATTTATTTATGAACTTTTTTATTTTATAGAGTTATTCTCACTGCGCAAAACATTGAAAAGCTAAAAAAAAATAAAAGATGTATTTAATGACTTGCATACATTTTATAGCAACTAGAAGGGTACCCGCGCAATGCGGCGGCTGGTACCCGATGACTATAATATGATTGAAATAAATGAAATAAATGTTAAAGTTGTAAAAATTTGAATTAAAATAAAATAAACCCACTAAAAATATAAAAACTAAAAACTCATAAAAATATATTAAAATAGATGTTGAATTAAAGAGCATAAAATTTTAGAAAATATGGTGAAATTAGATTATAATATAAATAAGTAGATAAAAAGATATTTTAATTTGAAAATAAAGATGAATTTTTAGTTGAGAAGTGACACATGTCATTTTATAATTGGAGCTCCTTATCTTAATTTTTGGTGGTTAGGAGTTAGGCATGGAGTTTGTTAGAAGTTAGGCTTGGAGTTTGTTAAAAAATGACACATGTCATCTCATGATTGGAGCTCCTTATCTTAATTTTAAGTCTTCTAAAATTAGAAGGCTTAATTTTTAAGCCTTCTAATTTTAGAAGGCCTAAATGCATTATAAAGTAGTATAGATGGAAAAGTTTATAAGCATGAACATTTTCTATTCAATGTCATCTAAAATCTTTTTCCACTATAGTGACGTAGTTTATAAACTAGTTTCCGACATGTAAACCTTTTCATAAACCTACACTATTCTCCTAGATATGATATACAAGTACTAATTATAGCAGTGGTGTAGAATGTAGGAAATTTTGACAAGGAGCAATGATACTCGAAGGGGGCCAACTGGTTCGTTACATACTAATTATTACACCTCATTGTCGTAATCCATTAACCAAACCTTGGTTAGATTAATTGTAGATCTAGAGATGCATTATCCGTAAAGATGATCCAAGCCCACCTAAGTAGCACCAGTTTATGCCTATGGACTTTGAGTAACATTGCTGTCATTTATAACCATGGAAATGCCAATGATAAATCTTGATGATCATTCCCGTTGTAAAGTTGAGTTGAAATTCCTTTCATATCTCTCCTGACTGGAATAAATTCCAGAATTTCATTCTTGATCTTGTTCTTATCACACACACGTCGTAGAGATATTACGCTACGTGATACCACTTGGACCAAGAAAATGCTCGTAGTTTTCTAAGATTCTTTTAGCACTATTTTAATGAAGTGGCTATAAATATGATCCTAAGAAACCATAAAATTTGCCATCACAAGTTCTTAACTAGATATCAAGTTTCTGATTGTAGGACAAGTGATGTTTTACATGAAGAGAAGAGTATCGTTTGGTAGCCAAGGATGACTTGCCTGTTTCTTCTTTTCAAAGGGTTCAACGATTTGAGACCCTTATTTAGGTCGGTTATCAGGCACTCTCCTTGGCTAACCTGACAACCTCTTCTCTCTTATGCCAACCCTTCTCTTGTTGCATTGTTATATTGTACACTTTGATGAAATTGTTACAGTTGTCCTCTCCTACATGCATGCTAGGTGTGGGTTTTGGTTAATCTGTGATTTATTAATTATTATATCAATGTGAGTAAGACAACGTATGTCATGTCTAACGTAATTCCCTTCCCGTATCTGTTAACACTTTCCCGTCCTTTGGTATGACAGTATGACACCATGGTAGAACAAGACTTTGTCATATCATATTTTTATTCTTTATCTTGCATTGGTTTGTAGAATATGCCGATTAGATTATATTATGAAAACTTTCATCTCGTTTGTTTTGAGTTAGATGGTTGATGATTAGTGCATAAGTAATTTAGTATGCTAATGAAGAATATAACTATTTAGTTTGAGAAAACACAAGTGATCAGATGCTTCTTTCTTCTGAGTCAGTCATTCTTGGATCAAATATATTTATGATATCTTATTACTGTAAATCAGAGATAGTTAGAATCCCTTTTATCATAATCATATAGTTCTGTTGGTCTGAATCAAATATAGATGCATAAATAGAATACGAAATTCGGAAATTTGTTGTCGTTGTTATTGTATAAGGCATATACAAGTTGACCCTGTATGCCTGCCAAGTAAGAAAGTGATCAATCAACAACGGTGTCTCGTGTTCACGTATAGGCATCATCTTTTATGGGGTCCCATTGTGATTTATTTCATATGCATTTGTCTGTATCATATGCATTGGTTTGGTAGGGGCACAATGGGTGGAATTCACACCCTTCTTTTGTTGTTTTAATATCTAATCTGGCTGTGAGTCTATACAGAATGTACCTTTAGTTTGTAACAACTCAGACATATATTTCATTGCTGATTAATAGAAAAGGCTAGTCTGTTTATTTACATATGCAATAACGTAACAAAGAGCAGTAGATTACTGAGTCCTTTGTTCGCAAGTAGTTTATAAGAGTCTTTTACTTGCCACGGTTTGGGTAATTCTTAGTTTTGTCATAGGGAACGCAGTTGTCCAAAGAATGTGGGAGTTCATTGTTGTCCCACGTATAGATCAAAATATATAGAGTGCAAAGTAAAATGAAATGAATAAGTAAATTGTCTATTAACTTCTAAACGTTTCATACATGTACGTATATATACAAATCCAAACGGTATGTTCCAACCGTTATGATGGTTCGGTTTGTAACCGTTTTTAACCGTCATCCCATAACCGTTTTTAACCGCTTTATGGTTACTAACTTTCTATCTAACGTGTTTGGTCCTTCGTCTAATAATGTTTACATAAGAAGCATTAGAATTAAGATTATTTGGTTCACATTCTCCTCCTGAATCTTGATCGTTGCTTCGTCCTAAATCTTGAACTCCGAGCATTTGTCGCATAGTCACGAACTTCAATCTTGGTAAAGCCTTCGTTAGAATATCTGCTCTTTGTAGTTCTCCGCTGACATGTTCCACATTGATGTGCCCGTTCTCTACGCTTTCACGAATGAAATGGTAGCGAATATCGATGTGCTTGCTTCTTCCATGAAAAACTGAGTTCCTGATGAGTGCTATTGCTGAAACGTTGTCGACCTTCAGCTTTATCCTTTTCTCTTCCCATCCAGTTAATTCACTAAGCAATCGTTTTAACCATAAGGCTTGACATGCTGCTGCAGTAGCCGCCATGAATTCTGATTCACATGATGATAGCGCCACTGTTGGTTGCTTCTGAGTACACCAGGTAATAGGTGACTCTCCGAAATAAAATACTATCCCAGTAGTTCCTTTTCCTTGATCAGTGTTGATTCCATAACTACTGTCGTTGTAACCTGTAATCTTGCAACCGCCTTCTTGCTTGTATATTATGCCATGCTCCTTTGTTCCTTTGATGTATCGGATTACTTGATTTACCGCCTTCAGGTGATGATCCTTCGGGTCTTGCATGAATCTGCTGAGTAGTTTGACTGAGTAACTAAGATCTGGTCTTGTATGTAGTAAGTACCTGAGACTTTCGATTAAGCTTCTGTAATAAGTTGCGTCAACTGAGTTTCCATCTTCCGCCTTGACCAACTTAGTACCGGTATCCATTGGTATCTTCGTATCATTACTATCTGCCTTACTTGTTTCCTTCAAGATCTTGTTAATATAACCTGTCTGCTTGATTGTAATCTCTCCTCCTGTCTGTGTAACTTCTATCCCAAGATAATAAGCTAACAATCCTAAGTCGCTCATTTCAAATTTATCCTTCATCTGGGATTTGAATTCTTCTATTTCCTTCCTTGGAGTGCATGTGATTATCAAATCATCTACGTAGACTCCAACTATAAGTATAGAATTCTTGCTTCTTTTCGTATAAATTGCTTGTTCGAGATTACATTTCTTAAAGTATAGAGACTTTAACGTTTGATCTAGCTTCACATTCCAAGCTCTCAGTGCTTGTTTTAAGCCATATAAAGCTTTAGTAAGCTTATAGACTTTTCCTGAATTTCCTTGTTGTATAAATCCTTCAGGTTGTGTAACGTAGACTTCTTCCTTCAAATCTCCATGTAAAAATGCCGATTTTAAATCTAAGTGATGTACTTGCCATCCGTGATATGCTGCTAATGCTAATATCAACCAAATTTTCTCTATCCGAGCAATCGGTGCAAATACTTCATCGAAGTCTATTCCTTGTTCTTGTACATAACCTTTTGCTACTAACCGTGCTTTGTATTTGATGATATTTCCTTTTGCATCCCTCTTGGTCTTGTAAACCCACTTGAGTCCTATTGCCTTCTGATTTTCTGGCAATGTTGTAAGAGTCCATGTATTATTCTTGTTGATTGAATCCAATTCAATCTCCATGGCCTCAATCCATTTCTCATCTGTTGATGCTTCCTTATAGTTACGGGGTTCTTCTTCCATAAATAATAAACTTTGTGGTTCAACCCTTCGTGCATACTTGTATACTTCCGTCATATCTCTATATTTACGTACGGGTGTATCATCAAATCTACCTCTTGAGTTCTCTACAGAACTAGTAGTAGCCTCTTCTTCCTCTTCTGTGTGTGGGTCATAATTGTATGTCGGTGGTGTGATTGGTGAAACTGGATCAGGAATCTGATCTTGTTCATGATACGTATTATCATCGTTTCTGTGTTGACTGGTGTAAGGTTTTCATTGTTATCACACCCCCAAATTACCTGTTTTGCAGCGGAATGGAATTCCTGGGGATTGACTGTCATAGCATCACAATCACAGTTATATTGAACGACCTAAAGTGTCGTTTGGAAAACACATCGTTTGATTTAATAAAACAATCAGAGTTTACAAAGTAGGTCCCAAATGAAAATCAATTTGTGCGGAAATAAGTTTGTTACAATTTAAACGATGTTTTAAAGTACGTAAAACACAAGTGAGACGCGTCGTCATCACGACTCCATGAAGTCCAAATGCATGCCATGAAGTGAATGCCTTAGATACCTGAGATAAAAACATGCTAAAAGTGTCAACACAAAGGTTGAGTGAGTTCATAGAGTTTGTTTTGAAATGTAAAGCCTTTCAAAATCGTTTATGCAGCAAAGGCATCGTAAATCCACTCAGTTCCAAGTCCCGCCCATACAAAACTTGCAACCTGTGTATTCACAACCCATTGCCAAAGTGTAATATAGTTTATGTTCAAGCCCAAATCGTCAAATGAGTTCACAAAATAGTGCCTAACTTAATGTATCAATGTTTACTTGACATAATTATACCAAGACCATCAGTCCAATGAATATACCAAGACCATCAGTCCAATGAATGTACCAAGACCATCAGTCCAATGAATATACCAAGACCATCAACCCAATGAATATACCAAGACCATCAGCCCAATGAATATACCAAGACCATCAGTCCAATGAATATACCAAGACCATCAGCTCAATGATTTATGATATAAGATATGACTAAACATTAAGTTCAGTTAAGCATGTAGTTTCAAATAATCATGATAGTCATAAAAATAGTTGAGCATGTATCTCCCCCAAAACAGTTATGAAAACAAGTAAAAGTAGGGGCTATGAAACTCACTTGGTGGAATGATGCGAAGACAAAAGTGAGTACACCGAGATGTAGTGTGATACGTTAACCGAGGCCTATTACGAATGATATGATATGTCATGAGTTGCAATGTAATGTTATGCATGCACTTCGTATGTTATTTATACCATTTGCGAGTTTTGAAAATATTACTTATCGTCGAAAAATACTCTTTTGACGTCTTGACCCTTCAAAAATGACTTTACAAGTTTTTACGTCAAAATGTCATCCTATAATGGTTTTATAATGATTTATGGTGAAGTTTTCACTTTTCGTCGCAAAACAATGTCGTCGGAAATTTCTTGAAAGTGACAAAAATGGCTTTGGAAAACTAGTCGTAAAACGGTGTACGTCGATCGTTAGAGAACGAACTCGACGGTTTTGGAAAGTTTGTATCGATATCTAGAAGTTTCAGTTCAGGAGTTTTCGTCCAAAAGGTCTCTAACATAAAGATAATAAGGGTTAAAGATGGTGGTTTTGGCTAATTGTTGTGCAAAAAGTGAGTTTCGGCCAAGTTTGAACATCCGTAAATAATTTACTACAACTCCGCTATACAAACGGCTTGTCGTTTTGAAAAAATATGGCCGGTGAACTTGATTTTATTAGAAGACATTTCGTTCCAAAAAGTTTCACAACCTTGTTAAAAACAGCCGCAAACATGGTCGTTACAACTAATGAAACACTTGTATCGTAAATTAATATAGTTTTTCAGAAAATAATAGTTACGGCAAGTTTATGAAAACATGCATATCTTTGTCGTTTCAAATCCGTTTCCTACGTATAATACGTCCTTAGCTTCGTATCGAAGTAAACTAATATATTTTTGAGAAGTCGAAATAATTTGTGAAGCTTAAGGCTCATTTTTGACCCAAACAATGTAAAAACAGTTTGCTGAAAATTCTGAAAATAATATATTTCGTCGTCAAACTTGTAAAATCCATAACTTCTTCGTTATAAGTCCGTTTTCATCCGTTCAAGCGGCCACGGATTCGTTTTAAAGTATATTTTCTAAATATCAAGGCCAAAGTTTCGTACCAACTGTCGGTTTTTCCAGAAAATCGAAATAAGGACAGAACATAATTTATAGTTATCGAAAATAGTTTTTCTCGGACAAAACCTATTCTAATCCCTTCAAATCAACTCCAAAGCTAATCTAATCCTACCATACACCTTCTTAGGGTGTCATGGGTTCCTAGACATCATCAAGACCAAAGAATACCAAGGGAATATTTATAGGATGACCAAATATGTATATATACTCTAAAATCATGAAAAAAAATGGTATAAATCACATATCATGCATACTTGCTCCAAAAAGGAAAAGATGAATATGAAATGATAAGGAAACATGAAAATGAAAGAAATATGCTTACTAGTTAATATGATGAGGTGCAAAGAACAAGGTTAAACCTAAACACTCTTGGTTTTTATTTCAAAACCTAATAAAGAGTGTGATTCTAGATTGATTTATGCTTGAACTTGAAAAAAAAGTGATGATCCCTTTGAAACCTTATGAAGAACCGGTTATGGTGATGAAACAAAGAGAAGAAGACTTTTGTTAGCTTGTCTTGAATTATTTGAGTTAGAATAAGTGAACTTTGAGATGGAGTATAAATGTATACTTGTAAGAAATGTTTGTCAAATAATAAATGTATCCCCTCCCCTAAGGGCCGGTTTTTGGGGAGGGATGTTTCCCAATTATTATTATTATTATTTTTTTTTATAAACTTGTATATATTTGTCAAAAGATATGTAAGTAACTTGTGTAGGAAATATGTATAATTAAAGGTAAATGGTAGATTTTTGGTATAAGTAAGTTTTTAATAGGTCAAAATAGAATGTAATGAGATAATAAAAATTGTACAAATACATTCCTTGTGAAATTTGAGTGATAAAAATAATTATCGTATAATTTTTAAGAAAACGTCGTAATAATTTAACTTTAACGATTTATGTACCAAATAAATTTGAAACACTAGGAAAACTAAAAATATAGTTTTTATAAACTAAATGTAAGTTTAAAAATACATCGGGATCATTTTTGAATGTAACGGATTAAATATTCAAAATATTAACTCACGCGATAACGTTTATTTAATATAAAAATTACGTGTTTAAAGTGAAATGAAATGTCATGAATGAACTAACGTGATGCAAATGATGTCAATGAAATGTAGACTAATCTTAGTCCATATGAAATGTACGTGATGTTATGATCATGAATTCGCCGCTTAACCTTCAAGGTTACGCGAATTTGGAACACGTAAACCAAGTTTACGATAAATGTTGAAATAATGAGGCATAAATTGTGTCAAGAAATGACCTGAAAGTACGGGTTGTCACATTCGCCCAACCAAAAAGGAATTCAGTCCCTGAATTCAGTTCGTGTTGGTCTCTCGGGGTTAGGGTTTGATGAGGCAAGCCTTCCCATTCTCGAGCAAAACCCTCAAAAGACTTTTTGGTAACCGATTTTTACTTAATCTCACAACTCATCAAACAAGAACTGTCATGAGATTAGGCTAAATCGGTTTAGGTAACAACTTGTTTCTAGCTCGATCTTTGCAACTCATCAAACAAGAACTGTCACGCGGATCAAACTGGAAACAAGTGGTTTGAAGAAAATCTTTTGAAAATTTGGCTCGATTACGGAATTGCTTACTCATACGAGACTACTACTCCCTTCATTGCATGATTCTTCCTGAATTAGACATAGGTGATCAGGCTATGTATAATTTAGGAGTAACTATGCAATGCTTGGACTAATCGACTCATATGATGTTTGGTGTTGAGTCATAAGTTCGCATGTATAAAGAATATGCACTTATAATGATATGATGAGATGCTATGATGATGTGGTTATAGTCTAGGGTCAATGATGCAACCTAGTTCTCTATAACCGAAGCTCTGATGCCAATCTGTCACACCCCCAAATTACCTGTTTTGCAGCGGAATAGAATTCCTGGGGATTGACTGTCATAGCATCACAATCACAGTTATATTGAACGACCTAAAGTGTCGTTTGGAAAACACATCGTTTGATTTAATAAAACAATCAGAGTTTACAAAGTAGGTCCCAAATGAAAATCAATTTGTGCGGAAATAAGTTTGTTACAATTTAAACGATGTTTTAAAGTACGTAAAACACAAGTGAGACGCGTCGTCATCACGACTCCATGAAGTCCAAATGCATGCCATGAAGTGAATGCCTTAGATACCTGAGATAAAAACATGCTAAAAGTGTCAACACAAAGGTTGAGTGAGTTCATAGAGTTTGTTTTGAAATGTAAAGCCTTTCAAAATCGTTTATGCAGCAAAGGCATCGTAAATCCACTCAGTTCCAAGTCCCGCCCATACAAAACTTGCAACCTGTGTATTCACAACCCATTGCCAAAGTGTAATATAGTTTATGTTCAAGCCCAAATCGTCAAATGAGTTCACAAAATAGTGCCTAACTTAATGTATCAATGTTTACTTGACATAATTATACCAAGACCATCAGTCCAATGAATATACCAAGACCATCAGTCCAATGAATGTACCAAGACCATCAGCCCAATGAATATACCAAGACCATCAGTCCAATGAATATACCAAGACCATCAGCCCAATGAATATACCAAGACCATCAGTCCAATGAATATACCAAGACCATCAGCTCAATGATTTATGATATAAGATATGACTAAACATTAAGTTCAGTTAAGCATGTAGTTTCAAATAATCATGATAGTCATAAAAATAGTTGAGCATGTATCTCCCCCAAAACAGTTATGAAAACAAGTAAAAGTAGGGGCTATGAAACTCACTTGGTGGAATGATGCGAAGACAAAAGTGAGTACACCGAGATGTAGTGTGATACGTTAACCGAGGCCTATTACGAATGATATGATATGTCATGAGTTGCAATGTAATGTTATGCATGCACTTCGTATGTTATTTATACCATTTGCGAGTTTTGAAAATATTACTTATCGTCGAAAAATACTCTTTTGACGTCTTGACCCTTCAAAAATGACTTTACAAGTTTTTACGTCAAAATGTCATCCTATAATGGTTTTATAATGATTTATGGTGAAGTTTTCACTTTTCGTCGCAAAACAATGTCGTCGGAAATTTCTTGAAAGTGACAAAAATGGCTTTGGAAAACTAGTCGTAAAACGGTGTACGTCGATCGTTATAGAACGAACTCGACGGTTTTGGAAAGTTTGTATCGATATCTAGAAGTTTCAGTTCAGGAGTTTTCGTCCAAAAGGTCTCTAACATAAAGATAATAAGGGTTAAAGATGGTGGTTTTGGCTAATTGTTGTGCAAAAAGTGAGTTTCGGCCAAGTTTGAACATCCGTAAATAATTTACTACAACTCCGCTATACAAACGGCTTGTCGTTTTGAAAAAATATGGCCGGTGAACTTGATTTTATTAGAAGACATTTCGTTCCAAAAAGTTTCACAACCTTGTTAAAAACAGCCGCAAACATGGTCGTTACAGCTAATGAAACACTTGTATCGTAAATTAATATAGTTTTTCAGAAAATAATAGTTACGGCAAGTTTATGAAAACATGCATATCTTTGTCGTTTCAAATCCGTTTCCTACGTATAATACGTCCTTAGCTTCGTATCGAAGTAAACTAATATATTTTCGAGAAGTCGAAATAATTTGTGAAGCTTAAGGCTCATTTTTGACCCAAACAATGTAAAAACAGTTTGCTGAAAATTCTGAAAATAATATATTTCGTCGTCAAACTTGTAAAATCCATAACTTCTTCGTTATAAGTCCGTTTTCATCCGTTCAAGCGGCCACGGATTCGTTTTAAAGTATATTTTCTAAATATCAAGGCCAAAGTTTCGTACCAACTGTCGGTTTTTCCAGAAAATCGAAATAAGGACAGAACATAATTTATAGTTATCGAAAATAGTTTTTCTCGGACAAAACCTATTCTAATCCCTTCAAATCAACTCCAAAGCTAATCTAATCCTACCATACACCTTCTTAGGGTGTCATGGGTTCCTAGACATCATCAAGACCAAAGAATACCAAGGGAATATTTATAGGATGACCAAATATGTATATATACTCTAAAATCATGAAAAAAAATGGTATAAATCACATATCATGCATACTTGCTCCAAAAAGGAAAAGATGAATATGAAATGATAAGGAAACATGAAAATGAAAGAAATATGCTTACTAGTTAATATGATGAGGTGCAAAGAACAAGGTTAAACCTAAACACTCTTGGTTTTTATTTCAAAACCTAATAAAAAGTGTGATTCTAGATTGATTTATGCTTGAACTTGAAAAAAAAGTGATGATCCCTTTGAAACCTTATGAAGAACCGGTTATGGTGATGAAACAAAGAGAAGAAGACTTTTGTTAGCTTGTCTTGAATTATTTGAGTTAGAATAAGTGAACTTTGAGATGGAGTATAAATGTATACTTGTAAGAAATGTTTGTCAAATAATAAATGTATCCCCTCCCCTAAGGGCCGGTTTTTGGGGAGGGATGTTTCCCAATTATTATTATTATTTTTTTTTTATTTTATAAACTTGTATATATTTGTCAAAAGATATGTAAGTAACTTGTGTAGGAAATATGTATAATTAAAGGTAAATGGTAGATTTTTGGTATAAGTAAGTTTTTAATAGGTCAAAATAGAATGTAATGAGATAATAAAAATTGTACAAATACATTCCTTGTGAAATTTGAGTGATAAAAATAATTATCGTATAATTTTTAAGAAAACGTCGTAATAATTTAACTTTAACGATTTATGTACCAAATAAATTTGAAACACTAGGAAAACTAAAAATATAGTTTTTATAAACTAAATGTAAGTTTAAAAATACATCGGGATCATTTTTGAATGTAACGGATTAAATATTCAAAATATTAACTCACGCGATAACGTTTATTTAATATAAAAATTACGTGTTTAAAGTGAAATGAAATGTCATGAATGAACTAACGTGATGCAAATGATGTCAATGAAATGTAGACTAATCTTAGTCCATATGAAATGTACGTGATGTTATGATCATGAATTCGCCGCTTAACCTTCAAGGTTACGCGAATTTGGAACACGTAAACCAAGTTTACGATAAATGTTGAAATAATGAGGCATAAATTGTGTCAAGAAATGACCTGAAAGTACGGGTTGTCACAATTGTCAACTCCTTCTACCACAAAACTAGTCCAAAATGTGTCTTGTGTACTCGTATCCTCTTCATCTTTATTCCAATCCCACGGTTTTATTTCCATAAACTTTACGTCCCTACTAACATGTTTCTTCTTGGCTATTGGATCATATAACCTACATGATTTTGATCCTTCCTCTACTCCTAAGTAAATCATTGATATACTTCTGTCGTCCAGCTTCTTTAAGTGAGGTATCGTTATCTTTGCATAAGCTGTGCATCCGAATATTCTTAGGTTTTCCAGATTCGGTTTTCTGTTGTAGAGAGCCTCATATGGAGTTTTATCTGTCAGGGCCCTCATAGGTACCCTATTGAGTATGTAAATTGCATGTTTAACTGCTTCCGCCCAAAAAGTTAAGGGTAACTTCATTGCTTTCATCATACTCCTCGTAGCTGATAACACTGTTCTATTTATTCTCTCCACTACTCCATTCTGTTATGGGGAGTAAGGTGCTGTCAACTGTCGTGCTATTCCAATTTTCTTACAGTACCTTGTGAATTCATTTGATGTGAATTCACCACCTCTATTCGTTCTTAGCATCCTTACTTTCAATCTCATCTCCATTTCTATCTTCTGTCTAAATTCCTTGAATGTACTAAATGCCTCATCTTTCGATGTAAGAAAGTAGGCCCACATAAAACGTGTACAATCGTCTACTAACAAGAAAATGAGTTTCTTGCCTGAGTGTGTTGCTGGACTTATAGGACCGCAAAGGTCTCCATATACTAAGTCCAACAGGTTCTTTGATCTGAATTTAGCTTGGTTTGGAAATGGTGTTCTACTGTGTTTCCTAATAAACATGCGTCACAAATCTGCCCGGCATGATTTATCCTTGGAATCCCTTCTACTAGACCCTTCCTAGTCATCTTGTTAATATCGTCAAAGTTCAAATGACCTAATCTAGCTTGCCATAACCATGCTTGGTTATCTATATTTGCTAAGAGACATATAGGTGCTTTTATCTGTAACTGAATCTTGTAGAGTCGATTCTTAGATCTTTCAACCTTCATCAACAACTTCTTGTTCTTATCATTCAAAGTCAATTTATCTCCATCCATAATGACCTTACAACCTATTTCCGTAAGTTGTCCTAGACTAAGTATGTTGCTCTTGAGGTTTGGTATGTAGTATACATCCGATACTACCTTCTGTTCCTGGTTCTTACAACATAATAATATAGACCCTCTACCCATTATCTATACATACGATCCATCTCCAAAACGTACTCGTCCTGTTACGCTTTCATCAATATCCCTAAAATGACTCTTTATTCCCGTCATATGGTTACTTGCACCATTATCTAAATACCATATGCTTGCGTCCGCTGTAGCATATTTCCCTGGTTGAATTTGTTCTTCATTCAACAACACTTCCTCGTGTTCAGTTTCGTGCGTAGTCATTAATAGTGATGGTTCATCGTCTTCTAAGATAAGGTTTGATTATTCCTGAGTTGCTGATGTTCCTCTACAATTCCTTTTAAGATGTCCAATTTTATGACACCTGTAACATTTTACCTTACTTACATCCCACTCACTTTTATTCTTATCCGAACTCTCTTTATAACTTGAGTTCCCTCCTTGTGAGTTGTTTCAGTTTCTATTATTCTGCCAGTTCCCTCGTGAGAAATTTGATTTCTCTCAACGTTTGTAAAAATGTTTTCTGTTTCCTGAGTGTTCGCCATGTGCGAATAATAGGTTTTCATGGCTTTCTACTTGTCCTCCTTTCCGGAGTTTTATCCTTTCCTCAAATGCCTTGAGTCTTCGAATGATCTCATCTAAAGTGATGTCGTCGAGATCATTTGTCTGTTCTATGGATGCTACTATCTGAATGAACCTATCTGGTGTGGAGTCTAATAGTTTTTGTACTAAAAGTGATTCATCCAAAGTTTTCCCTAACTATTTTGCCTTCGTGGCGTAGCCGTTTAGTTTAGCCGTAAATGCATCCACAGTCTCATCTTCCTTCATCTGAAGTGAGTGAAACCCAATCATCAATGATTGTAATCGTGCTTTTTGCACTCTATCTTCTCCAACGTGTCTTTTCTTTAGCGAATCCCACAATTCCTTAGACGTCTTACAACCCGCTACTTGTAATATCACATCTTCAGTCAACGCTTGATATAGGAAGGCAGTCGTTGCCTTATCCTTCTTATCATCTACTTGCGTATCTATATTTGGTTCTATTGCTTCCCATAAGCGATGTCCCTCTAGTATAACCTTAATTTGTATAGCCCAAACTGTGTAGTTTGTGGTTTTCAACTTAGGGCATTGATATTGTGCAATAGGTGTTACGGGTTTTGGTGTAGTTGATGTGCTTGGTATATCGTCGACGGTCATCTTGAAAGTGCTTAGTATCTTCACTTTCTAATTTTAATGAGATTTATCCTTCCTAGTGTGGTATTTCGAAAAATGGGAATATCTAATCTTCCGGGAATCCTAATGATACGGGATCAATAAATAGTTCTCGGGATTTCCTAATAGTATGAAATGACTATTCTATACTATTCTAATATAAATGAAATCCAGAAAGTTTAACTTGTAACCTCGATGATGTGATGAACACAAGTGTATTCCCTTTGTCTCACGTTAGTAAGATCGTTTACCAACGTCTTGTCGTTATTCCTTAGTTTGGTTCCTTTCGTTTTCCTTGCCTCGCACCCTTGATGTCCCTTTCTTGTCTCGAATTTCTTTACCCTTCGAAATAAAAAACCACCAAGTTTCTTCGAATTGCTTTCAAAAGGTTTCGGCCTCCTTTTTTTTAACGAGCCCAACACAAAATCCCTGCGTCTTGTTTATTCGAAGTTCTGATTTGTACAAAGTCTCGTCCTTTCTTTTCAAACCCTTTTTGAATTTGTGAACTTCGAATGGAAAACAACTTTATGTCGAATTGATTTTTTTTCAAACAAGCCCAAAAACAAAATGTTTTCTTTTCTTGTTAATCCACAGTATAACACGTCTCCTTCCCTTGTACGTTATTTGATTTCCTTATTCCGAGATCAAACTTCCCACGTACAAAAACCTTGGTACCGAGATGGTAACCAATCACCGAAACAAACAAGAGGTTTGCTTCTGATTTCCTTCCCGTTGTTGTTTTCCTTTGTGTCGTCCCGACACTACTCCACACAAAACTGAGCGCTCTTCTTCCCTTTGTCACGTACGTATTTTCCTTCCACAACAACGTTTTCCCCGCGTTTTTATTCTACTTTGAGTTTGAATTTAACCGGTTTCACAAAGTATTTACCCAGTTGCTCTCTATCCCGAACAAAGTGTACGTCTTCCTTCCTTCCCTATGTTGTCGCCAACAATGGTTTCCCCACCAATCCGTTTGGTGTAAACGTTTGCAATCCCCTACGTAAATGATCGTGCACTATCTTGTACGTGTCCTTATTCAAGTGTTGTTTCTCTTGGAAGAAAAGAGAAAACAAAAAAAAAATCTTGTCGAAAAAAAAATTGCAGCGTGTTCCTTGAAACTGTGTCGTTGGTATTCTTTGGTAACCAAACAAAACGAAACGTTAATCCTATGCTCTTGATGCCAATTGTTGTCCCACGCATAGATCAAAATATATAGATTGCAAAGTAAAATGAAATGAATAAGTAAATTGTCTATTAACTTCTAAACGTTTCATACATGTACGTATATATACAATTCCAAACGGTATGTTCCAACCGTTATGATGGTTCGGTTTGTAACCGTTTTTAACCGCCATCCCATAACCGTTTTTAACCGCTTTATGGTTACTAACTTTCTATCTAACGTGTTTGGTCCTTCGTCTAATAATGTTTACATAAGAAGCATAAGAATTAAGATTATTTGGTTCACATTCATTGAGTGTTGTGATCCCAATTGAGGACCAAATTACAGTAAGATATCAAGAACCAACTTTTTTTTTCTAGAAGGTAAATTGTTGAAGAAATGCAAGAATCATTGAGAGTTTTCCTAGATTAATTGTCTTTTCCAAGGAGCAACTATGACAAGACATTGTTGTTGGACCCAAATGTAGGAATGAGGCGTGAGGCATAAAGTAGTAACATAAACATGGTCATTTTGTACATAAAGAAGATTAGAAGAAGGAAGAGTACGTAAATTTCAAAGGTTTAGATTGGCCGGAAAACTGTAACCCCGTGCACTTCTTTTGGGTGTGCATGACCATTTCTCAAGAATCTAGCCTCAAACAATGAGCAAATGTTTCAATGACCTTTAGTCACGAGTTCAATTGAACCATGACCTATCTTTTAAAAGACCTTTATTTGACCGGTCAACTAAACGTTTTTGATAAACGAATATATGATACCACTAATTAAATCAATACCACAATGGTAAGGAAACGTAATTTTATCTAAACGGGTTGACAAAAAATGGTCTCTTCCATATTGCAATGACAGATATCCTTGTCTATGTGATCCCAATCCTAATTAACCCTGTGCTGCTCCCATAATTAATAATCTTATAATCTACTGTAATATATTTCATAATCATGTACCAATTGTGTGTCAGAATCGTTAGATTGTATAAAAAGATAAGATACTTATAGCATTTATTCTTTCTCAGAAAATTTCAACTATTCAGTCTAGAGGCAATTGTGCACAATCGAAGATGTGGACAGAAAAACTTGATACCAATTATGCACAATCGAAGATATGGACATGAAAACTTGATACGCTACGCGTTGATATTAAAAAACTTTTGGAGCCATTAAATCTTTTATGGGTGGACGAACAGAATATTATAGCCCATGCATATAAATGATTAAATGGGGGACTTTTAGAATAATAATAGAATACGTTGTTCCTTAATTTTTCTAACATGTTCTACTTTTCAATATGACCAAAATCAAAATGAATATAAGATTAATCGTGTTGTGAGGACGTCCTTTTAAATAATAACTCTCTTGATTAGAAACTTAGATACTTATACTTTTTATATCACATCAACTAAAATGATCTTTACGTACGTGGTTACTTTAGTACGTATTTAATCGAATGATTAGTTTTTTAAGTTTTGCATTATATGTATACTTTAGGTCCTGTTTAGATATGCTATACAAGTATTGATTAGGGCAATTGTGTAGAAGTGTGTGTAGGATATTTTGACAAAGAGCAATGATACTCGAAGGGAATCAGGTTCTTTATATTTCATTATTGTTGTTCTATTAACCGAACCCTGGTTACATTGTCTTAGAGATGCATTATCCAGAAAGATGACCCAAGACCTCCTAACTCCTAAGCACGACCTTATGCCGATTGACTTTGAGTTATATTTTTGTCATTGTCAACTATGGAAAAGCCAACCATAAGTCTTGATGATCAGTCCCGTTGTAAAGTTGAGTTGAACTTCCTTTAAATCTCTCGTGGCCAGATTATATTCCAAAATTTCATTCTTGATCTTGTTCGTATCACACACACGTCGCAGAGACATTAGGCTACATTATACCACTTGGATAGAGAAAATGCTCACATTTTTCTAAGATTCTTTTGGTGTTATTCTAATTATCAGTGACTATAAATATGATCTTTAGAAACCAGAAGAAACCCCATCACAAGTTCTTAATTAGATATCAAGTTGCTGAATGTAGGACAAGAGAGGTATTGCATGAATAGAAGAGCATTTTTTGGTAGCCAAGGATGACTTGCCTGTTTCTTCTTTTGAAAGGGTTCAATGATTTGAGACCCTTTGTTTGCTCGGTTATCAGGCAGTCTCTTTGGTTAACCTGAAAATCTCTTCTCTCTTATGCCAACCCTTCTCTTGTTTCATCGTAATATTTACAGTTTGATGAAATTGATACAGTTGTGCCCTCCTACATGCGTTACAGGTGTGAGTTTGAGTGTTTTATTATGGTTAGAGTGATTTTTTATATCATGTCAGTATGACAACGTATGTCATGTCTAATGTTATTCACCTTGTTCATGGCCGTATGGTGCATTGATTCCCCCCCCCCCCTTCCCGCCCCCCAACCCCACATCTGTTAATATCTTCCTGTCCTTAGGAATGACATCATGATAGAACCAGACTTTATCATATCAATTTTTTTTGCATTGGCTCTTAGCACATGCATTGATGTCCATCTGAAAACACTTTCCCGTCCTTATGAATGATATCATGGTAGAACAAGACTTTATCATATCAATTTTTATGCACTGGTTTTTTGCATATACCGATTAGAATTATAGTATGACAACTTTTGTCTTGTTTGTTTAGTGTTAGATGGTTTATGGTTAATGCATTAGTAATTTAGTATGTTGATGAAGAACAAATGGTGTGATAGAACTATTTAGTTTAAGAAAACACAAGTGGTTACATGATTCTTTCTTTCTTGGATCAGTTGTAATTTCTTATTAATATAAATCAAAGACAATTACAATCCTTTTCTCATAATCATATAGTTCTCTTGGTCTAAATCAAATATAAATACGCATATAGGATATGAAATTATGAAATGCATGTAGAAATCAAAGGAATATTGAAAAACTATATAATCAGATTCAATGAATTATAGAGATTACATGACATTAAATAGATAACTAACTAACCTAACCCTAGTATCTAAACGGGCCAAACCCAAATGGCTTACGGGCCTTTATTATCTAACACCCTCTCTCAAAATCACAATGTTGCAGTGGTAACATTGAGAGTTTGTCAAACAGAAAATAAACTAAAACTGAAAGCGAAAAGCGGATGGTCCCAGAGTGCAAACGCGGTGCAAACTCATAACAGAGCAACACAATTACGGAGATGAACGCGGGCAGATTCAGGCAGACAGATTCAGACAAACCAGCAGATTCAGGCAGACTGATGCAGATTCTGACAGGCATATTCAAATTCAGATTCAGACAAAACCAGGCGATAACCAGATGCGGAACTACGTGTGTAACCAAACAAGTTGTTGATGTCGAGATGCTGCACATAACTCTTTGCATGCAGTCAATAATCTTAATACCCCATCCCATTAATTACATCACCCAATAGTTGCTCATCAAAATTCAAACAATAAAACCATCCGACCCATGATCTACTAATTGAAATCCAATAAGAATTCAACAATCAAATTTTTAATACTAACCCGAACATATGACTGGCTCTATATCATGGTCAACCTTTTTTTTTTTCCTTTTCTTAATCGGCTAAAATTATGTATAACCAAGCCGATGTCGAAATCAATTCAAGCAGACATGACAAAACTGCAAATAGGACAAAGCCAGTGTCAAACAAACTAATTCAATCAAGCAAACTTTTTTTTTCTTTTCTTTTTCTTTTTTTTTTCTTTTCTTTTTCTTCATCTTTGACCTAGCTCTTGATACCATGTAGAAATCAAGGCGGAATACTAAAAACAATATTATTATCAAATTCAATGAATTATAGAGATTACATGACATTAAATAGAAAACTAACTAACCTAATCTTAGGAACTAAACGGGCCAAACCCAACGGGCTTACGGGCCTTTATTATGTAACAATGCATTGTTGTAATATAAGGCATATATAAGTTGTCCATATGTATGATGTCTCAAGTTCAATTCATGTTAGTTGTATAACGTGCAACCTTGAAGTGGCCACACCAACCTTCTGAAAAGGGAGGGCTTTAATTTACCTGTTTGAGTATGTATGGCGGTGGGTTCAAACTCACGGATCGGCCAAAAAGTCAAAAGTCATGGTTACCCAAGAAAATATATATAAGTTGTCCCTGTAAGGGCATCACCTTTTATGGGGTCATTGTGATTAACTTCATATGCATTGGTCTCTGTCACATGCCTTGGTTTGTCTCATGTTCAAGTATTGGCATCGCCTTATCATGGGGACATTGCGATTTATTTCCCATGCTGACTGTTGGACAGTTGGCAGGGACACAATCGATGGATTTCGCACACTTCTATTGATGTTGTATATATAATTTTATATATAATCTGGGTGTGATTCTATATAAAATGTACCTTCAAGTTGTAAGTTGTAACTGCTCAGAAATGTATTTCATTGCTGATTTAGTAGAAAAAACTAATTTGTGTACTTACATCGCATTAACAAAAAAACTGTAGTTTCCTAAGAGTCTTGTATTCACAACCGTTTGGGTAAATATTGGTTTTGTCATAGGGAATTCAGTTGCCCAAAGGATGTAGGAGTTCATTGAGCGTTGCGATCCCAATCAGGACCAAAAGTAAGACATCAAGCAATTTGTGCAAGAAAGGCATGAATCTTTAGATTTTTTTTTTTAGATTTGGATTTTCCAAGGAACAACTATGACAAGACATTAATGTTGGACCTAAATATAGGAATGGGATGAAAGGCAAGCTGAGTAATATTGCTTTCTTTGCCAAGTATGAGTAAGGATTAAATACGAAATAAAAGTAAAATGAGAAGAATGAGAAATAATCACAACCGCACATTTCATATGCACCTTAATAAAAAAATGCATTTCTCATGAATTTCTCTCTCTTTATTTGAAACGTGTGGCTATAAATATTTCTCATTCTTCTTATTTTATTTTCACTTCTCATTAGATTCTTTCCATGCCAAGTATATATGGAAAAGCCAGTGATAAGTCTTAATGATCATATATTCCCTTTGTAAACTTGAGTTGAAATTCCTTTGAAATCTCTCCCGGAACATACTCTTAAATTTCATTCTTGATTTTGTGCTTATCACACACATGTAGGCACCTCTGTTGTAAAAATTATCTCAGGCGGCTGATTAATCCCCGCATAATCGCTGATCGCTCACTAAGAGTCTTGATTTATTATAATCGGCCTATTTAATCGGTTTGGTCAAAGATCGCTTAAAAATCAGTCAATAAACCGATTAATCAAACAAAATCGAACAAAATCGGTCTAATCGGATTAATCAAACAAAATCGTTTAAAAATTGGTCAACAAAATCGCTTAAAAATTGGTCAACAAACTGATTAATCGGTCAAAGATCGCTTAAAAATGGTCAACAAACCGAGTAATATCTATGTTTGACTTTCAACTTTGAAGAATTATGTATTATGTTTATATTTGAACACTTGAAATATTTGAACTTTGATGCACTATGCTTATCTCATACATATAATATATATAATATCTAAAATTACAATTTTGTGCATAAAAATTCTAATCCGATTAATCCTCGCCTAACCGATTAATCGCTAGGCATTACTCGACCGCCTCACTAGCGCCTAGCGATTTTTACAACCTTATGTAGCAGTGACATTAGGCTACACGATACCACTTGGATAGAGAAAATGCTTGAATTTTTCCAAGATTCTTTTGGCGCTATTCTAATGAAGTGGCTATAAATAGGATATTTAGAAACAACACAATTACCATCACAAGTTCTTAACTAGATACCAAGTGCATGGCTGAATGTAGGACAAGTGAGGGTTTACATGAAGAGAAGAGTATCGTTTGGTAGCCAAGGATGACTTGCCTATTTCTTCTTTTCAAAGGGTTTAATGATTTGAGACCCTTTGTTTGGCCGGTTATCAGGCAGTCTCCTTGGCTAACCTTACAATCTCTTCTCTCTTATGCCAACCCTTATCTTGTTTCATTGCTATATTTACACTTTGATGAAATTCATACAGTTGTCCCCTCTTACATGCGTGCCAGGTGTGAGTTTGGTGTTTTTCTTTGTAGTTAGTGTATTTTTTATATCATGTCAGTATGGCAACGTACGTCATGTCTAAGTGTCTAACGTAATTCACCTTGTTCATGGTCATATGATGTTTCACAAGAACCGCTTGTGAGTGATTTAATGGAAGCTAACGAGGTTGGCCATACCCCTATTGTTGAGAAAATTGGGGAGCTTGAAAAGGTTCTTTTGGATGGGAAAGCCACTCTTGTTGACGATGCTGGTAATCTTATTAAAAAGGTTGATTATCCTGGTAAAAAGGATCTTCCGTCTACTTCATCTATTAAGAGGGTTAACCCATTCTCTAAGGTGGGAGAGATTGTTGTCTCCGACAGTGATGATGAGGAGGTTGTAAACACCTTTGATGAGTCGAATAACTTATTTGGTGGTGGTCATGATCGAGAAGATGACTTTGATGACTATGGTTATGATAACTATGCGGACCAGGTTTACGATCTTCCAGGTAATTTGGATGCCTATTACGACACATATGGTATCAAGCTCCAAGGCCTTGGTAGGAAGTAAATGTTCTCTTCATAGGAGTCTGATGTTATATTTTGAGTAGTGGTTTATTTTCTTTTTTAGAAAATAGAAAGTATCTTGTTATGTAAGCTTTCCGCCTATGTAACGGGCTGAGATATAGGATTCACCCATATCCTTTATACTTAAACGTTTTTTGGAGTAATATATTTACCGGATCATTGACCTTTTACCCAAAAAATGGTCATATGATGCATTGATCCCCATCTGAAAAAACTTTCCCGTCCTTAAGAATGACATCATGGTAGAACAAGACTTCATCATACCAAACCATTTTTCATTGGTTTGTATCATATGCCGATTAGAATTATCTTTACGAATTTTTTGTTTCGTTTGTTGAGTTAGATGGTTGATGAGTAATGCTGATGAAGAACACAAGTGATTGGATGCTTCTTTCTTTCTGGTTAAATAATTTTGGATTAATCATAATTCTTAATTGTAAACTAATATAAATCAAAGATAATTAAAATCCTTTAATCATAATCATTTTGTTCTCTTGGTCTTAATCAATATAAATACATAAATAGAATATGATATTATGCAACGCATTGTCATTATATAATGCATAACTGAGTTGTCCCTGTATGCTTCCCAAGTAGAAAAGTGTGCAATCAATAACGGTGTCTCGTGTTTAAGTATGGGCATCGCCTTTTATGGGGTCATTGTGATTTATTTCGTATGCATGGTCTGTATTATATGCATTGGTTTGTCATGTTCAAGTATTGGCATCGCCTTATCATGGAGACATTGCGATTTGCTTCCCATGCTGACTATTGGAAAGTTAATAGGGGCACAATGGGTAGATTTCATGCTCTTGTTGTGTTTATATTTAATCCGTGTGTGATTCTATACAAAATGTACCTTCAGCTGGTAAGAACTCAGAAATGTATTTCATTGCTGATTGATAGAAAAAGCTAATCGTGGTTCTGTACATACATATGCATCAACAAAAAATTAAGAGTAGTTTCCTAAGAATTGTATTCGCAACATTTTTGGCAATTCTTGGTTAGTTTCGAGACGTTAAGAATGTGGGAGTTCATTGAGTGTTGTGATCCCATATAAGATATCAAGGAACACTATTTTTGGTCGAAACTAAATTGTGCATGAAATTTTTATAGATTTGGCTTTTCCGGGTCCTACAAGAATCAGGAGAACAGGCGACGACTACAATGCCGACGCCACTGTGGCGTCGGCAATATACGCTACACGACAAAAAAACCCTTGACCAGTGAGGAGATGCGTTGAAAATTTATGTCAATATAATGCCGACGACAGGGCGTCGACAATATAAAAGTCAAATTTGACTTTGTATTGTCAAGCAATTTTTTGGCGGGATCTTTTGGCGCTCATATATTCCCGACGCCACGTCGTCGGGAATATAAATCTATATAATTACTGGGTGATTAGCATGTGATTAATGCAATTCAATTTTGTTTTAACGATGCCGACGCCAACGATGCCGACGCCAGGGCGTCGGCAGTAGTATAAATGATTATTTATTTGGTTACTATGCTGATGACACGTCGTCGGCAACGTTGCCTACATAAATGTCAAATCCATATAATTGCTGGGTGGATTGCGTACATAATCTTACTAATATTGATTTTATTTGAACATGTTACGTATAATTATTTAAAAGTGTTCAATTTTAAATAAACTTATATAATTTTATTTTTTACAGTTTAACCTAACCGATCATCCTCAATTCGGCAAAACACAAATAGACACAAAAAACCCAATCGACAATTCGCACAAAACACACATAACAATGGCTGATTACATGCCGGAACGGGAGTGGACAATGGTTTTATCATCGATGTATCTTTTTAATGAAGTTCTTAATACGTATGGCGCCGAAATTTATGATGAATATGGTTCTTATCAGAAAAAGCCATATTACATACGTATTATTCCAACAACAACAACATCAACATCAAGGACAACAATAACAGCAACTACAAGAACAACAACGACAACAACTACATACGAAGATTTTCCATGTCACCTAACAGCTCACGAAGTATTGCATCCGACTGACATGCGTAGTCATCAAGAATCCTTGCCATTTCAAGTCTTGCCTCGAGCATCATTACTCTTGTCTCTAGCAGCTGTTTTTGTGATTCCAGCATGTTTATCCTAAGATCTTTGGCATTACAACTTGAGCATTCTGTTGGTGCAGATTCAGAACCTTCAGATGTTGAAGCAGAAGAGATTATTCTTAAGTACTCGTCAAATTCACTCTTCCACATAAAATATCCGCACCCATTATCTTTTTTTCTGAGTTGTTACATAATAAGAAAAATATAAGAGATTACAACCCAATTATTTGTATATTTACATAAATAAGAAATGTATGTTTATTCACCTTCGACAGAGGACATGCATAATATTGTCGTCCAAATGAATATTTTGTATGTGGTGTTCTTAATCTTATATTTCCTGCTCCACAAGAACACATAAAAGGATTATATGGCTCCATCTCAAGTTTTGAAATTTGTGTGAAGATAAGAGGTTGTGAGGTTGAGTGGTTTTGAGGATAAGAGGTTGTGAAATTTGTGTGAAGATAAAAGGACTATATAGTGTGATTGTCAGGTTGGTGGGAAGTTTTGGAGCCACTTTTTTGTGGGAAATTTTGGCGCTATTTTTTTTTTACATGACTCGTTTTATGCATGTGAAATCCGATATCGGACAGTAAGGGTTCTCGGGCAGTGTGTGATCTCGGACATAAGTAAAAGACCTAGACTCCTTCGTTTAACACATTACGTATAACCATAGCACCTAGACTCGTTCGTTTAACACGTTACGTATAACCATATCACCTAGAATCGGTCATTTAACACGTTACGTATAACCATATCACCTAGACTCGGACGTTTAACACGTTACGTATAACCATATCACCTAGACTCATTCGTTTAACATGTTACGTATAACCATAGCACCTATACCCGTTCGTTTAACACGTTACGTATAACCATAGCACCTAGACTCGGTCGTTTAACACGTTACGTATAACCATAACACCTAGACTCGGTCGTTTAACACGATACGTATAACCATAACACCTAGACTCGGTCGTTTAACACATTACGTATAACCATATCACTTAGACTCATTCTTTTAACATGTTACGTATAACCATAGCACCTATACTCATTCGTTTAACACGTTACGTATAACCATAGCACCTAGACTCGGTCGTTTAACACGTTACGTATAACCATAACACCTACAATCGGTCGTTTAACACGTTACGCATAACCATAACACCTAGACTCGGTTGTTTAACACGTTACGTATAACCATATCACCTAGACTCGTTCGTTTAAAATGTTACGTATAACTATAGCACCTAGACTCGTTCGTTTAACACGTTACGTATAACCATAGCACCTAGACTCGGTCGTTTAACACGTTACGTATAACCATAACACCTAGACTCGTTCGTTTAACACGCTACATATAACCATAGCACCTAGACTCGGTCGTTTAACACGTTACGTATAACCATAACACCTAGGCTCGTTCTTATAACACGTTACGTATAACCATATCACCTAGACTCGTTCGTTTAACACGTTACGTATAACCATAGCACCTAGACTCGGTCTTTTAACACATTACGTATAACCATAACACCTACACTGGGTCATTCAACACGTTACGTATAACCATAACACCTAGACTCGGTCGTTTAACACATTAAGTGTAACCATATCACCTAGACTCATTCATTTAACATGTTACGTATAACCATAGCACCTAGACTCGTTCGTTTAACACGTTACATATAACCATAGCACCTAGACTCGGTCGTTTAACACATTACGTATAACCATAGCACCTAGACTCGTTCCTTTAATATGTTACGTATAATCATATCACCTAAACTAGTTCGTTTAACACGTTACGGATAACCATATCACCTAGACTAGGTCCTTTAACATGTTATGCATAACCATAGCACCTAGACTCGGTCGTTTAACACGTTACGTATAACCATAGCACCTAGACTCGTTCGTTTAACACGTTACGTATAACCATAGCACCTAGACTCGGTCGTTTAACATGTTACGTAAAACCATAACATCTAGACTCGTTCGTTTAACACGTTACGTATAACAATAACACCTAGACTCGTTCGTTTAACATGTTACGTATAACAATATCACTTAGACTCGGTCGTTTAACATGTTACGTATGACCATATCACCTATACTCGTTCGTTTAACACGTTACGTATAACCATATCACCTCGACTTTTTATAAATATTATCTTCAAAGATACATTCAATAATTATATAAAATATATTTTTTTTTATGATTGTATTAAATAAATTTTTTTAATTATTTAAAAGTGTTTAATTTTAAATTTTAATTATATATATATATATATATATATATATATATATATATATATATATATTATATAATTTTTTTTAATTATTTAAAAGTGTTTAATTTTAAATAAACTTATATTTTAATTTTTTTTATAGTTTATATAATTTTATTATTATTTTTAAGTTAAAGAGTAAACTGCATAAATGGTTTCTGTGGTTTGCTCAAATTGCAGATTTCGTCCCTGAGTTTTTCAGGTTGGATATGTGAGGATGTGTTAGAGATTTAAGGTTGGATATTTGTTGAAGATTTGATGGTGTTCTTCATGTTACTTATTTTTAATTTAAAAAATAAAAATTCAAGTGGAAATTCATGTTACTTATAAATGGTCCCTGTGCTTTGCTCAAATTGCAGATTTCGTCCCTGGAAATTCAAAAGGGATGAAGACGAGGGTATTTCAGTCATTTCAATTTGGTCAGGGACGAAAATGAATTCAACTTTTCCTCTCAGGGAGGCCGCCTGCACTTTCGAAAACTCAGGGACGAAATCTGCAATTTGAGCAAACCACAAGGACCATTTATGCAATTTACTCTAAATTAAATTAAAGTATTTGTATCTAAAAAAATAAAAATAAGTATATTTGTATAATACCGACGATGTGGCGTCGGTATTATTTATACTATATTACCCCCAAAAAAACTTAGACGTCCCGCCAAAACACAAAACGACAAAAGGTAATTTATTCCCAACGACATGGCGTCGGGAAGAAACTTAAATAAAAAAATATACATAATTTACCGACGCCACGTTGGCGTCGGAAAGGTTTATTTTTTGGCGTCGGGAAGGACTTTCCCTACGAGGCTCAGCCGACTAACTATTGGCTATGCCTTGTCGTCGGGAACGAACTGTTGGATATTTTAGTGTAATTGGATTAACTTGTTTTGACCAATTTCATCATAATAATACATCATTTAGGTTTGGAGGTGCGGAGTGCACACCTACTTGAATTTATTATGATCTTAGGGGCGAAGCCCCTAAGGGACGGGGGTCCGGGGGCAGCGCCCCTGGTAGCAGGGTCCAAGGGGCGGCAGCCCCTGGCAGGGTCTAAGTTGCTATGTAAAAACTTCTACTGAAATTCCTGCTGAAGGAATCTGCTGAAGTTTTGTTTCTACTGAAATTACTGATTCTGCTGAAGCTTTATTTCTGCTGAAGTTATGTTCCTCAGCAGATTAATTTTCGGAAATTAAGGGACATAATTTGACAACTTGGAAACCCTAAAACTGCCTTTGGTAGTTATCCCGTATCATTGTTATATACGGTTTATTTGGTCATATATTTTACAACGGTTCAATATATCTCAGACACACACATACAGAAAATTCTCAACTCTGAATTGTATCCGATTGAATACTTCGGTAGAACCGCCGAATTGATTCGATCTGAAAGTGTTTACACGCCTTTCAGAGTATTAAGCATATCCACAATGTTCGTTATTATTACATATCCCCTACACGAACGACGCCTACGCCCCATCGTCGGGAAGGTGTTGAAAAAGTCGTAGGTGGAAGTGTCGATTGTGAGCTATGACAAGATATAAATGTTGGACCCAAATGCAAGAATGAGGTGTGAGCCATAAAGCAGCAACATGACGGTTTTGTATATAAGAAACTTTAGTATTTTGATTTGAAATAAAATCTTTAAAAAAGTACGTTGAATGAGAAAATTGGTTTTTCCAAAATTTGACTCAATAGAATATTGTGGAACACATACATCGACACATCTGAGAATTATTGAAGTAGAACAGAAAATTTTTTCCAAAAGATAACAAAGGATATCGTGCGATAATTATTGGGATTTTTCAACATCGAAATTGTTACTTGCAGATGTTAGTCTAGATTTAAGTTGCATAGTAATGTTATTACACCTAAATCAACAACCGCTGTTTTCAAACGAATTAGCTTTGCAATCCAAAAAAGTCAAACAGCGCAACTTGTTGCTCGTTTGTCTTTGACCTCTATGTAAATTTAAATTGGTATAAGATTTTTTTTTGAAAGGTACTTGTAGCATCCTTTCTAGCTTTTCCTTTTCATTAAACTACAGAATCAACTATTTAGTCTTAAAGCAATTTTTCAAAATTGAACATATATATGGACAAGAAAACTTGATAAGCTACGCATTGACATTTAGAATTCATATCAGGCATACATCTATCATTGATAGAACTTTGAGGACCATAAAATCTTTTTAGGATGGAAGGACAAAATATCACATATTCGTAAATTATCCCATGCATATAAACTAATGGTTCAATGGGAGACTTCTTTGAATAATAGGATAACTAAATGCTCTTAAAGTTCCAAAATGTGCTACTTTTCATTTTGACCAAAATCAAAATGAACAGGCCGTACATAATGGGTTGTGAGGAGCAAAATTGAGGGCACTGCTACGTGTAAGTGCATTATGTGCCACCTTGTCACACCAAAAAAAAAGTGATTTTGGCGTTAGTCCAGTTATGGTATTTGTCTGTTCCAAAAAAAAAAAAAAAAAAAAATTATGGTGTTTGTTTGTGAGTATTGTGTGTGTTGTATTTATTTAAACAAGTCGTGGGTATAAGTAAATGTCCAATGAGGGTTACGAGAGTGTGAGTGATGAGTGAGTCAGAGGGAAGGGGATGATGTAATGTTGAGACGACAATAAGAGCGGCTCAAGCCTTTTGAGGGTCTAAAGCAAAGTTTTAAAACAAGACTTTTGTTGTTAACGTCACGAATGAATAACCATTTATAAACAAAAATGATCAAACTTTTCACTACTACACAAACAGGTTTTTCTCACAGTCGAATCCGTGGGAAATTCCGTGTATAAAAACCCCGTGGGTAAATATTTTCCCACTAAATTTCCCACGAGGCGTTGACTATTTCCCGCTGATATTACTGTCGGTAATCCGTGGGTTTAATTTCCCACAAAGTTCTCACGAATATTTTCCGACTGATTTTTCACATTTTCCGGCAACCGTTTCCACAGATCGGACGTTTTTTTGCCACGGATTTCCAACAACTTTTTCCCACAAATTTTTTCCCACTAAGATTATTTAGTGGGAAACCCGTAGAAATAAATGGCATAATTTTATATAACGCTAGCAATTTTTTATATTTCGTATAATTATGAAATTCTAATCTAAAAATTAAATGCACCAATACAAAGAATTCAAATGGGTTGATCCAATATCCAAATTATGATCTGTATATTTCATTGAAACACAAACTTACAAATACACTCAAGTCCACTTGTTTCAACTCTATCTATTTCATACCGAGTATAACAACAATTCTTTTACAACAAATTCAAGGTCCATAAATAATCTATTTTGTGATCTTTATAATCATCTTTGCCACTTGACCGACGTGTTCCTGTTCAACAAAATTACAAAAGCAAATTAGTTGATACAACCAAAATTAAAAAGCCAACAAAACACTAACTTTAAAGCTAATTAGTGTTGGGATTTTAGAAAAAGTTAACAAATTAACCTCTACGAGTACGCAGCGGAATTAGGATCTAGTTTATGCAATTAGATTAAACACGTAATTAATAAACAAATAATTAATACAATATTAATTAATTAAAATGGATATAGGAAAAGCTAACCTTGCTTGGCAATTGATCTCTAGTAACGGAATAAGAAACCAAAACGAAACCTTAAGTATCTAAAATAAATACCTCGAAGAGTATCACACACAAACCCGATTCACGTATACGTTCGATTAACGCTAGTCGAGAACGTAAACAATAAAACCAACA
This sequence comes from Chrysanthemum seticuspe, assembly GCA_019973895.1. NCBI lineage: Eukaryota > Viridiplantae > Streptophyta > Magnoliopsida > Asterales > Asteraceae > Chrysanthemum > Chrysanthemum seticuspe. Next base: position 232,810,705 of record BPTQ01000004.1, read on the forward strand.
ACACCTTGTCACTTGAATAATACCACGATCAGAAAAGCTCCAAGGAACAAGTCAGCTTCTAACCAATTCACTTCTGTCTGAGAAACAGAAGCTAACAAAACACCCGATATCAGACACGCCTTGTCCGATATGTTTCTGCCTTCTGTTCGAGATACAAGGCCACAAGCAGGAGCATTTTCAATTCCTTATTGCTTCTATTTTGTGTCGACTAGGAGACAAGGAACAAACACCTTAAATTACTCAAGCACTTAAATCAATAAAGCTTAGAATTATCCAAAACCAAACACCCTTAATCAACCTTGAGTTAAAGTCGATCAGAGATAGAGAGCTGGGAAAACTGGTTCGGTGTTTTAGGGATATAGGAGATAGTTTATAAAGCGTGAGTTTTGTCTTGGGTGTGTTTGTTTATATAGTAAACAAACCGACTCCCACAATGAGTCAATAACTTGCCCAACAAGTTCAAGCCCAAGCACCCATGCATCCCCTTTTTACCCATTCGTTTTCCAAGCATCAAGGCCCAAGGCATGCTAAATTAAACCGACCCAAGTCCAGGAATATGTACATGGTTCGTTTAATGAAAACAGGCCAAGTTCCATAAACGGGTATAGATTATATATTCAAGTATAGTTTACGTTCAACACGTATACTCGTGTTTATCGCGAGTGCCCCCATCGGCTCACACACTTCTAGTCGTTTACGTGTGTTTATAACTCCCACAAACCAACAGCCCCCACTTGGGAGTTGATGTGTCGAATGGCACACAAAACTAACTACGGAAACGCCTAGTAAACGCTCTCACTCGCTTTTTAACTAAAAGTGTCTGAGAGAATAGTTTCATAAAAGTTTCTCAGTAGCATGGTCATTCAATGTCTTGCTCTAATCATCCTTTGTTATAGATACCGTTAAACCATGGATTATGGATCTTAAATCATTCCATATGGTATAACCATTTAGAATCTCGTTATAGATTTTAATTCAGATATACCAAATGTAATCACGAATTATATTGCATTACCCTTTGGGTTTGGCCAAACAATTATCTGATTAAATCTGGAGAGGCTCCATGGTATCTTTCTGCACATATCAAGTGGAGTAACAAATCCTTTATCGATTACAAGTGTTGTGGATGCTGCTTCACATCACTCCGAAATATAGATTTTATAACTACCTTGTTCAGATAGCGTTTTGCGTATACTTACAAAAAATGATATCCACACATAACAGAACTTGCTTGTATCTCAAGTCTAAGGATGAAGATAACAAACCATTTTCAATATTTTACTTATGACAAGGATCCAAAAGTAAATGTTTGAAAGTTGGGGAATCCAATATGTATCTCTAGTGAATACACATGAGTTTGGCGGGAAAAATCCACATTCTCGTTAGAATATACCCAACACTCACATTTGCCTCACATAACAATATTCCCATATTGTTAACCAACAATGGACATATTTAGAACAATAAAATCATTCAAGGATTAAACATGCAAATATAGGATAACAATTATTATATGAATGAATAACAAATACCAACTATCTTTATTCATCATAAAGTAAAAATTGTCTTTCAATCCCAATTATCCAAAATACTAAAACAGATATGCATGAAACTCATTTAGTAAGTTGAACCCTAATGTTTCCAACATTCTCAACCTTTCTTTAAAAGAAAAAATAAATAGTCATCTGAGTAAACTTTCCGAATACTTGTTTCAAAATTTCACATATAGTGAGTGATTTGAAATATAAGATGAGTGTCTTATCTCATATGCTCATACTATTGCAAGAGTTATAGTATGGAGATGTCGTCTTACCTTGCATGAGGTATTAGAAATCAACGACATACTGACAGTCATCTTTACAGTTTCTAAAAGTGTAAAGTATTCTTATTCCTTAATGTGTAATGCAACAATGCTCTATGTTGAGTATAACTAGTTAGCAGATTTATCATAAAAGATGAAATCCTACTACAACTAGTATTAATAATCCTCTAGCATCATTTGTACTTATACAACACTATGCTTTATAATTCGTAAACATTTATAAAAACAATAATCCAAACACTCTCAATTAGATATTGTTGTTGTCAGTTCATTTTGTTCTTGTACAAAAGCAACAACTAGTCTTATACACAATATAATATATACATGATGAATCCTTAGTTAAAACAACATAAGGATTCCATCCATGTAATAAATTATTCCAAGTGAAATGTATAATTTAAGACTTGCTCGAATGATATATTGCATTTGTGTCAGACTTAATTTTCCGCATTTGTTTATTCCATATTGTTGGAATCACTCCTAAACTATAATTCAAGTGTTAGTTACTCTTATGTAATAGGTAGCTTATTATGGCATTTATGTTTGTTATTAGCCTTAAGCTTATGTAGAAGGCCCATGAGCTTAGGCCCAAGCCCATAAAGGAAAGGATGGAAACTAGGAGTGTTGCCCTAGCTTTCCTCCTATAAATACTCTTGTAAACCTTCATTTGAAGGTTGGTTGTTCAAGTTATTCTCCTTCACATACTCCTACGCATAACCGGTCATATATTATCGTGTGTGTGTGTTTGGTTCTTGTTCAATCGCCTTATCTCTTTCTTTATTACTTGTGTTTGTAAAACTAGTGACCTAACAGTGGTATCAATCGCCTAATAGTCGAGTGAACGTATTGTTTGAAGTGAGTTTTGGTCTCACGCTTAACTTGCGTCTCCTAAACTTTGGCTTGATCAAAAACGTATTTTTTACACTTTTTAATCCAAGATTCTTGTCCTTTCAACGTTATAAGGTGTTAAACTTACTGTTTTTGGCAAAAAGTTTGGAACTTTATGTGTGGATCATTGTTTTTCTACTTGTTTTTGAACGAGGGTTAAGTCCTACGCATAACTGTTTTAAGAGCTTTGGATCATCAAGTTTCACACTTTTGTGTCTTTTGGTGTTATTGAAGCTATTTTATCACACAAAAACTGGTTTAGAAACATCTTTGGGCAAAATCAAAATTGCGAGTAATCCTACGCGTAGCAAAACCCTAATCCTACGCATAAGGTTATTCTTGGTTTGATCTTCATTTTCGTTGTTTACTCCGTGTTTTCTTACTTGGATAAGTCTGAAAATACGTCGACTTTGGATATCTTTTGCACTGTGACAGTGTAAAAGATCACTTGGGATAAAACCCTAAATTTACGCATAAGCATAAGCTTACGCGTAGAAATCCTACGCATAAGATTTTTCTTACGCCTAAGCATAGTCTTACGCATAAGATAATCCTACGCCTAACTTTCTACGCCTAACTTTTGTCTACGCATAACTTTAGAGTCTTTTCCATACTTACGCGTAAGCTAAATCTACGCGTAACTTCTTATTGTTACGCGTACCTTTGGTGTTTTTACGCATAAGTGCTACTTGGCTATTGTGATTTCTACGCCTAAGGATACTTCTTCATCAACGGTTCATTCGACTACAAAGATCCATTTTTACCAACACAAGTTTTCAACATGTCTCAACCACCATACTCTAACTATTTCCCTTACACTTATCCTCAACGACAACCACAACTAAGTCCACAACATCAACAATGGAATCAACAACAATTTAATCAACAACATACTCCACAACTTGGAGCAATTCCTCCACCACAAATGGTTCAAACACCGCCAAGTCTTCAAATTCAACCCTACACAAATGACTTCAATCAACATCCATCCAGGAACACTATGAAGGAACCCACTTGGTTTGCAAAGATGTGTGAAGCTTTAAGCAGCCAACAATCAATTCATGAGGATGGATCACTTGATAGACCTCCAATGCTCACTCCAGGAAACTACGATCAATGGGTGATAAGGTTCTTTAGGTTTTGTGATCTGAAGAAGCCACATGGAAAGTTCTTAAAGAAGGTTATCTTGGAAGGTCCATTTGAGATGCCTACTGTCATTGTACCCGGAGATCCTAATGCTATTCCACCAAGAGATGAACAAACAAACATTGCTACTGTTGCAGATCTAAATCAAACAGAACTTCTACACTATGAAGCTGATGAGCTTGCAATGCAATATATCCTTTTAGGATTACCTAACCCAATTCTTCGAAGTGTTGATGCTCAAAAGACTGCAAAGGAAATGTGGGACCATATTCATCTTCTTATGGAAGGATCTGTACTCAATCAGGAGGATTTGGAATCCAAAATTTACTTGGCTTATGAACACTTCATGATTGAACCTGGAGAGACACTAGAGTCTTATCATCATCGATTTTCAGACATCATCAATGATTTGGATAAACACAACATCATCATGCCAAGAATTGCAGTGAATACTAAGTTCCTGAGTAGTCTTGGTCCTTGATATGTGCTAAAACACATATCATTTCTTTATCAAATATAGACCCAAAATAACCAAGAAAGAGCCGTTTATTGCTAATATTTGATGGTTTCTTGAGTTTATGCATGTGCAGGTACGGATATAACAAAACACACAAATATCAGCCAAATCTGCTAAAAACCGGGCACGAGAGAAAGAAGAGTGTAATAAGCCGATGCCGGATTCAGTTTTATGGGATTCTGAGCCTTCAAAGATCAAGATACACATTTCTGAGCATAATGGAAGAGTTGTCACTTTTGGTCCTTAAACCATTAAATGGGTTTATACTAAATCCTTTGGTCCAAATCTAATCCTAAATCCATTTATCCAAAGGCCCAACCATCCAAACTAACTCCTCGCCCAAATACATCAAACCCACCAGTCAAGAAAAGTCAAACAAAAATAAAAAAAAGGTTTACCCTCTTCCCTGTTTAACCCGTCGAGCCCTTTTTACCCATTCACCACCACCCATATTTACCCACTCCTTCCTCGTACTAGAATCTATCCACCTTCTGGAAGGCTGACTAGGCACTGACAAGATAAGGATGATCCAAGTGGCAGTTTGGAAGCATTTCATTGGCCGTTACACATCATTGGGTGAATTGGGAAGCTCTAATTGGTTGGTGATGACAAAGAGGAAATTTGTGGCTGTGGATAAGGGTTCTAGGCTCTTCCAAGAGGAATCCCAAGGCTTTAAACGACTTTAAATAGGACCCTCATGCTCACAAGATAGTCGTCTTGAGTTTTTTAGAGTCTTAATGTTTTAGCATTTTAATTTCAGTCATTTTTAGTATCCTTCTTTGTATTTTGTTCAAGTTTATTGTCAGTTGTCCCTTGTAATCTCAGTTGTTTATTGAATAAAAAGTTGAGTTCCTTTTTCTTAAATTACTATTGTTGTGCTCTAAAATGATAGATTAGCATTTCTCTTCTTTCCAATAAGCTCAGTTAAGCTGATTAATGGCTTAATAATGAGTTGGTAGTCATTTACTAGAGATCTCTTAATTTTCCATTAAAGAATCAAGAAAAAAAATTCAAAAGTCAAAATAAAAAGTCAAACTGCTTATTGGTCTATGCTTATTTTCAAATCAAACCTGTCTTTCATCATCTAGAGGCTGTGCTTTCATCCTCATTTTACCAGCTAGACTCAAAAAAGGGTAAATCCAAGCATTTTTGTACCAAACAGTCCTTAATAAGGAGTGTTTGGCACTAAGGGTTTTTGACCCATTCAAGGTACCTTTTGAGTTAGCTTTGGTTTAATCAATTAGTTTCAGTAGTTATTGTAGTGTTTTTAACATTTACACCATCCTTTATAGAGTTAAAAGTAGTCTTAACCATTTTGGTACCCATAAGCTGTCAAAACAGCTTATGGCTTAATCAGCAGTATAAGTGCCTGTTGAGTCAGTTTGTGAGTCATTTTAGTCCTTTTGAGTCTGTTTCAAAATTTGGTTAAAGGTCACAAGTGTCAAGACACTTTGGTAACATTTCTTTAGCTGTCACTCATTTTTCTCAAAACAGTCACACACCCTTTTTATTTAGCTGATTTTACTGTCTCAATCAATTCAAAAACCCAAAAAAATTGGTTTTATATAAAGTTTAGTGGTTAAAGTTAGCTTATCTTCAGTTTTTACAAATTTCCAAAAGCTTTTACTAGCTCTGAATCATCTTTCAAAACATCATACTGTTACAGTTGATACTCAGCATACAGTGAGTATCATCATACACTGAGTCCCAAACCACTTTATATCAGATCTGTTTAATCCTTTATTTTGGCTTCAAAAGTGATGAAACTTGGTTTTTGCATTCTTTGGCACATGGTCTAGATCTGCTTCAGCTCATGTTGGAATATTGAGCTTGTTTGCTAGCTTATAAATAAGCTCAAAATACCCCCCTTGCTTCCTTTAACTGTTGTTATTTCAGAAATCAAAATAAGTTCCTAGGGCGTATTAGACTGTTAGTATAACTTAAGTCACTCCTAGAAACCTTTAGATAGCTAGCTTATTAGGACTCCCCTCCCCAATAGCTTATTTAAGGCTCCCTTGTAGCTTATTAGCTTAATTTATCTAGTAATCCTTGTTTCAGCATTATCCCTTCTTAATCATTATCCTATTGCATGCTCCCATAGCTTAATTCTGCTCCCTTTAGATCCTTTTAGGCTCCCTTTAACTAGAATTCAGTTTAGTAGCTTTTAGCTTATTCAAAAGTAGCTTATTAGTAAACTGTTTCACTACAGCTCTATATTCCTCCACATAAGCCCTAGTTTTTATATTTTTCATAAAATTAGAATAATATTTTAGACTTTTACTGAATTTTTCATAATTTTTCATCATTGTTTAGTATTTTTCCCAATTTAAAAAAGTTTTTAGTACTTTTTAAATAGCTTTTATTTCAATTAAATCAGAAAAACTACAAAAAAATAATTTTTCAATTTTCATAGATTAAGATAAATACAAAAAGAAAAAAAAAATAAAAAAAAAATAATAATAATAATAATAATTTTTCTAGATTTTTCATAGCTTATTTCGTAATTTTTAGCCATTTATTAGTTTTAAATAGTTTTTAAATTCATAGAAAATAGAAAAATCATCAGAAAAATACAAAATTAGTTTTGAAAATTCTCTTAGGTTATTTTAGATTTGTAAAAAATATTTTCATATTTTTTCCTTTTAATTTTCATAATTTTTAGTATTTTAAATTAGTTTTAAAAGTTAAAAATTAGTTTTTAATACGAATAAAGTCCAGAAAAATCTTAGAAAATAGTTTTAATTCATAAATAGTTTTCAAATTGCATTTTTAAAGTAGAAATAATTTTAGATAGTTTTAGGGCTTAATTTAGATTTAATTGCCTTTAAGTCGCGTTTTATTTACGTTAATTTAGGATTCCCCTAGGTTAGATTCCCTTAATTACTTTCCCAATTCCCGTAGTTAACATTAAAATCAAAATCAACAAAATCGAAAAATCGAGCATTTTAATACCAAACCTTTCACGACGTTGGCAATTCACGCCTCGTTGGGAAACGACCCGGATTGTCTAATCCGTCTCACTACACATCACTCACGGGTTTTGATTGCTTATTCACTTTTCCTAAAGGAATACTTAATCATTCCTTGTGTTATTTTTGATATCGGTATTGTACGTTTTCTCCCTACACACACAACTGATAATCAAATTTTGGCGCCGCTGCCGAGGAGGTTGTGTCGCGACAATATCGTTAGAGGTTTGACGATTAGTGACTCGAGATCCTTCTTCGTGAAGTTACTATTTTTCTAAAAATCAAAAAAGAAAAAAATATTTTTCTTTTTCTTTTGTATATATATATATCATATTAAAAAATACAAAAAGATTTTCTCTTGTGTTTTTGAGCTTAAATAGAAGACACCAATTATATAACATTCTCAACGGAGGTGTTATCATTAATAAGTTCCCAAACCAAAGATCAAAAACTTGCCTTTGTGTCGCTTGTGAATCAATTTATTTCTATCGGATAAACAAACTGTGTGGTGGGTATAAGGGCGGCCTGACATTAAATTGCAGCTGAAAAGAGGCGGGTTTTTAATAAGCTTCGCGCTGACCTAAAAAAAGCTTCTCCGCTCGCTTGTGCGTTTGTCTCATAGAAGTGATTTATTCACTTGGGATTATTGGTTAAGTTCACTGTTGTTTTCGAATACCGTTCTCTTTTAATTGCCTTGTTTTTGAAAGTGCATGCGCACTCGTTCTAATAACTACAGGCCGATACGTGAAACCGCTACAATTACGAGAAGGCGAAATAGACGTGCTCCATTAGTCGAACCCGAGATTCGAACTAATCCGCCTCCGCCCATCGTCGAAATGGCGGAAGATAACCGATCCATGCTAGAGCAACTCCAGGCACCCACCGAGGGTTATGGAGAAGCCATCGTCGTCCCGGCAATCGTTGCCGATAACTTTGAGCTTAAACACGGCTTGATCAACTTGGTATCATCAAGCCAATTTTACGGATTTGAGAGAGACGATCCTCACTCTCATATCCGACGATTTAACAAGCTCACGTCTACGATCAAGTACCGTAACGTTCCGGAAGAGGCTATCAAGCTACTACTCTTCCCGTTTTCACTCGAGGGGGCCGCCCGGATTTGGCTCGAAAAACTACCCCCTCGATCGATAACCACATGGGATAATTTAGTGTCGAAATTCATGAACGAATTCTTCCCACCGTCTAAAACAACAAGCTTAAAAAATGAAATAACAAAATTCACACAAAGATTTGATGAATCATTTAGTGAAGCATGGGACCGATTCAAAGATTTGCTTAGACAATGTCCCCATCATGGTTTTTCTGAGTTGCACCAACTCGATACGTTTTATAACGGTTTGAATGAGACTGATCAAGACTCTCTCAATGCCGTCGCGGGTGGTAATTTGTTGACCCGATCAACGAGAGATGCCTTGTCGATTATTGAGAACAAATCTAAAGTTCGTACCTCACGTAGCAAATCGGTTGCTGCCCGAGTGAATGCTTCACCGTCATCATCGTCTTTTGAGAATACGTCTAGCACCGATGCTAAGATTGATAAGCTTGCAGATATGATTCAAGCTTTGGTTAAGATTAAGACAAATAAGGCTAATTCTTCTACACCCGCTCAAGTTAAAGCGGTGGAATCGACTTGTACTACTTGTGGTGGCCCGCATGCCTACTACAATTGTACCGCCACCGATGGTAATCCTTTCGAAGCTAATGCCGTAACCGGAGGTAACCAATACCGTCCTCAAGTTGAACCGAATCCTCGTGTTAGTAATCAAATGGGACCTCCGGCATTTTCTCAATCGAACAATCAGACTCGTTTTAATCAGAATCAAGTTCGTGGATCGAATGTTCAAAACCAATTCAAAGCCCCATCAAATCAGTACCCGAACCAAGGAGTCAATTTCAATCAAGGATATCAAAATCCAAACTATCAAGCTCCCCCTTTGCCTTCAAATGAATTCACAACTTACGTTCAACACAACAATGCTACCATCCACACTATGCAAAATCAGATTTCAAGTTTGAGAAACGAGTTTCAATCTTCGTTGACTAGACAAAGCAATGAGGTTAGGAATGAGATTCGACTTCAGAACAACAAATTGGATGCTTCACAGAATAAACTCGAAAACATGTTGAATGCTGTTTTGTGTAAGATAAGTCAACCCTCAACTTCGGGCTCTCTTCCGAGTGATACCATTCCCAACCCGAAGGGTGAGTTGAAAGCTATAACCACACGGAGTGGAAAGGCTTATGATGGACCCTCGTTTCCTACTCCACTGGTGAGGGAGGTGGAACGAGAAACCGAGGTTTTGAATGACAATGTGCAACCCGCATCCGTCCCACCTCCGGTCGTTCAGATTCCAATTCCGGAACCCGATGTTCCGAAGACTACTCTTAAACCTTCACTTCCTTATCCTTCTAGACTCCAAGATCAAAAGCTTCGTGATAAAACCGAAAACCAAATGGAGAAGTTTGTTGAAATCGTTCAATCTTTGAATTTTAACATCAGTTTCACAGACGCTTTACTTCTCATGCCAAAATTTGCCGCTATGATCAAAAATTTAGTGAGTAATAAGGAAAAGTTGGCCGAAATTGCGAAAACACCGTTGAATGAGAATTGCTCGGCGGTGCTCCTCAAGAAACTTCCCGAAAAGTTAGGAGACCCCGGCAAATTTCTTATCCCTTGTGAGTTTCCGAGAATAGTAAAGTGTTCCGCCTTGGCCGATCTTGGCGCGAGCATTAATTTGATGCCCCTTTCGATTTACAACAAACTTTCTCTCCCAGATCTTACTCCTACTAAGATGACTCTCGAACTCGCGGACCGCTCAACTTCTATTCCGAAAGGAATCGCCGAGGACGTCTATGTGAAAGTAGGACCACTTCATTTTCCCGCCGACTTCGTTGTCATTGACTTTGATGCTGACCCCCGAGTACCTCTAATTCTCGGGAGGCCTTTCCTAAGAACGGGTCATGCGATGATTGATGTTTACGAAGGAGAAATCACTCTACGATCTAACAAAGAAACGGTCTCATTCAATATTAACCGTCCTACGAGATACTCCTCCAACTACGATGATGCTTCTATCAATCGAATCGACGTTCTCGATACTGCCATGGAGGAGTATGCTCAGGAATTTCTTGATTTCGTTGGTGGCAATCCCACCATTCCTTCTGAACATGTTGAACCATCTTCTAAGCCGATAATTGCCGATTCTTCCCCCTCTCTCACTCCGTTTGAGGGAGGTGACTTTTTTTTGGAGAGATCGATGAATTTCTTTCTAATGATGAATCAGTTCCACCGGGAATTGATGATGGTGTTTATGATCCGGAGGGAGACATTCTTTATCTCGAACAATTGCTAAATGACGATCCGTCACCATCTCTCCCTCCGAAGGAAATTACGATCAAAGAACTCAAAGAAGTACAAACGTCTGATGAAAAGCTTCCTGAGCCCGAGCTCAAAGATTTACCTCCTCATCTTGAATACGCTTTTCTTGAAGAACCAAACAAATTTCCCGTCATCATTGCTAAAAACTTGAAAGATGAGGAGAAAACCGCATTTTTGGATGTCCTTCGAAAACATAAAAATGCAATCGCTTGGCAAATTTCTGATATCAAAGGAATCAATCCTCGTTTCTGTACACACAAAATTCTGATGGAGGATGATTGTAAACCCGTGATTCAACAACAACGTAGGGTTAACCCAAAAATTCATGACGTTATCAAAAAGGAAGTTCTTAAACTCCTCGACGCTGGAATCATTTACCCGATCTCCGATAGCTCATGGGTTAGCCCTATCCATTGTGTCCCTAAGAAAGGAGGAATGACCGTCGTTGCTAACGAAGAAAATGAGTTGATTTCCACACGCCTCGTCACCGGATGGAGGGTGTGTATTGATTATCGAAAATTGAACGATGCTACTCGTAAGGACCATTTCCCGCTACCTTTTATGGATCAGATGCTCGAACGTTTAGCGGGAAATGAGTTCTATTGCTTTCTCGATGGTTTCTCCGGTTATTTTCAAATCCCGATCGATCCGAAGGATCAGGAGAAAACCACTTTCACATGCCCTTATGGAACTTTTGCTTACCGACGCATGCCTTTTGGGCTATGCAATGCTCCCGGTACGTTCCAGAGGTGCATGATGGCTATTTTTCATGACATGATCGAGAAGTCTATGGAAGTTTTTATGGACGATTTCTCGGTTTATGGAGATTCTTTCACTTCTTGCCTCTCTCATCTAGACCACATGCTTAAACGGTGTGAAGATACCAATTTGGTCTTGAATTGGGAGAAGTGCCATTTCATGGTTCGAGAGGGCATTGTCCTCGGCCATAAGATTTCAAAATCTGGGATTGAGGTCGACCGAGCTAAAGTCGACGTCATAGCTAAACTCCCTCATCCCACTACCGTCAAAGGTATTCGGAGCTTTTTGGGTCATGCCGGTTTCTATCGTCATTTCATCCAAGATTTCTCTAAGATAGCCCGCCCTCTGACCCATCTCCTTGAAAAGGATGCTCCGTTTATCTTCACCAATGAATGTGTTGAAGCGTTTAATATTCTTAAAAAGAAATTAACTGAGGCACCGATCTTAGTTGCCCCCGACTGGGATTTGCCCTTTGAACTTATGTGTGATGCAAGTGATTACGCAATTGGGGCAGTCTTGGGGCAACGAAAATCGAAACATTTTCAACCCATACACTATGCGAGTAAGACATTGTCTGAAGCCCAACACAATTACACGACTACTGAAAAGGAATTATTGGCCGTTGTTTACGCTTTCGAGAAATTTCGACCCTACCTTATCTTATCAAAGACCATAGTGTATACCGACCATTCTGCCCTAAAGTATCTCTTGGCAAAGCAAGATGCTAAGCCACGATTACTTCGTTGGGTTCTCCTCCTTCAAGAATTTGATGTTACTATTCTTGACAAAAAAGGTGCGGAGAACCTCGCTGCCGATCACCTTTCTAGACTTGAGAATCCCCATCAAAGTGTGCTCGAGAAAAAGGAGATTACGGAAACATTTTCGCTTGAGACACTTGGAATGATTTCTAAGAAAGACCCAAACACCCCATGGTTTGCCAATTTTGCAAATTACCATGCGGGCAATTTCATCGTGAAAGGGATGTCGTCCCAACAAAAGAAAAAGTTTTTCAAAGATGTTAAGCATTATTTCTGGGACGACCCCTACTTGTTTAGGATTTGTGCGGATCAAGTAATCCGGCGGTGTGTTCATGGCCAAGAGGCTCTTGATATTCTTCATGCTTGCCATAACGGACCCACTGGTGGCCATCATGGTGCAAGCTACACCGCTAAGAAGGTTTTTGATTCCGGGTTTTATTGGCCTACCATATATCGAGATGCTCATGATTTAGTTAAATCTTGTGATTCTTGCCAACGTCAAGGGAAAATTTCGCAAAAGGATGAAATGCCACAAAATGCTATTCAAGTTTGTGAGATTTTTGACGTGTGGGGCATCGATTTTATGGGGCCATTTCCATCATCTAGAGGTAATAAGTATATCCTCGTGGCCGTCGACTACTTGTCTAAATGGGTTGAAGCGAAGGCGCTCCCCACCAATGACGCCCGAGTGGTTGTTAAGTTCTTGAAGAATTTGTTTTCCCGATTCGGAGCACCTCGTGCTATCATCAGTGATCGCGGTACCCATTTCTATAATGAACAATTTGCTAAAGTTATGGCTAAATATGGAGTTACCCATCGTCTTTCTACCGCGTATCACCCGCAAACGAGCGGACAAGTTGAGGTTTCCAATCGTGGTTTGAAAAGGATTTTAGAAAGGACCGTAGGAGAAAATCGAGCTTCATGGGCTGATAAGTTAGATGATGCATTATGGGCTTTCCGCACCGCTTACAAGACACCCATCGGGTGCACCCCATTTAAGTTGGTGTATGGAAAAGCTTGTCACTTGCCCATTGAGCTCGAGCATAAGGCATACTGGGCCTTAAAACATGCAAACTTTGATCTAAAGACCGCGGGTGATCACCGAAAAGTTCAATTAAATGAATTAAATGAACTTAGGGATCAGGCCTACGAGAATTCTTTGATTTTCAAAGAGAAGACTAAGAGAATTCATGATGCTAAAATCAAAAACCGCGTTTTCAACGTTGGTGATCAAGTTCTCCTCTTTAACTCTCGATTGAAGATATTCTCGGGCAAACTCAAAACCCGTTGGTCCGGACCATTCACCATTGCTCAGGTTTTCCCGTATGGAACAGTGGAGCTTTCTCAGCCCGATGGCCCAAATTTCAAGGTGAATGGTCATCGTGTTAAACATTATTTTTGAGGGGACATCCCATCTATGGTTGTCCCGGATCTCCAAACTTTCCCCAAGGACAATTGAATTCGGGGATCGAGTCAAGCTAGCGACTCGGTGATCAAAAACAGTAGCGCTTCGTGGGAGGCACCCCATGCTTATCTCTATCTTCTTTCTATTTTCTAATAAGTGACGAGAAGGGGTCAGCCTCTTCGATTTCTCGTGTTTGGTTGTTTGTAATGTTGTGTGTAGGATTTTCCCGATATGAAGACTCTCGTGCTCGAAGTTTGTCTTTTCTCCACTCGAGTTTCATGTTCGATGCTGATGGAAATCCGATATCCTAAATCTTATCGCTAACGTTAATCTTTGAGCATACTTAATAAACGGCTTTTAGATTTTCGTTATTACCCTTGCCTTTAAACATTGAGGACAATGTTTCGTTTTAGTCTGGGGTGGGTAATCTTCGATTTGATTTGACCGCACTTGCTTGTTTTTCGTCGTATACTCTCGCAACCCCGTTTTTCCTTAGAAAATGAAAAATTGTGCAAAAATGAGAAAATATTAAAAATTTTTGTAAGCTTTTGTTAAGTCTTTTTGATTGAAAAGTTTGCTAGTCTCTTAGACAAGAAGCTATAAAATGCGAATTCTAGCTCACAAGGCCAAGATTTTGCAAGTTTCCCTGAGTGACTTTAAATATGCATAACTTTATTTCATTAGACGAAGCATTTGCTAAGTTAATATATGTTTTGACACCTTGTTAACTTTCCGCTGGTGAGAGTAGGAATAGAATTCTGACTTGACCGGGCGTGTTGAGCCCTAGCTTGTTCCCTTAACCATAGGTAATCTAAAAAATTATCGGCTAAGCATCCGCGGATCTCATTATTTGGGAGTTTAAATTTGCGGAGATCGAGAAATGATAGAGTTACTTATGAGTTTAGATGCTAAGCGTGGAGTAGTTGGTTCTCTTTAGAGCCCATCGAAGGTACTTATGGCTTTTTGTTCCCACAAAATTGTTTCACCCCATATCTGTGAATAAATAATTAGAGATGTTGAGTTTTTGGCGATAGTTAGTTCTTTATCTTCTTAAAAGAATCTTTGTTTTAAAAATTGGGTACAAGGATCCGTAAGTAATAAATAAGTAATAAGTAAAGTTTTGAGTTGCGGTGTCGAGATCGGACCCTTGGATCTTTAGCCAGGATTGGGTGAGGTTCTTAGTCTAGCCAACCGGGATCCTCATTTCATGAAGCCTATAGTCTTGGAATTACCCCGTGAAGCTCCGTAGTTCATAGCTCATATAAGTAAAAGTATAAGTGCAAAAAAAAAAAAAAATTGTTGATGAAAAAATAAAATAAAATAAAATATGAATGATGAAAAAAGTCAAAAGTATAAGTGAATAAAAATTCCTTGATGTGGACCTCATTTTTGGGACAATGGTTCTCGAGAGAAGATGGATAACTAATTGTCGACTTAGCTTCATATCTTTATCGGATTAATTCTTATCGAAACGAGAACTTGAAGAAATTCAATTCTCACAAAAATAAAAAATCTAGAGGAAAATAGGAAAATGGGAGCAAAAGGTAATTACACAAGTAACTTCCATGGGTAGTGTTAGCATCTAAAATCATACTTAACAATGATTTCGGTTTTACGCTTAGTTTGGGACTTGTGAAAAATCAGGGACGATGTATTCTATCCGTATGGTCACTTCACGCTGTGTTGTGTTTCCTACTCCGTGATCCTAACGTGTCGTTTGAAAAATGTTGGAGTTATTGATCGACATGAAAGTTCAACAAACCGTCACTCATAATCGGAATGTGCTTAAATCGTAATATCTATATATGTGAAATAAAAAAAAGGTAAACGGGGCGTTTTTAGAATTAAGGGTTCTTAATCTCTTTTGAGGAATCTTTGCTACTTCTTCATAGGTTTAGTAGAAAAAGATTGAAATCCTTGGTTTTAGAAGCGTGAGTTGATTGCATTGCGTGAGGACACGACAATGGTCTCGTCTAGGGTATTTTGATATGTGCTAAAACACATATCATTTCTTTATCAAATATAGACCCAAAATAACCAAGAAAGAGCCGTTTATTGCTAATATTTGATGGTTTCTTGAGTTTATGCATGTGCAGGTACGGATATAACAAAACACACAAATATCAACCAAATCTGCTAAAAACCGGGCACGAGAGAAAGAAGAGTGTAATAAGCCGATGCCGGATTCAGTTTTATGGGATTCTGAGCCTTCAAAGATCAAGATACACATTTCTGAGCATAATGGAAGAGTTGTCACTTTTGGTCCTTAAACCATTAAATGGGTTTATACTAAATCCTTTGGTCCAAATCTAATCCTAAATCCATTTATCCAAAGGCCCAACCATCCAAACTAACTCCTCGCCCAAATACATCAAACCCACCAGTCAAGAAAAGTCAAACAAAAATAAAAAAAAGGTTTACCCTCTTCCCTGTTTAACCCGTCGCGCCCTTTTTACCCATTCACCACCACCCATATTTACCCACTCCTTCCTCGTACTAGAATCTATCCACCTTCTGGAAGGCTGACTAGGCACTGACAAGATAAGGATGATCCAAGTGGCAGTTTGGAAGCATTTCATTGGCCGTTACACATCATTGGGTGAATTGGGAAGCTCTAATTGGTTGGTGATGACAAAGAGGAAATTTTTGGCTGTGGATAAGGGTTCTAGGCTCTTCCAAGAGGAATCCCAAGGCTTCAAACGGCTATAAATAGGACCCTCATGCTCACAAGATAGTCGTCTTGAGTTTTTTAGAGTCTTAATGTTTTAGCATTTTAATTTCAGTCATTTTTAGTATCCTTCTTTGTATTTTGTTCAAGTTTATTGTCAGTTGTCCCTTGTAATCTCAGTTGTTTATTGAATAAAAAGTTGAGTTCCTTTTTCTTAAATTACTATTGTTGTGCTCTAAAATGATAGATTAGCATTTCTCTTCTTTCCAATAAGCTCAGTTAAGCTGATTAATGGCTTAATAATGAGTTGGTAGTCATTTACTAGAGATCTCTTAATTTTCCATTAAAGAATCAAGAAAAAAAATTCAAAAGTCAAAATAAAAAGTCAAACTGCTTATTGGTCTATGCTTATTTTCAAATCAAACCTGTCTTTCATCATCTAGAGGCTGTGCTTTCATCCTCATTTTACCAGCTAGACTCAAAAAAGGGTAAATCCAAGCATTTTTGTACCAAACAGTCCTTAATAAGGAGTGTTTGGCACTAAGGGTTTTTGACCCATTCAAGGTACCTTTTGAGTTAGCTTTGGTTTAATCAATTAGTTTCAGTAGTTATTGTAGTGTTTTTAACATTTACACCATCCTTTATAGAGTTAAAAGTAGTCTTAACCATTTTGGTACCCATAAGCTGTCAAAACAGCTTATGGCTTAATCAGCAGTATAAGTGCCTGTTGAGTCAGTTTGTGAGTCATTTTAGTCCTTTTGAGTCTGTTTCAAACTTTGGTTAAAGGTCACAAGTGTCAAGACACTTTGGTAACATTTCTTTAGCTATCACTCATTTTTCTCAAAACAGTCACACACCCTTTTTATTTAGCTGATTTTACTGTCTCAATCAATTCAAAAACCAAAAAAAATTAGTTTTATATAAAGTTTAGTGGTTAAAGTTAGCTTATCTTCAGTTTTTACAAATTTCCAAAAGCTTTTACTAGCTCTGAATCAGCTTTCAAAACAGCATACTGTTACAGTTGATACTCAGCATACAGTGAGTATCATCATACACTGAGTCCCAAACCACTTTATATCAGATCTGTTTAATCCTTTATTTTGGCTTCAAAAGTGATGAAACTTGGTTTTTGCATTCTTTGGCACATGGTCTAGATCTGCTTCAGCTCATGTTGGAATATTGAGCTTGTTTGCTAGCTTATAAATAAGCTCAAAATACCCCCCCTTGCTTCCTTTAACTGTTGTTATTTCAGAAATCAAAATAAGTTCCTAGGGCGTATTAGACTGTTAGTATAGCTTAAGTCACTCCTAGAAACCTTTAGATAGCTAGCTTATTAGGACTCCCCTCCCCAATAGCTTATTTAAGGCTCCCTTGTAGCTTATTAGCTTAATTTATCTAGTAATCCTTGTTTCAGCATTATCCCTTCTTAATCATTATCCTATTGCATGCTCCCATAGCTTAATTCTGCTCCCTTTAGATCCTTTTAGGCTCCCTTTAACTAGAATTCAGTTTAGTAGCTTTTAGCTTATTCAAAAGTAGCTTATTAGTAAACTGTTTCACTACAGCTCTATATTCCTCCACATAAGCCCTAGTTTTTATATTTTTCATAAAATTAGAATAATATTTTAGACTTTTACTGAATTTTTCATAATTTTTCATCATTGTTTAGTATTTTTCCCAATTTAAAACAGTTTTTAGTACTTTTTAAATAGCTTTTATTTCAATTAAATCAGAAAAACTACAAAAAAATAATTTTTCAATTTTCATAGATTAAGATAAATACAAAAAGAAAAAAAAATAAAAAAAAAATAATAATAATAATAATAATTTTTCTAGATTTTTCATAGCTTATTTTGTAATTTTTAGCCATTTATTAGTTTTAAATAGTTTTTAAATTCATAGAAAATAGAAAAATCATCAGAAAAATACAAAATTAGTTTTGAAAATTCTCTTAGGTTATTTTAGATTTGTAAAAAATATTTTCATATTTTTTCCTTTTAATTTTCATAATTTTTAGTATTTTAAATTAGTTTTAAAAGTTAAAAATTAGTTTTTAATACGAATAAAGTCCAGAAAAATCTTAGAAAATAGTCTTAATTCATAAATAGTTTTCAAATTGCATTTTTAAAGTAGAAATAATTTTAGATAGTTTTAGGGCTTAATTTAGATTTAATTGCCTTTAAGTCGCGTTTTATTTACGTTAATTTAGGATTCCCCTAGGTTAGATTCCCTTAATTACTTTCCCAATTCCCGTAGTTAACATTAAAATCAAAATCAACAAAATCGAAAAATCGAGCATTTTAATACCAAACCTTTCACGACCTTGGCAATTCACGCCTCGTTGGGAAACGACCCGGATTGTCTAATCCGTCTCACTACACATCACTCACGGGTTTTGATTGCTTGTTCACTTTTCCTAAAGGAATACTTAATCATTCCTTGTGTTTTTTTTTGATATCGGTATTGTACGTTTTCTCCCTACACACACAACTGATAATCAGTCCTGAATGGGAGAAGTATGTCATTTTTCTCCGTCAAGCGAAGAATATGCATCATTCTACATATGGATTGTTGTACGATTACTTAAAGCCTCATGAGAAGGAAGTTGATCGGGAAAGGATTCTCCGTGCTCAAATTGCTCAACCTACACATCCGGAAAATCAACAACTTGCCTTATATGCTCAACAAAGTTATCCTCCTCAACAAGCAACTCAACCAACTGCCTCAGTCACACCAAACGATCAATCACAGCAACCTCAACAAAATCAATTGGTTCCTTACAACAACAACAATGATCAAGCACTTCATAGTCAAACTAGTGAGGAATCCGATCCGTTCGAAGCACTGCAACAGGGATTTGTTATGATTGCTAATGCTTTTAGCCGTTATACCAACAAATCCAACAATCGTATTCGTTCCTCATCCAATACACGAAATCAGGCTGTTGTGAACAATGGACGAGTTGAAGTTCAGAATCGTGGTTATGGTCGTCAAATGGGAGGTGGTCAAGGGTTTAATGCTATGGGTAGGAATAACAACAGAGCTCAAGTGGTGGAACAGGGAAATGCTCAGAATGGGTTGAATGGTCTTCGATGCTACAACTGCAATGAGAAGGGACACCTGGCTAATGCATGCCCAAAGCCGAGGACTAGGGGCAGTGCTTATTTCAAAGAGGCTCTTCTTTTGGCTCTTAAGGATGAAGCTGGTGGATCTCTCACAAACAAAGAACAGAGCTTTATGGCAGATGCAGACTCAGATGATGATATGGAGGATTTGCAGGCCAATGCAGCTGTTATGTTGATGGCTAATATGCATGAGTTACACATGAGTGACACAGGCCCAGTGTATGACACTGATGGCTTGTCTCAGGTACCCGAACAAACCATCATCATATCTGAACTAATATCTCCGCCAATATCTGAATTCGGCAAGGCTCAGACTGTTCAAAATGAGTCATATACATCTCATTCTGACGATTTTCAAATAAACCCTGTAGTTACATTTGACGATCAAGATGACCTTATGGTTTCCTTTGATAATCAAATTGACTCCGTGGTTGTACTTGAGGATCTAAATAATGATCATGTTGTGACTCACGTTGAACAAGCCGAACTGTTGCCTCATCCAGATTTTGCTCGTTTAATTCAAGACCATCAAATCAAAATGGAGGAATGTTATGCATTAAATAAGGAATTAAAAAGCAAAAATGCACTGTTAACCAAGGATTTTGAATGCTTACAAATGCAACTCAACTTTTTCAAAACTCAAGAAAACCGTGAAAAAGGTTTTGAAGCCGCTTTTGCTAAATCTCATCAAAACGAAAAATATTTAGAGAGACAGATGCGTGATCTAGCCGCTTCGAAGAATGCTTTGTTGTCTGAAATAGAACAACTGAAACATGAACATAAAAAGCAAATTAACGCTCTCACCTTGGAAAATCAAAAAGCTAAGGCTGAGTTGTTATCTTGTCAAAAACAGTTCTCCGCATACAAAAAGCATTCAACGAATCGGGTAGATGACCTTCTTGAAGAAATTATCGGCTTGCAAAAAAAATTAAAGAGTTTAAAACTGTTGTTTACAAACATGGTGAATCAGTAACAGCTATTGAAAAGTTTACTTTAAAACCCAATCCAAAAGGATATGGACCAAATCTTGCTGATTACAAACCAACGCTTTCACTAAAAACATTCAAACCAAATCCTGAAGTTTCCAGTGCAGAATATAAAATTAATGATACTGTTATGAGTGTTGTTGAATATCATCGTCAAGAGGAATTAGATGCAGAAGACGAGAGTCGATCAAAATTAAAAACTGTTGTTTACAACAAACCTTTTAATTATTCAAAACCGGTCACTTTCGTCACACCAACGGATTCTTCTAACACACCAAGGGTTATCATCAAAACACCTGAGTCTTCTAATGTTAATCCCCAACCAGATTATGCACAAACTTATGGTCCTTTACCTTCCATCAGTGAAGTAAACTCAAAACCTGAAAATCGAAAAATTCTTAGATATTTTGACATTTTCATGGCTGACCTCAAAATTTTACAACATGAGATAGAATATCGCTCTGAAATCAAAATTGATCATTTTCAATCGCCTCTGGCGCGAGAACAAAGAGACATTTTTCAGAAAAATCTTTTACCTAACGTTAAAAATTTGAAAAGTTGTGCATTAGCTTGGGAAAAGGATTTTCATAAGGAACTTGGAGTGATGAAGGTCATTTTCGAGAAAACCGAAACATCTATTTCTAATACTAAACGTAAAAAGAAACTGTTGAGAAAAGATGTTGATCGACTCTTGGAAGATGTTATCTGTGCTGATATCCATAATGTTGTGTTATTCTATTCTTTGCCACATACATCTGATTATATCTCTGCTAATAATGTTGACTCTGTGGTAACTGTTGAGAATACTGATAATGTGCTTCAGATCGAGTCTTTAAAAGCTGAAAATAAACGATTACTTAACGAACTTTACAATGCAAAACGTCGTCTTAGTTGGTGTGAAAAAGATATTCACAATCATCAACTTAGTTTTCAAAAGAAAATAGCTCAGTTGAGTGCAAAATCTTCTGATCCTAAAATTGAGCAACTGGATGATCAAAACGTGTCTTTGAAAAGTCAAATCTCAAAATATGAACAAGAACTTGTAACAGTTAAACAGGAATATGGTGTCATATTTGATTTACTCAATAAGACTCATCATGAAGCATCAAACGAACTTGATCACTATCTTGCTCACACTAGAGAAGTCATGCATTTTGCTGGTAATATTCGTTCTGAAAATCAAGATTTGATTCACACTATCTCTAAGTTAAGAGAAATGTTAGGAAAGTATGAACGACTTCCGCCAACCATCATTAAGAGATTAGCACCAGTAACACTTAGTAATCGTGAACCTAGAATCCCTACTGCCAAATCACAAGTTGCTAACGTGCTTCCTTCTACTGAAACAGGAATAGTTGCATCTTTTCCAAACGTCCGCACTTCACAGCCTAGGAGCACTCAATCGAAGAATAGGAAGTTGCGACCTAAGAAAAGATCAATAAGGAATGCTAAAGTAGAAGAACACCCTAGGACTATGAATAAGACTCAAGTTGCCTCCACTATAGATATTGCGTCTGGAAAATGTAATAGAAATAGTGATGTAACGAATGCTAAACCGTTAAGTACTTTTGATATTCAGTCTGATGCACCTTGTGTTATTTGTCGTAAAAGTATGAATTCTGATTGTCATGCCAAATGTGTTGCTAAAGCTATAATCTCTCGTTTACGGAATCCTAAGAATCGGAATACCTCTAGGCCCACTAATCATTCTAAGTTTGTGCTTGGTAGACCGCCTTCTTTAGATTCTACATCATGCGTTGTTGTCCCTGTAGCTCCAGTTTCACCTCCTAAGAATGTAGTACCACCTAGTGCATTCATAAAGACTAAAGCAAACAGTAGTTATAGATGGCAGAAATGGATATATAATACACTAGGATTTAAATGGATGCCTAAAATTATTAATGTGTGCATGTCTAATATACCTGCTTCGGAACCCTCTAACATTTCGGGTTCCACATCTACTTCTATTCCATCTGTGTCGTCTGTGTGTAATGCATGTGATACAGATCATTCTCTGGATTGTTGATAGCGGATGTTCCCGACACATGACAGGCAACCTTAAACTGTTATCAAACTTTATTGCAAAGTTCATTGGCTCTGTCAGGTTCGGGAATGATCACTTCGCAGCTATCATGGGCTACGGAGACTATGTCATGGGAACATCGAAATCAGCAGGGTTTACTATGTGGAAGGCCTCGGTCATAATCTGTTTTCAGTAGGTCAGTTTTGTGATGGAGATTTGGAGGTTGCTTTCTGGGAGAAAACTTGTTTCATTCGTGATTTACAAGGAAATGACCTTATGTCTGGCTCACGTAATTCTAGTCTCTACACTATCTCTATGCAAGACATGGTTGCTTCATCTCCCATATGCTTACTTTCAAAGGCAACATCAACAAAATCCTGGCTATGGCACCGTCGTCTCTCACATCTAAACTTTCAAACCATCACCAACCTTGCTCGACACAAACTAGTTAAAGGTCTCCCACGATTCCGGTATTCAAAAGATCACCTTTGCTCAGCCTGTGAACAAGGGAAAAGCACTCGTGCTCATTTTCCTTCAAAGGTGGAACACAGCTCTCAGCATGTGCTTCATCTTCTTCACATGGATTTGTGTGGCCCGATGCGCGTGCAAACGATCAATGGCAAACGCTACATCTTAGTAATTGTTGATGACTACTCACGATGGACTTGGGTCTATTTTCTTCGAAGCAAAGACCAAGCTCCACAAATGATCATCACCTTTGTCACGAAAATACAGGTTCAGCTCCGCAACACCGTCAGGCTAATCAGAACAGACAAAGGAACTGAGTTTGTTAACCAAACCCTTCGTGAATTCTATGAGAAAGTGGGAATTCAGCATCAAACATATATTGCACGTACACCAGAACAAAACGGAGTTGTTGAAAGACGAAACCGAACGTTAGTGGAAGCTGCAAGAACAATGTTAATCAATGCTAAACTTCCAGATTACTTGTGGGCAGAAGCCGTATCTACTGCATGCTATACTCAAAACCGCTCTATGATCACAAAACGCCACAACAAAACACCTTTCGAGCTTGTCCACAACCATAAATCGAATCTCAAACACTTTCATGTATTTGGATCCCTTTGCTATCCGAATAATGATCGTGATGATTTTGGAAAGCTCAAAGCCAAAGCTGACATTGGAGTCTTTATTGGATATTATGATAATTCTAAAGGTTACCGGATCTGGAATCGTCGTACAAAACAGGTGATGGAAACGATTCATGCTCGTTTTGATGAACTTACAGAAATGGCTTCTGAGTATAACAGCTTGGAACCCGGACACAACCGTTTAAACTTCCCTCAACCCCCATCATCAGCTGAACAAAGCCCCCAGCTCACTCGTCAACAAATGGAAAGGTTATTTGCTCCTCTTTTCAGTGACGATATTGATGAACGTGCTCCAGGTGTATCCGCTGTTTCCGCTGCACAACCTGATAATATTCCTATACCTGATACACCTGCTACAACAACTACTGTTGAAGATGCACCTACACCAGTTGACTCCAACACAACAGTTGAACAAACCACTTCCAACAATGATGAACCGGCTGATGATATTCTGAATGAAGTACCCCCACCTGCAGATTTTGATCCAAATGCGTTCTTTAACCCGTTTGCTAATGACACTGCTGCACCTGATGTCGCGGAATCATCAACAAACCATTTGAATCCTCAGAATCTGCACAATGTATACCAACATCAACCCTCTACACATCGATGGACAAAAGACCATCCTCTGGCTAATATTATTGGCAACCCGAATCAACCAGTCGTTACGAGACAACGTCTTCACACAGATAGTGAACATTGCACTTATGCACTAACTGTCTACCAATCTGAGCCTAAAAACATTAAAGACGCAATGACAAAAGACAACTGGATTGAATCCATGCAAGAAGAACTCAACCAATTCAAACGTCTTGAAGTATGGGAACTGGTTGAAAGACCAACAGGGGTCTACGTCATTGGTCTCAAATGGATTTGGAAAAACAAATTGGATGCTGAAGGGAACGTAATCCGAAACAAGTCACGTCTAGTTGCTAAGGGTTATCTTCAGGAAGAGGGAATAGACTTTGAAGAATCTTTTGCTCCGGTTGCTCGTCTTGAGACTGTTCGGATATTTCTCGCGTTCGCGGCTCATATGAATATGACGGTCTTTCAGATGGATGTCAAAACTGCGTTTCTCAACGGACAATTGAAAGAAACGGTTTATGTCAGCCAACCCGAAGGATTCGTTGATCTAGAGTTCCCGAACCACGTCTACAAACTGAATAAAGCTCTTTATGGTCTCAAACAAGCCCCTCGGGCATGGTACGATAAGCTATCATCTTTCCTCATTGCTAATAATTTCACCAAAGGTTCGGTTGACCCAACTCTTTTTATACAATATCACGGGGCACATATCTTAATTGTTCAAATTTACGTGGATGACATCATTTTTGGGTCTACACATAAAAAGTTTTCAATCGCTTTTGCAAAACTAATGAAGAAAATTTTTGAAATGTCCATGATGGGTGAACTTACATTCTTTCTAGGATTACAAGTTCATCAATCACCCCGTGGTATTTTTTTGAGTCAGTCCAAATATGCCTTGAATTGTTAAACAAATTTGGAATGAAAACCTGTGATACTTATGCCACACCAATGACTCATACCAAGAAGCTAGTCGCTGATTTACATGGGAAATTAGTTGACCCTACCAAATACCGAAGTATTATTGGGTCTCTCATGTATCTAACAACTAGCAGACCTGATATTGTCTTCGCCGTTTATCTATGCTCCCGTTATCAGTCGCGACCAACTGAAACCCACCTCTCCGAGACTAAAAGAATCCTCCGATACATCAAGGGAACCATTAACTTGGGGATCTGGTATCCGAAGGATTTTAGTTTTGAACTAATCGCTTTTTCAGACGCTGACCACGCAGGATGCTTAGACTCAAGAAAAAGTACTTCAGGAGCTCTACAATTTCTTGGTGATAAACTGGTGTCTTGGCAATCAAAGAAGCAGGATTGTACATCGTTGTCATCAACCGAAGCAGAATATGTAGCCATGTCCGCGTGTTGTGCTCAAGTCATCTGGATGAGAACACAACTCAAAGACTATGGTTACGTATTTGATAGAATCCCGATGTACTGCGACAATCGGAGTGCCATTGCGATCTCGTGCAACTCAGTTCAGCACTCGAAATCAAAGCACATCGATCTTCGCTATCATTTCATCAAGGACCACGTGGAACAGGGTACAGTTGAATTATACTTCGTGGGTACAGAATACCAATTGACAGATCTTCTCACCAAAGCCTTGCCTCCCGCTAGGTTTAATGAGTTGGTCCACCGGATTGGTATGAGGTGTTTGACTCAAGAGAAATTGGATGACCTCCTAAAATAGTCTTAAAAACCTGTCAAACACCAAAATCTCTTTTGTAAATAATTTTTTAAAAACAAAATACAAAAATATAAAACTTGATAAAACAACAAAAATATTCTTCTAATCTAATTTTCTTTCAACATGGCAAGTACATTTCTTCCATCAACACTTTAATCTTTCAAAATTCAGTATTTTTCCGAACAAGTGTTGAGGGGGAGAAAAATATCTTATCCCGGTTGTACCTTTTATCAATGGTGGTAAAATTTTCTGGTTAAACTGACACTCCTCGGACTAAAATTTATAACCTTTCATCATTTATTAAGTCGAGGGGGAGTGTCGTCAAGTTTCTTTCTTAAAATCTTTGTTTGGTAACCAAAAAGGAAGTTAAATGGCTTTGTATGTAAAAGGAAAAGGTGGAGGGACCAAAACTGTCAAAATGTTAAACTTATTTTAATAAAATACCTCCCACCTAACTTTTTCACTTCACATTTAATACTCTCAACCAAAAAAGATCCTACGCCTAAGAATCAATTGACAAATCCGTGCTTTTGATCATCATTTTGTAAGTGATTTCGTGTTTACAACATGTTTTTAAGCAATGGTTTTGAATTTTTTAAAAATCCAACGGTTAAAACGTTGTATAATCTTGTTTTTGTGGTCTACGCGTATGTGTATGATCACATGATCAAGATTGTGTGTTTATGGTTAAAAGGATAGTGTCAAAACGTTTCTAATACTTCAATGATATCGTTTTAATCATCAAAACTCGCCCAGAATCACGAATTGAATGATTTATGAAATTAGGATTTATGAGTGGTTTTGGGTATTTTCAAATGTGAAGGTTCTTGGTCAAAAAGATTGTTGTGTGATACTCATATCATGTTGAATTAAAGGTTTCCAGGCTCTATAACCACCCCGAAACTCTCATTGATTAAAAATTGGATGTTAGGGTTTAAAGTTCTTGAGTTTGGGTATTTTTGATTCACCACGATTTAGATGTTATAACTCCATTATTAGACTCTCATAACATCAATGACCTACCAGAATTGAATTGGTGCTAATCATATGGTTAAAACTCTTATGCGTAATTCATAACCCTTAGGGTTTTGACCTACGCATAAGTGTTTCTACGCATAAATGTTTAACAAGCTTTCATGCCATGATTTGATTTTAGAATGAATATATGTGTTAAGATTAATGATATGATGGTTGTCACAATTCTCAATTTCCGGTCATTTCTCAATTTTACTATTTCATCGTTTATCGTAAACTAGGTTTACAAGTATTAAATTCGTGTAACCTTAATGGTTTAGCTGTGAATTCATGAACAATCATCAATGACATTTAATATAGACTAAGTTTAGTCTACATATCATTAACATCATTGTCATCACAGTAGTTCATGCATGGTTTTGCATTTCACATTAAACGTCTAATCTCATATTAAATAAACGTTATCGCGT
This sequence comes from Chrysanthemum seticuspe, assembly GCA_019973895.1. Classification (NCBI taxonomy): domain Eukaryota; kingdom Viridiplantae; phylum Streptophyta; class Magnoliopsida; order Asterales; family Asteraceae; genus Chrysanthemum; species Chrysanthemum seticuspe. The sequence continues at coordinate 232,838,008 of BPTQ01000004.1, forward strand.
GGTTAATTATTTTGAACAATTGATCCACTACTTCCAAAAATTATCCCGATATATTTTTATACTCATATTAAGTTTATAAAAATAATATTATGAGTTTACCCAGTATTTTAAATTTATTTTGTATATAAATTGTTATATTTATATAATTACGACGGTTTTCTTAAATACTACACGATTATTATTATTTCACACAAATTTTGCAAGAAATGTATTTTTATAATTTTTATGACCTTAATATATTTTATCTTGACCCGTGAAAATTTATTTTTATCTAACGCTACCCTATATACTCAAATGTGTCTACAAGTTCTCATTTAACTTCAATTAACTTTACTAAACATTACACTTATACATTTAAAAAAAAAAAAAAAAAAAAAAAAAAGATATTAAGTAAATGATAACACCCCCTTGTCGACAAGGGGGTGAGTCATTTTGGTGATTCACAAATTTTTGGCAAATATCTACTCAAGTCTTGGTATTATACTAATTTACTTCACATTTCAAGTATATCCCATTTATTTCTTTCATGATATCATTTACAAGATAAACTAGCAACTATTTTCTCTCCATCTCCATCCTTGTGGTTCGGCTGAATTAAGAAGAAGAAGGAAGCATCATAAAATTTTTCAAGACAAGGTTTTAACACTAGTATCACTCTTTGTATAGGTTTTGAAATAAAAACCTAGGGTGATTAGGAAAATCCATTGTTCTCATAAACCTCATCAATCACTAGTAAGCATTTCATACATATCATTATTTCCCATATTCATTTCTATGTTCATTTTTATTATGCACAAGTAAAACATGCAAGTTATGTGATGTTTATACCACTTTTTAAGGTTTTTAAGTGTTATATATATATATATATATATATATATATATATATATATATATATATATATATATATATATATATATATATAATCCATCCTATAATTACTCCTTGTTATATATTATTTTTGGTGATGTCTAGGAACCCATGACACCCTAAGAAGGTGTATGGTAGGATTAGAATAGCTTCGGAGTTGTTTTGAATGGGTTAGAATAGGTTTGGCGCGAGAAAAACTCATTTCGATAAGTTTGCAAAAGGGTCTGTCCTTATTTTCGAAATCTGGAAAATCCGACAGTAGGTAAAAAATTTTGGCCTAGATATTTAGAAAATATACTTTAAAACGAAACCGTGGCCGCTTGAACGGATTAAAACGGAGTTATAACGAAGAAGTTATGAATTTTTCAAGTTGGCGCCGAAAAATATAAATTTCTGGAATTTCAGCAAACATTGTTTATTTTGTACGAGTCAAAAATGAAGCTTGGGCGTTGTAAATTATGTCGACTTGTCAAAGATATGTTAGTATACTTCGATACAAAGCTAAGGACCTTTAAAACGTAGAAAACGGATTTGTAACGATTAAATTATACACGTTTACAAAAGTTGCCGTAACTTTTATCATATAAGAAAAACTATCTTGATTTCTAATAGACAAGTTTTGCGGCAAAACTAGAGACCAAGTTGAAGGTTGTTTTTAACATTGATTTAGAACTTTTTATAAAGTGATGTCTTCTAGTAAAAGTGAGATCGCCAAGTATATTTATCAAAATGTCTGACCGTTTAATTAGCGGATTTGTAATGAATTAAATACGTTTACTCAAACTTTGTCGAAAAACCATCCTTAAACTATATTTTGGGACATAAGTACCATATTTAACCTCTATTTTCTTTATGTTCGAGACCTTTAGGATGGAAACTTAAATGCTAAAACTTTGAGATAATGATACAAGCTTCCTAAAACCGTTGAGTTTGCTTCCTAACACTCGACGTGCACCATTTTACGACTAGCTTTTAGAGGCCGTTTTAGTCACTTTCATGGAAATTTCAATGACATTATTTTACGACGAAAAGTTATAATTTCACAATAAATCACTAAATGATTATCGTCGGATATCATTTCAATGTAGATACATGTGAAGTAATTTAAAAATGGTCAAGACGTTAAAAGATTATATTTTCAACGAAAAGTATTGTTTTCAAAAATTCATAAGTGGTATAAATATCATCCGAATTGCATGCATAACATTACATCATGACTTATTACATATCATATCATTCATAATAGGTCAGTTTCGAGATTCACGCTACTTTTCGGTGTAACCACTTTTGTCATCGCATCAATTCATCAAGTGAGTAATCACATCCCCTTTTTGCCGTTTTACTATATTTTGGGGCGAAATGCATGAACCATATTTGAACTAAATTGATTTCTAGTTTATGAACTCATTATGTTTGAACCTTTGAACTTGAATCAAACCCTTGAACTTAAATACGAAATTATGCCTTGTTTGAACTTATTGAACCGTACGTGTTATGACCTTGACCTAAAGTCTCCCATGTTCGGAGCATCACTATAAAGTCTCCCATGTTCGGAGCATCACTATAAAGTCTCCCATGTTCGGAGCATCACTATAAAGTCTCCCATGTTCGGAGCATCACTATAAAGTCTCCCTTGTTCGGAGCAACCTAAAGCCTCCCCGGTCCGGAGCAGAGTGTCTCACTATGTTACGGAGCGTTCTCAAAAATTCTCGCCTTATTGGTGGAGTGTGCAAATTCTCCCTTGTTCGGAGTGTTCTTAATTGTATATAATAGTTGTATGATGTACTGTTCGTACATTCGCATTGTTAGTCTCCTATTAGTAGGTAGTATGGATAGCGCTATTAGAGGTCGGCCAACCTCTCGTCCACTATGTTACGGGACGCATGTTATTTATTCTAGGGGCTTTGCCTGGCATACATTATTATATACGTGGTACTATATTGTGAACTATTATGACCACTTATACTTGACTACTTGATACGCTATATTTTGTGCAATGGGTTGTGAACACACAGGTTGCAAGTTTTGTATGGGCGGAACTTGGAACTGAGTGGATTTACAATGCCTTTGCTTTGTGACCTCATTTGGCAACGTGTGCATGAACATAAGCTAGATATACTATATTTTTGTGCAATGGGTTGTGAACACACAGGTTGCAAGTTTTGTATGGGCGGAAATTGGAACTGAGTGGATTTACGATGCCTTTGCTTGGTGGACTATTTCCGATGACCGAAACCTTTGTCTCTTTCTTACGAGTTTTCTTATTTTACGAAACGTGTATACTCACCAACTATTTACATAGTTGACCCGTTTTTCTCTCATGCATTTCAGGTGATCGTTAGTAAGCTTTTTCTACCAGGTCTTGCATAATGAAGTTTTCACTTGTCACTACAAATCGTTATGTAATAAAACGCTATATTTGGAATCTAAACTTTGTACTATATTTGCCGATGTCGGCTAAACTGGTATTGTAATGGTGTACTTCTTTTAAATCTTAACGTTGGTATGTTCTATTATCTTGTGCTTATGTTCCCTTCCGTTACACCTCGTGTTTCCGCCTCCGGCGAGGGTGTGACAATGGTTTTATTTCAGGCTTGCTACACATAAAATTCAGAATCAAGGTTGATTGTTACTCTACACATAAGGATTACCTTACGCGTAGGCAGTTATGCATAAGAGAAATCCTACGCGTAACTACTACGCATAAGGTTCTACAACGGGACTACGCGTATCCTGTGAAGGATATGCGTAAACGGTGACTCTACGCCTAAGGTCTACTCTTACGAGTAAGCCTTACGCGTAAGGTCTTTATACGCCTACGCGTAAGCCCTACGCATAAGGACCCCTTTTCCTACACGTAACATTTCTTACGCGTAAGTAAGGATCCTATGCATAAGCCTACGCCTACGCATATACTTCTTCTGTTTACGCTTAACTTTACCAAATCTACACCTAAGCCTTTATTGACCTTCGTTATGAATTGTTACGTGTACAAACTTGTTAATAAACAAATCATATCGTCACGAATCCAATAATGTCACTAATAAACTTAAATGTTTGATATGTTGTGAACTATAAGTGATAACATAAACTTTAAAAACTTAAAGTTAACTAACTCACGAAACATTTCACGACGTCATTGGACTAATGGACATACAATTGACTTAGGACTCGTAACAATCATTGACACTGTACATTCAATAACTAGACAATAACACCTTCTATTGACTAACATTATGTCTTTCGATATGTTGGTTCTTTTGGCTAATGTTATTTCAGATCACGACATGGCTGCTCAAATGAATGTGGATGCACCAGAAGTTCTCACAATTGCTGACATCTTCCCCAATGGCTATCCTAGAAAGATTGGAAAGAACAACCTTAGGGTTGACTTTGAAACCCTCACATGCTCATAATCTTCTTGTCTCATTGCTGTGGATATTCTAAGGAATCATCCCTACCAGAACATGCTCTCACACTCTGCTACAGTACCAGAAATCTACATTCAACAATTCTAGAATTCTATGCAGAGGATCACTGGTCAAAGTGCAGTGAATGTGACACTTAATCACAAACAAGTCACCATCACTCCTGCAGACTTACGGGCTGTTCTCATCATTCCTGACATCGCTCCAACCGACTTCTTTGCTACACCTATTGAAGAGACAGTTCTGCAATTTCTTCTTGACATTGGCTATGATGAAGCTTCAGGGATTATTACTAAGCATTCTCACGTGGAGCTTAAGAACATTCCTCAACCATGGAGAACCCTCTACATCATCATTACCAAGTCTGTTTCTGGTCGTGACAGTGGTTATGAGCATCCAAAGCTCATGGAACTGCAAATCTTCTGGTCTCTGATCAATAAGAAGGACATCGAAATCGAAGCACTGATATGGGAGGACATGATGCTATTTCACAAGAAACTTGGATCAAAGATTCCCTATGTCAGATACACAAAGCTTTTGATCCAGAGAGCACTTGGGCTTAATCCTGATATCCCCAAGAGGCTCAATGACCCCGACAATCACGACTTGTTGTCCGAACCTATCCTTTCTATCAGAATCAAGGAATCGACAACTAAGAAGCAGGGTGCCGTGCTGCCTGATCACCTTCTATCTAAAGAACTCAAGAAGCTTGAAACGTACAAAAGGTATCTTGTAGCAGTAAAAGAAGGCAAAGTTGGTCATCTTGATGAAAAACCTTCAGGAACTCCTACTCGGAGAACCAGAAGAGGAAGTGCTGGAAGTGCAGTAAGTTCTGAAAGTTATAAGAAGCTTCCCAAAAGGAATCCTCCTCGTAAAAGGATTGTTCCCGTAAAGGAAGCTGAACCTATTCCCACACCTGAACCGCAAAGAAAGCTTGTGGACGAAAGCTCTGAAGGTACTGAATCAGAAGAAGAGATTACCTACTCTGAAACTGCAAAGGATGACAATCCTTCAGTACCAAAACCTCCAAGTCCTCAAGCTGATAAAGGAAAAGGGAAGACTCCCGCACTTGTGCCCTATGATGAGAGCTCTGAAGAAGAAGAAGAGCTACTGGATCAATCCTACAGGAAGAAGTTTAAATTAGTTAGACACATTCAAAAAGCTGAAGAATTTGCAAAAGACCAAATGGGTGGCCCCGGAGGATCAAGTGGTGCTGCCCACTCCTCACCAGATCCTGATGCGGTTAATCGACCCGATAAGGGATCTGGTGCCACCACTCTTGTGCAACAACAAACGCTTGTGGAAGTGTCTACTGAACATAACATTGAGGAACCAGAAAAGGATAAGACTGAGAAAGAAAAGACTAATGAAGAAGCTAAGGCTCAGACGGAAGAAAAGGCTAAATCTGGACAAGATGACGAAGAAAATTATGATGATTTTCTTCTCAACTGTCCAACTCGTTCCAAGGAGGATACTTCTGCACCTCCTAAGGACCCCGAGCCTCCTCATGTCTCCTCCTCATCAGATTCATCATCTCATTCCTCACCACCACCATCAAAGAAATCAACCAAATCAACATCCAAATCTGTGAAGAAACCACCTCGATCTTGGATTTCTCAGACACATGAAAGAATTGTGAAAGCTGTCAAACAAGTCAGAAAGAAAGACATGCTTTACAGGAAACTGAACTTTCTCAATCAACAAATACAATATCTACATGACGAGAATGACAAGATGCAAGAAGAAAGGAAGTTTATCCAGGAATTCATGAGAAGTCATCGTCAAGAGGAACTGAACAGCATGATTGAAGGCTACACTCACAAGTACCTTCAGGATATCACTGCTAAAGTCACAAAGGAATTCGAGAAGACGGCAAGAGAATATACTCACAAGTTTCTTCTCGACACTGTCCCCGGTGTGACTAGAGAAGTATTTTCCAGACAACTCACTCCAAACATCGTCGCATTGGTTAAACATATAATGGCCAAAGAAGCTGATCTTTCTGAATCTGAGTTACTCGCTAAACTGGTGATGCAAATGTCAAAGCGATCTGGAACGTTTACTTCGGATGAAGCTAAATTTTTCGAAGGTCTACTTGACTTTCAACTCAGATCATCTTGCAAGGAGTCAGCCGATCAACCCAAACGACCAAGAGATGACGATGATACGGACAAGGACTCTGCACCTAAACGTCAGAAGCAGTCTGGTGAATCTTCGTCTATGCAACCCCCTCCTCTACGAACTCCTGCTCAACAAAGGTCCCCTCCTCGTTCTTCTACAGATAAACCTCAGGACGATTCCGAGTTACCACCCCTGACTCAGAAAACCGGTGATCACTTTGAGTATACGGGTGGTGACGATGAAGAGGTCCTTGAGCCCCTACAACAACCCACCTCTCCCAAACAAGTTAAGAAACCAGAATCCTCATCTAGGCCAAAACAAAAGAAGAAGAAGGCGCCCATGGCTGACGTCGTATCATGGCTAGATGACGATAAAACAGAGGAATTTGAATGGTTCTCTACACTTGTTAACTCAACTCCCTACCCTGAAGAAGGTCAAGATCTGGTAGACGGTAATACATTGGAGCATGCTAAGATTATGCAAGAAAAGTTCCATGTGAAGAAGATGACGAAATCCGAGTTGAGGCGAATCAAGAATGAAGCTTTTCAACTGTGGAAAGATAGCTCAGAAAGTGCCATCGAGGTTGAATATCACCTTGAAAACATTGCTCGAGCTATGTCTAACAACATGGATTGGCTCAACCCAGAAGCAAACGTCGACTTCACTAAACGGGACAACCCTCCATATTACATCGACTGGTCAAAACCACTACCAACGATCGGCCAACCAGATGAACCTAGGATTCCATTCAGATATTTCTTCAACAAAGACTTGGAATTTCTTCTACACGGTGGCGATGGATCAAGGAAATACGCTACATCTTTGACACTTCCATTTCCTGCAGCCATATACTCAAACTGCATAGCCATCGAGGAACGTGCCAATCACTTGTGTTCCGACAAAGTGGAAGCATATGACCTCGATGCATTGTACGGGATTCATCATTGGTCGGAACGTCGAAGAATCTACTACAGAAGCTGTCAGGTTCAGAAGTCTCAACATGCAGTGTTCAGTACTAAGAATATCGTTGCCATCAAACACGTTGCTCTTTCATCTAAGTGGGACTACACTTTCCTAAAGAATATCGTGGTCAAACGAAAAGATGAAAAAGATTATGCATTCTCTGAGGCTGACTTTGAGAATTTGTCTATCAACGACATTGAAGACATGTACCTTGCCAAAGTACAGGGTCGCATGAGGCAATTTTCAACCGAAGTACAACGTGAATTCATCAAGTCACTGCTCATCTTCATCAGACGCATAGTCATCAAGGAACGTGTAGAAGATATTCAGCTGGCAGTTGAATCTTATCAGACCCGTGTCAACTTCACACCACCTCAGCTAGATCTTCCCGAAATCAACCAGCTCTCACAATATACACTCATCAGCAAACCCTTTGGCTTCGTTTACCGTAGTGAACTACAAAGAAATTGCTTAATGGCGTGTAGTGAACTTCACAAGTTTGGGGATCACACTTTGAAGATGGTTAGGGACGGAATGGCATATAGGTTGAAGGACATACGTCACAAGATTGGGTCTCCTAAGCGATGGAATTCTCAAGATCGAAGGGATGTGAGGAGAATCATCAGAATGATTGATGAAAGGTTGTTTCGAAGGGATCAGTTCAGAACATTGGAAAGTTTTGTTGGTGGTCGACCCAGGATCAATATCACCGGCTATCAACGCCCTGTTCGCACTCCTGGCGACATCACTGCACTTCCTGGTACCCCTTGAATTGCTTCCTTCATTATTACATTTGGATGTGTGATTATATATGTCAATGGCTTGTGCACACATAACAGTGCACAACCCGTAATTGTCAAGAAAGGACCCTGTGGTACGCTTCAGTGCCACAATCCTTATAAAAGAAGCGAAAGCTTCTTACTTTTGAGTAAAACCTATCAAACCTTTCATTTTTCAAGGTTTTGCTCCAAAGAACAAGTACTTCCCCGTATGTTTTTTCAAAACCTCAACCGTTTATATCACTTGTTGAGGGGGAGTATTTGAGTTAAAACTTTGTTCACAATTTGTTCATAGTGGTCATCTTCCCGCAACACTCGAAATGGTCATATTTATTGTCAACTTTTCAAAAATAACATTTGATATGCCATTTTTGAGGGGGAGAAAATTATGTGATAAGAAATATGTTGTGTAAATGCAAATGAATCTTTGTGTAATAGACTTAACCAACGAATTGACGGTACTAAACTGTTAGTAACTCGAAAAGACTTGTCCTGGACGGGTAATAATTTCAAGCTAGTTCGCTAGTAATGTAAACGTGTCTCGCAAAGGACTTGTCCGAGTAGAATGTACCATTCGAGAAACTCTTGGTAGACATGAACTCTGACGGGTTTGACAACCTTTCGAGGTTTGTTTACACCTTCAAGGTAGTTATTAGAGCTAGTTGTCACCTAAAAGCTGACAATGCAACTCTTTAACTATGCAATGTAACCGTGTCTCGCGGGGGATTGTCTATCTTGAGTGGATCAATTCAAAAAGTGCGCGCTCTTTCCTCACTGTGCATATAACCGTTAAAACTCTTAAGCACATGTGGAGGGGGAGTATTTATGCAAAATCGTATCTCTCACAGTGGTTCAAACATGTTTTTCATTTACAAACCCTTTGAGAGATTTTCTTGAAAATTGGTTTTATGGCAACATAGGTTAGTCATGGAGTGATAAGGTGACTAAGGTTAGGTATAACCGTCCTATGATCCGCCAGAGCCGGAGGGATCCACCCAAGGACATCACAAATAGTTAGTACTTAGAAGTCCTTAGGTATGATTATAAAAAAGGAGAAAATGAGAATCGGAGAAAGAAGGAGTTGAAGAATTAAAAAGAAATGCAAAGAAAAGGGTGAAAAGAAATAGCCCTCCAAATTATTCAACTTAGGGCAGACACTGGGTTCAATTCATATGCTACTGGTTGTCACTTAGTGACGCCAGTATTGAAGATTAAAAGTCGTCATGGACCCAGTGACGCATGCACTAAACCTTCTTAGCCACTCAAGTTTCTCTCAACAGAAGTTTGTTTCATTCTCACAGGGAACCCTACGTAAACTATTGGCTTTCTCTTAGAGATCGCTAGTATTGAAGAAGGAGACCCTCTCCCTAGTCTCCGCTCAGGAAAACCAAAACGCACTATTGAGTCTAGAGCCACGAGATTCATCAAAAGATCTCTTAGGAACACTTGACATTTCATCCTTGTTGATCACCAAATAAGATCATCAGTGGTTCATATCGAGTCCTTCACAGATCTTAGCAATCTGTCAAGAACATTTATGAGAGGTTCACAACTGTGATCCTCAGTGATTGAATGGAAACTCCTGCCAGGGTCAACATCAAACAGCCCTGATAGCAGGTCACTTCGGTAACTCCCTGTGGATTACGCTTAGTGTGTCTCAAATGGTCTACAGTCGTGAGGTGACGCTTCGGTGTACCTCAGCGACTCATCTGAACTGTAGATGTACTTCGGTACATCGCGTTATCTCACTTGTGGGGCTCCAGTTCAGGAACGGCCTTTGTAAGAATTAGAGTTGTGTTTTCACACTATGCTGTTAACACTCTCGAAGTTCAAACTTGTAAGTGCCGGAATCCGCTTATTACTAACCGTTTGAAATGTTTTCTTCTTATGGAAGCTCCGGAGCGGGATGATCGTGCTGATTCTTCTCATGCTCACGCCAACATCATCACTAATGGAAGTTCTATCATAAAGCAACACAACAGTCAAAATGATTCTTCATCAAATCAAAGAATCTACAAAGTCAAAAGACTTAAAGAACTTCATCAGTACTGAATTCTAACGTCAAAGAGCGTGTGAGCATGTTGAAGAATGACGTGGAGACACTGTAGCAGCGAAGCAGACCTGAGGCAGATTTGATGCAGACAACAACATACTATCACTTTCACCACAAAGAACAATGATCAAAGAACAAAGTTAAAGATGACGTCAAAGCATAACCGTTCAAAGAAGACAATTTCTCTACACTGGGGAGATTGTTCGAATCAAGGCAATTCTTCTCACAAGAAAGAAGAATGTCAGAAGAGGTCAGAGCTACTATTACATCAACGCCTTCACCGTTCATCACCAACACTTGAGGGGGAGATTGTTGGAATCACTCCTAAACTATAATTCAAGTGTTAGTTACTCTTATGTAATAGGTAGCTTATTATGGCCTTTATGTTTGTTATTAGCCTTAAGCTTATGTAGAAGGCCCATGAGCTTAGGCCCAAGCCCATAAAGGAAAGGATGGAAACTAGGAGTGTTGCCCTAGCTTTCCTCCTATAAATACTCTTGTAAACCTTCATTTGAAGGTTGGTTGTTCAAGTTATTCTCCTTCACATACTCCTACGCATAACCGGTCATATATTATCGTGTGTGTGTGTTTGGTTCTTGTTCAATCGCCTTATCTCTTTCTTTATTACTTGTGTTTGTAAAACTAGTGACCTAACACATATAAACATCTATTTCAAGGCTGTTTGTTTTATTCCCTAAATTCCAAGTGAAGTTTCATTCCAAGCTTAAGGATCAATATCTAGCTTAAATAGAATGATATATTCAACATGTAAATTTTAAGGATAAACACAATGCTCCCACTCAATGTCAGATGTACTCAAGAGTCATTTTAATTCAATTAGAATCATATTGTAATTAAATTCAAGATCTCAGCTCTTAGATGCATGATTTAATCCAAAACTTGGATTGCATAAATCTTGTATACTACATAAAGATTATATAGATTCATAACCCTTTTGATTACACACCGTCCTCGCAAAAGGTAATCATAAATAAAGAGTTATAAAATCTAATTTTCATATTCAACATACAAATCACATGTATGACAATTAAATATCTTTATATAATTAATGCATGTATTATATAAAATTTTTTAATCACAATCAATTGCTTAAGTATGATTAAAAACTTCTTATTAAATGCCACACATTAATATGTATACAATTTTGTCCTTGTGAGTCTTTCTTCAAAAGAAACTCATTCCAACCTCATAGGTTAACTGTTAGGCGAAATAACAATCAAGCTCAAAACTCGATTTGCCTTTTAAGGACTGCATCTTATCATTCATAATTCTAAAATATTTATCAGATTCAAGAAGTGATAATATATTTTAGTAGTTAGCTGATTTACAATAATCTTCTAACTTATATCCTTCAGCATTGATATAAAATATCACTCAAGTAATGAGGTATCCTTTCGGCTTTATGAATGAGAGTAATCATTATACTTCGGTCGACATTTTCATGTTTAACCTTAGTATGATATTAATAAGTGAATTTTAGAAGGTTAAGTATTTTGTTCTCAAAAACTTTGAGATATGTATATACTCCCACTTACTTTTGTAAGTAGAGACAATTCTCTAAATACTAAGTATCTAAGCAACAATAAATTGTTCTTTATGGAGAACCACAAAATATATTTTAAGTTCTCATCTCAAGATTTGTTAATAAAATGCTTCATAAGATTTCAACAAATTCAGAATTTAAATCATGACATAATGGAATTCCTTCCAACAACTCAAATTAGGGTTTATAGAAAAACTCTAATTTAGGATCCCTCTATAACCAAAAGTTCTAGCAACAGATTTGTGTTTTATCAAGCTAGGAAGAACATCAAAACTACAATCTTCAAGCTAGGAAGTGTAGAAAAATCAAAAATCCAAAAGGGTTTATGATTCAATTGGTTTGAGTGGTAAAACCTCAAATCCCTAATGAGTCAAGGTTTTCAGTTATGGGTTGTCTTGAATACCTTCTAGGTTTGAACAATATTGAGTGTATCCATGACACATGCAATTTCTAACCTTGATATGTTTTGGAGGTAGAGCAATTAAAGCTATCATGAACCAAACAATATGAATAAGGTTTGATCCAACACATTAGACATACCATAATGAAGTGGTATCCTATGGGTTATTAGAATTGTGAAACTATATCAGAATTCTATAGATAACTTAATTCTCTTTGAACCAAATACTTATCAATTGGGTCAAGTAAAATTGCATATAAAGTATTTATGAACCAAGTGCATGCAATAATGTATATTCACTGAACAATACAAGAATCTTATGTTCACGTGTTCACAAGAAGACAGAACTGTTCAAGGATTATATGTTCATGTGTTAACAAGAAAACATAACATTTCAATAATACATTATAAGTCTTTGAATAATTCAAATGCCTTATGTTTATGTGTTAACTAGAAGACATAACACTTTTACTATATATACTTTATGTTATAAGTCATTGATTAATTCAAGGACTTTATAATTATGTCTTAACATGTAAGCATAATTATGCTAACAAAAGTAATTACAAATGCAAACACTTGAGTTCTATAGTAATTTCAAGTTAATTTTATACTTCAAAATTATGATCATTATTATATAACCATAATTATGTTGACTAAAACATATAGTCAAATGTTGAAGTATCTTTTCACTATATCATGACATTTGTATGTAGTAGGGCAACAAACATCTAGCGTACTCAAGTCCTAGTAGAATCATTATTAGAATGTAGTAGGGCGATAAACATCTCACGTGTTTAAGTCCTAGTAGAATTCTTATTTACATGTAGTAGGGCATTAAACATCTAACGTGTTTAAGTCCTAGTAGAATTATTAGTTTCCTTTACCTTGCGGTCAAGAGATACCAATAATATTGCTGTTCCTTGCACACACTTTGAGATTTCTCCCACTTGTGTAAGGTACAACATCATATTATGAAAACAAACAACACGTGATTGATTGTTCAAACAATATGATAATGTCATATATATCATAAGTAGTTTTAGAACCATAACCTGTAATAAGGAATTATGGATTATTATTCTATAGATAACGTTTCAGGAAGCGACAGCAGGAAGGCAACGAGTTATCTGATAAAATAAAATGCAATTTTCCTTTAAGCAATGGTTGTTCATATTCGGAAAGTAATGAATTATTTCAAAGCTAGTTTGAAATGATATGGGTGACTAACAGGAAATAAATCCCGTAGCTCCCACTGAATTTGACAACATTACATGAATTATATTTCAGTTATAAAATGCAACTGCTCCCACTGGATTTGTCAACATTGTTAGTGTTACATTTCCAGTAGAAAGCATATAGCAGTTTTATAAAGTTTCCTATTCTCTTCAAATGCCTACGAGTAGCATGTACTTAGGTATTGAACAGAGTATATGAAGTTCTACTCATGCAGACAATGGACTAGCCATTCTTTTATTCAATTAACTTGAATCTTTAGCATGTAATTCCTCCTTTATCGTCTACATAGCCCCAAGGGTAATTAGCACTTTAGGAATAATAAGAGTCCAAGAAGATTATCTAGCAAATATGCTAGTAATTCCTTTACTCTTTGCGGTTTAAACTCATACATCGTGACAAGTGCATGATGTTATTTATTTTGGTAGCTCTAAACACAATGTTTCCAGTTACACAAAATATTCCATCTTTCAATTAACTCTAGACCACAAAAGGGTAATGAAAGATCATAAATGAGATCATTGATTTGTAATCCTATCTTAGTTTGTCAACTAAGGAGAAAAGATAGGTATAAGTCTCACTCTTCTTACTAGGAAAAGAGACTAAGTTTGTCTTTCGAAGAAAAACAACTTTGTTTACGAATTATGTTGCAATAACACAATTAATCAGAACATAAAAAGTTCAATTATAGTATTTTCGATAATTACATTCTTAAAAGAATTAACTACCCAATTAATTACTAATAAGACTAAGATCCATCTGGCAACCCCACTTAATTACCATATGTCTGACCAGTGTGTAAAAAAATAGGACAAGAGGTAAGCGACGAGCGTTAATTGCATAATGCAACTCTTAGATTTATGAGACTGGTCAAGGCATTAGTAAACAAGTAATAATGTCATGAGCATGTTTAGTTCGCATCTTATGCCTCAGGTTCAAGGTCTGACCAAGCTAACTCGAGATAAGTCGACCAAGTATGAACGTGTAAAAATAACCATAGGTGTGACTAGTGAGAAATAATTACCATGGGTTGGAAAGGCCCTTAGGTCTGACCAGAGAAGTCAATCCAAATGCACGTGTTTATAGTTGGATGGCATAGACTTAAAATTAAAAATAGGTATGCACATTATAAATGTGATAAAAGTCGTGTATAAAGAAGCATGCAAAACAACTTTGTAACACTAATTTTAAAAACTTTTGGTAATGACACTGTAGTGATAATCATGGTTCACGGTAGCTCCAATCGAACGCACAAGGAGGCAGAGGACCAGGTAAGCGCTGAAACAATAACCTAGACATCCTTTCGGTACGAATGTGCGCACCTCTTTGAACCCCCTTTTGAGTTTGTTCTAGTGGGTGAGCCGTACATCCCAAGTGTCCATAGCGTCTAGTTTTTAAATTCTTGAAAACGTGTTTCATATATTAGGTCACTTTATTTTACAAAAACGATTTTCCACGAATCAAATAGCAGGTCACAACTGAGCATGTTATTTAGGCGTGTAAATAAAGACCAATATTAATGTTATGGTTACGATATGTATTATTCCATATTGCATACAATTAGGTGTCAAAACAAGTAATAATGCACATATAGGAATCACAAACATATAAACATAAACATCAATATATAACCACATATTGTTCCGAGTTCCCTTGCGAGTCTTCCCCAAACGGAGAACCATAAGACCGTCACTAGGATACAATACCTAGATCGCCCCATACATCGCAAAAGCAATTGAGTGGGTCTTGTGGCCGGAAAACACATAAAAACGCATGGCAATCTCAATTAACAAGTAATGACGCAATTTTATGTATTTAATAAACAATATGTAATTCTAATTATCATTATAATTCTAATTAACAATTAATTAATTCTAATTAATATTTAATTCTAATTAGCAAGTAAGTCTAATTAACATGTAATTTTAATTAATAATTTAATTCCAATTAACAAAGTAATTCTAATTAACAAGTTAATTCCAATTAGCAAAGTAATTCTAATTAACATGTAATTTAAATTAACAAATTAATTCTAATTATCAATATAATTTAATTTGTGTATGACTAGTTATTTTTTATTAAAAATTGACAAGTATTGCATATAGTTGTCAAAACAAAATAAAACGAATAACTAAATTAGGTTTTATGCAGCCTTTTAAACATGTTTATTAATAAGAAACGTGCAACCCATAACTGAAAAAACGAGATGGCTCGTGATGCCACTGTTGGGATTTTAGAACAAGTTAACCAATTAACCTCTACGAGTACGCAGCGGAATTAGGAACTAGTTTATGCAATTAGGTTAAACACGTAATTAATAAACAAATAATTAATACAATATTAATTAATTAAAAGGGATATAGGAAAAGCTAACCTTGCTTGGCAATTGATCTCTAGTAACGGAATAAAAAACCAAAATGAAACCTTAAGTATCTAAAATAGATACCTCGAAGAGTATCACACACAAACCCGATTCACGTATACGTTCGATTAACGCTAGTCGAGAACGTAAACGATAAAACCAACAACACCTTGTCACTTGAATAATACCACGATCAGAAAAGCTCCAAGGAACAAGTCAGCTTCTAACCAATTCACTTCTGTCCGAGAAACAGAAGCTAACAAAACACCAGATATCGGACACGCCTTGTCCGATATGTTTCTGCCTTCTATCCGAGATACAAGGCCACAAGCAGGAGCAATTTCAATTCCTTATTGCTGCTATTTTGTGTCGACTAGGAGACAAGGAACAAACACCTTAAATTACTCAAGCACTTGAATCAATCAAGCTTAGAATTATCCAAAACCAAACACCCTTAATCAACCTTGAGTTAAAGTCGATCAAGAGATAGAGAGCTGGGAAAAGTGGTTCGGTGTTTTAGGGATATAGGAGATAGTTTATGAAGCGTGAGTTTTGTCTTGGGTGTGTTTGTTTATATAGTAAACATACCGACTCCCACAATGAGTCAATAACTTGCCCGACAAGTTCAAGCCCAAGCACCCATGCATCCCCTTTTTACCCATTCATTTTCCAAGCATCAAAGCCCAAGGCATGCTAAATTAAACCGACCCAAGTCCAGGAATATGTACATGGTTCGTTTAATGAAAACGGGTCAAGTTCCATAAAAGGATATAGATTATATATTCAAGTATAGTTTACGTTCAACACATATACTCGTGTTTATCGCGTGTGCCCCCATCGACTCACACACTTCTAGTCGTTTATGTGTGTTTATAACTCCCACAAACCAACAGTTAGATCTAAAAATAGTAGCCTTAAATATAACAAAAAAATATATATTAGAATCAATTATTACCCGAATAAATCCATACATCCATAACTCCGAGATCTAACATAAATGGACGCAAGAACTGTTGGAGTACATGTGGTTTAGTGTTCGTCCCACATAGTGTGTGTAGTTCGGTCACTTGTGGTGGTGCTACGAGTAGAGTTTGTGGCTGTTTTACCGATTGTCAAAGTGATTGGTCCGGTGGCGGTGATGTAGCTGGTAAGATGCCACATAGATGGAGAAAGAAGGACATATGTGGTTGTTTTTTATTAGTTTGTGTGTGAGATAAGTTTGTGTGTGAGATAAGTATGGTCCGATTGTCAAAGTGATTGGTTTTGTTGTAGATTAGTGTTAGCTTTCATCTTACTCATTAAAATTGCCATGTTGGCAATCCTTGTGATTAAATCCAATGGCCAAAATGCTCCACTAACAAACATAATAAATTTAATAGTTAAGTATATTAGAATAAATTTTGTGAAATGAAAAAAGTTACTCTTTATTTTACAACCTAAAATGTAATTTCTTGGCTAAACATTTAACTTACCACTTCGTATTTTAATTTTTATTATCATAAAATATAGAGTGAATTACATAATTGGTCCTTGTGTTTTGTGGAAAATTGCAGAAAATGTCCCTGTGCTTTTTTTTCAGTGCGTTTCGTCCATGTGGTTTACAAATCTTACGGATTTTGTCCCTCGTCCAAAAATGTCCGTTAAGTGTCT
Organism: Chrysanthemum seticuspe; assembly: GCA_019973895.1. Taxonomy (NCBI): domain Eukaryota; kingdom Viridiplantae; phylum Streptophyta; class Magnoliopsida; order Asterales; family Asteraceae; genus Chrysanthemum; species Chrysanthemum seticuspe. The sequence continues at coordinate 232,855,432 of BPTQ01000004.1, forward strand.
TGCGCTGTTAGTCCTTCGTTAGTGCAGTCCGTTAAGTGTTTTGCACTGTTAGTCCTTCATTAATAAATTTTGCACCGTTAGTCCTTATTTTTTAAAATATAGTTTTCCCCAATTAGTCCCTCCGTTAATAATAGTTTTCACCCGTTTTTGTCCGTTTTTATCCGTTTTCGTTCGTTTTTTATCCGTTTCCCCTCGTTTTTTTACGTTTTTCGTCCGTTTTCTTTCGTTTTTTATAGTTTTTGTCCATTTTTCTTACGTTTTTATCGGTTTTATCCGTTTTCGTACGTTTTTATCGGTTTTTCTTACGTTTTTGTCCGTTTAAAAAAAATTTTGAATAAAAAATTTCAAAAAAAAAATTTGAATAAAAAATTTATTTTTCAAAATATATATATTTTTTTTAAATATGTCCGTTTTTTTTCAATATTTTTCGGAAATTTTTTTTACCCTTTTTTTTCGGAAAATATTTTTGTCCGTTTAAAAAAATATTTGAAAAAAATTTCCGAAAAATATTTTTTTTAAAAAAATCTTAAAAAATTTCCGAAAAATATTGAAAAAAACGGACATATTTTAAAAAATATATTTATATTTTGAAAAATATTTTTTTTATTCAAATTTTTTTTTTGAAATTTTTTATTCAAATTTTTTTTTAAACGGACAAAAACGTAAGAAAAACCGATAAAAACGTACGAAAAACGGACACAACGTAAGAACAACGGACAAAACGAAAAAAAACAGACAAAACATAAGAAAAACGGACAAAAAATTAAGAAAAACGGATGAAAACCGATAAAAACGTAAGAAAAATGGACAAAAACTATATAAAACGAAAGAAAACGGACGAAAAACGTAAAAAAATGAGGGAAACGGATAAAAAACGAACGAAAACGGACAAAAACGGAGGGACTAATTGGGGAAAACTATATTTTAAAAAATAAGGACTAACGGTGCAAAATTTATTAACGAAGGACTAACAGTGCAAAACACTTAACGGACTGCACTAACGAAGGACTAACAGCGCAAGAAACTTAACGGACATTTTTGGACGAGGGACAAAATCCGTAAGATTTGTAAACCACAGGGACAAAACGCACTGAAAAAAAAGCACAGGGACATTTTCTGCAATTTTCAACAAACCACAAAGACCAATTATGTAATTCACTCTAAAATATATATAGGTGTTAAATTTATTTTCAAACAATGATCATATGTGTTATCATCGGCCTTTTACAACGTATATATGCTAGAACAAGAAAAATAGTTAAAATTTAGTTGTTATTAAAACTCTTTCATCGTTCATACTTTTCAATACAACCTAGTGCCTCATAATTTTATGTTGAACCAAAACTAATACTAACTTTTAATAATTAACAATTTCTTGAGTTGCAACTCCTAAAGGAACAATAGGCATGTACGTATTTTCTACTTCTTTCACATTGCAAAATTTACAGTGCACCTCACCGTTGTAGTGTAGTATAGGCAAGATCATGAGATTAATTGTTCTTTAAGGAAATAGTGAGGTAAGCTCGTATAGTATGACAAACTTGTCGAAAGGACAAAATGAGATTCTTTTTGGCTCGTAGAGTATGACACGAGGCATTTAATCATTACATATCTGCAAACATATTTATATATTGACATATTGAAGTAAAAATGCACAATGAAGATTCAAATCAACTTTAAACACGTGTATATACAATCATACGTATACAACGGTTCACATGTCACAAGTTTCCACAAATAAGTTATGCATATAAACACATATGCTGGTGATACGCACAAATAGCTACATTAATAAGCAAACACGTACAATATGAAACTACAAACATATAAAAATACAGAGATAGTAATGTGAGAACGTGCAAATATATAGAAACACAAAAATGATATCTTTTGTGGGAAATCCGTGAGTAACTACCCACAAATTTCCCACAAATTTATCTAATCAGTGGGTAATTTGTGGGAAAGTACCAACGGATTTCCCACTAACATAATCATCTAATATGTTTTTGCCATACTTACACATTCACAAATGTACACATTCTTATATATAGACATACAAAAGTTCAATGAAGGCTAAAATCGACTTATAATACGTATGTACATGCGTTAATAGATATACAATGGTTCATAAAGCACATGTCTATACAAACATGTTATACATATACATATATATACTTGTGACACACAAACAAATAGCTAAATATTTACGAATGCACATATATTTGAAAGTAATAAAACATATAAAGACATAGACTGTAATATGGAAATTAGTAATTATAAAGAAACATAAAAACAATATTTATCGTGGCTAATGAGTGGGTAATTTATCCACATATTTCACACAAACTAATTAAATCATATTTTTATTAAATAAGACCGTGTGAAATCTGCGGGTAATATAGATAGAAATGTGCCACGGACTTATGATTGTTGCTAATTTGTGTGAAATATGCGACAGATTTACCACGAAAGTCTGGTCAACACAATTAGTGTGAATATTGTTGTTGATCCGTGGGAAATATGCGACCAATTTCCCACAAAAAATTGGTCAACAAAATTGGTGTGTAAATTGTGGGAAATCTACGACTGATTTCTCACAAAAATTTGGTCTATAATTTGGTGTGTAATTTGTCGGTAATCTGTGGGAAATTTCCCACAAAATTTTTTCTATGGGTAAAGGTTTGTGGGAAAAATCAGTTTGTGTAGTAGTGTTTAGGCCCAAGTCCCAAATAGTTTAATTTAGAGAATTAAGTTAATCGGGGGTCTTTAATATCGAGACCTAACAAAGGAGAGCCAAGAAAAAGATGCGACCATCTATCTACATATACGAGGTCTTAAGAAATCGAGGGCCTAAAACCCTATTGAGTCGCTTTTGGCAGTAAGTAAGAGACCTTTGGTGAGTGAGGATCACACCTACTCTAACTTAGGGGTGTTTCTTTTTTTTGTTTAGCTAAGAGAAGTGTGGGGCCTATGCGGGACCCACCTCTATTTAAGCCACTTAATGGGGATAACATTATAAATTTTGGCTTGTGAATCTAGACCAACTAAGAGAAACTGTGGGTTCCATTTAAAAAATTAATACTATTAAATTGATAGGTCCCACTATCCCTTCCCATACAGAGAAAAAAAAAGAAACACACCCATAATGTGCTGCCTAGACGTCATTTCAAATATCTCTTTTGATTAGAAATTTGGTTACTTCTATCACATGAGTAACGTTTTGTAATCTTTATTTTAGTAAATATTTGATCAAAGGATGCAGTTTATGAAGTTTTGGATAATTTTTTTAAGGCTCTGCTCTTTAGATATGATATACAAGTATTAATTAGAGCTAGGGATGGCAAAAAAATCCGTATCCGATGGGGACCCGATCCCCAACCCCGATTTTGACTGGGGAATCCCCGAGTTGACCGGGGATGGGGAATCCCCAAAATATGAAACCGGGGATGGGGCGGGGATAGGGATAACATAAGTCCCCGAACCCGACCCCGACTCTGATCTTTCTAGTGTATAAGTATTTAGAATTTATATATTATATCCATACTCGATTAACTTGTATATGTATATGTATATATATTTATGAGTATCGACACGTATATTTGTATGCATATGTGATATTTATAAAATCAAGTACCTTTAGAATTAGAAGCATAAGAACCAACTACATATTACTTATTATTTTGTCTGAATAGACATATGATACATATTGTTTTTATATTATATGTGATGTTACAATATTGAGGATGCTTTAAAGTTGAATTGAAATCGTAATGAATCCAACTATCTGTGGTGTACGCACGTTTCTTGAAACACTTTATGAGTTAAAATTCTTTATATTTTCGATGAGTTGGTGGAAAATTTATGTTAGTTCATAAGGGTTGAAAATCCCCGAATCTCCACGGGGATCCCCGATCCCCATTGGGGGCGGGGATGAGGATGTAAAGAAAATCCCCGATGGGGATGGGGACGGGGATGCGGATGGAAAGTGAAAACGGGGATGGGGATGGAAAATACAATCCGCGACATTTCCCGCCCCGTTGCCATCCCTAATTAGAGCAATTGTGTAGAAGTGTAGGACATTTTGACAATGAGCAATGATATTCGCAGGGAATCAGGTTCGTTATGTTCCACGCTGTCGTTCCACTAAATGAACCCTGGTTACATTGTCTTAGAGATACATTATCAATGATTCCAGCCCTCCAAAGCAGGACCGGTTTATTGTTGTCTTTGCCAAATATGGAAAAGCCGGTGATAAGTCTTGATCATTCCATTGTAAAGTTGAGTTGAAATTCCTTTTGAAATCTCTCCGGACCGGAATATATTCCAAAATTTCATTATTGATCTTATACTTATTAGACACGTCCCAAAGACATTAGGCTATGTGATACCACTTGGACCGAGAAAATGCTCGAATTTTTATAAGATTCTTTTGGCGCTATTTTAATGAAGTGGCTATAAATATGATCCTAAGAAACCACAAGAATTGCCATCGCAAGTTCTTAACTAGATATCAAGTGGCTGAATGTAGGACAAGTGAGGTTTTACATGAAGAGAAGAGTATCATTTGGTAGCCAAGGATGACTTGCCTGTTTCTTCTTTTCAAAGGGTTCAACGATTTGAGACCCTTTGTTTGGTCGGTTATCAGGCAGTCTCCTTGGCTATCCTTACAATCTCTTCTCTCTTATGCCAACCCTTCTCTTGTTTCAATTAATTGTTATATTTACACTTTGATGAAATCCATACAGTTGTCCCTTCTTACATGCGTATCAGCAGGTGTGAGTTTTGGTGTGTGTTATTTATTTATTTTTTTTTTATTATTTTTTTTTTTTTTGGTTAATGTGATTTTTTTATATCATGTCAGTGTGGCAGCGTGCACCATGACTAACGTAAATTCACATTGTTCATAGTCATATGATGCATTGATTCCCATCTGAAAACACTTTCCCGTCCTTAGGAATGATATCATGGTTTTTTTTTAACTAAGAATGACATCATGGTAGAATAAGACCTTATCATATCAAACTTTTTTTCATTGGTTTGTATCATATGGAGATTAGAATTATATTTATGAATTTTTTTGTTTCGTTTGTTGAGTTAGATAGTTGATGACTAATGCATCAGTAATTTAGCTAGTATGCTGATGAACAACACAAGTGATTGGATGCTTCCTTCATCCTGGTTAAATATTTTTGGATTAATCATAATTCTGAATTTTTTATTAATATAAATCAAAGATAATTAAAGTCCTTTAATCATAATCATTTAGTTCTGTTGGTCTTGATCAATATAAATACATAATAGAATATGATATTAACGCGTTGTCATTATAAAATTAATGCATAATTAAGTTGTCCCTGTATGCTTCCCAAGTATAATAGTGTGCAATCAATAACGGTGTCTCGTGTTCAAGTATGGGCATCTCCTTTTATGGGGTCATTGTGATTTATTTCATATGCATGGTCTGTATTATATGCATTGGAAGTCTCATGTTCAAGTATTGGCATCGCCTTATCATGGAGACATTGCGATTTGTTTCCCATGCTGACTATTGGACAGTTGATAGTGAAAGGTTTATGGATAATTATTAATATATGTATGACCGGATTCGAACTCGAGACTTCGGGATTGCACACATTACGTATGAGAATCAATGTATAAATAATTAATATATAAAATGTTATATTTAATTATTTGATCACGAATAAATACTTAATGATATTTAATATTTGACGAGTTTTGATTATCGGTCATTAAATGTCAATGGGATATGAAGAAAGGTTAACAAGTCAAGAGAAGGTTTTAGGAATCCTCTTTTGGGCTTGTGTTTGGCCGAAAACTATAGAATCCCACATCGGATACTATAACAATCTTGACATCTACCATAAGGCTATAAATACATCCCCATGTATTCATCCTTTGGTACACTAGATTTCAATAGAAGGCCAAACTTCTTCTTTCTTTCCTCTTGTCCTTGGTCGACGAAGTGAATCCCCATTGTAAGGGATTTACGAGTCACCTTGAGCATAACAAAGATGTTTGGTTAATCTATTGTGATCAAGAAACTAGCTTTTCTCATTGATTCGCTACTAGTACGTGTGTACAAGAACGAAGGGCCAATACACTTGTGTTGGTATTCTTGGAGGTCGACTTTTATTGGGTCGAATTGAATAAACCCTAATTTTAGGGTTTAGGGTTTTGTTCCTTGTTCTTGATATCGTGTGTTCTTGATTCGCTAAAAGGTACCCATGTTCTTTTAATTCGGTTAATTAATTTACAAGTATTATTCCTATTACTTCCGCTGCATGCTTTGATGATGTTTACTTGTTTTTATATAATTGTTATGATTAGTAAAACCCAACAGTGGCATCACGAGCCGTTAATATGTTGTAATTAATTACCGAAACACATAAAAATTGAATCTTTATGATTATTATATGCTTTTATGGTTTCTAGGGTTTTGAAAATTGGAACCCTAATTTTTTATTAATTGGGTCGATTACCCTTTAATTTTTTAATTAGGTTTTATATTTTGTAAAACTTGTAAAAACCCTAGGATTGCATGTATATTTTTATGTGGTTATTATGAATAATTGTTATGTGCCATGATTATATGCGTTTCTTGGGATTATAATTGTTATGAGGAATCCATGGTGGAACATGGATGTTTTGCCATGGATTATTGTTTTGATTAATTGTTAAGTGATATACACATGTTTATTTATTTGATAATTATTGAATTGGGGAAGACCTCAATTATACTAATAAAAATTCGTTATGTGCTATTTGGTATACTATTGACTTTGGCTTACGTAATCGACTTGTCGATATTACGTTCAGATTATTTCTAGATTTTCTTGAAATAATACATTACGTTCAAAAATGTAGACATTCATATTCTCAAGGATAGTCATGAACGTTTCCTTGATAAATTAAGTGGTCCTACATCTACTTGTAATGCTTATATATCTATGACACTATCATATTGCTCACATAAACAAACGAATGTCATGGTGTTTATCTGCTATATGATGGTGTTCTATGCACAAGTGGGAGAAGTATTTATTGTGTGCAAAGGAACAACACATACAAATATGATTAATGGATTCTCTTGATCGTAAGGTAAGAGATTAACGTTCTAATAAGATTGACTTGTTTAGAACATGTGTCAAGATTATAACGTAGACTACTTTTATGTCTTATGTTATCCAAAATATGGAAACAATTGAAGATACTTTTTAGTTTAAGTGAGATCTTGGCTAGATTGTAATCTCAAGGTAAATCTCCACTTGTCGTGGGATCGGGCGTGGATGTTTTTACAGTTTCTTAATTAGACAACTTAATTAAGTTAGTTAGTGAGACCTATAACTTAAGGCATAAGATGGGATAAAACATGTTTACATTTTGCATAATTGTTTGGCAAAATTGTAAATCCCATATTTTTTAAGAATTGAAAACTTGTTTGTCAATTATTGTTCTTCGACAATTACCTATTCTATACTTTCATCACTAGCAGATCAACTGATGTGGTGAAACTATGATAATGAGGGTCCTAGATTCAAGGAAATTCTATGGTTAGTATGAATATTGACCTAAGGGTATTTTATTTTCTTGAAAGATTTAATTATCGAAAATACTAAAAATTGAATTTTGTTAATTCTTTTGATTGTATTAATGCAACATTAAACCGTAAACGTAGTTTGGGTTTTGGTAAATTGATCTAGTTCTGTTTTCAAACAAATGTTTGATCAAGAAAAATTTACTAAAAGACAAACATAAAACTCTTTTCCATGGAAGAAGAGTGAGACTCAATCCTATTCCTTTTCATGATTGAGAAACGTATGATAGGAACATTAGAATTGTCTGAATTCTAATATAACTCATAGCAACTTTAATAGTTAAGAAAATTGCACACCATGTTTTCTTTAAGAGATTTCATTACCCTCTGTTGGTGATTGAATTCTTATATGACATTTTGGTCAACTATAAAACATGTTTGACATTATATGAGTTATTACATTAGAATCTAGACTAATTACCGCAAAATTGGTAAAAGACAAACTAGTATATTTTATCTAGTTGTTTTGATTTGACCAATTAAAGGTGCTACACACCATTGTGGGGATAGTAGACCTATTAAGGAAGAAATTGCATGCTCAATTTTTTAAGTTAATAGTATGATGGATGATTCATCATCTACAGAGTAGAATACACTCTTTTAGTACCTAAGTAATTGTTACGAATGGTATTATAAAGGGGTAGCAACGTAATAGCACGCTATTTTCACTGGTTAATGAAACACTTACAATGTTGTCAAATCCAGTGGGAGTATGGTGTATTACTGAATAAGACATTATTGTAAAGTTGTCTAATTCAGTGGGAGTTACAAGAGTTATTATCTTGGTAGTAACTCAGATTATTTCTAGATTTTCTTGAAATAATACATTACGTTCAAAAATGCAGACATTCATATTCTCAAGGATAGTCATGAACGTTTCCTTGATAAATTAAGTGGTCCTACATCTACTTGTAATGCTTATATATCTATGACACTATCATATTGCTCACATAAACAAACGAATGTCATGGTGTTTATCTGCTATATGATGTTGTTCTATGCACAAGTGGGAGAAGTATTTATTGTATGCAAAGGAACAACACATACAAATATGATTAATGGATTCTCTTGATCGTAAAGTAAGAGATTAACGTTCTAATAAGATTGACTTGTTTAGAACATGTGTCAAGATTATAACGTAGACTACTTTTATGTCTTATGTTATTCAAAATATAGAAACACTTGAAGATACTTTTTAGTTTAAGTGAGATCTTGGCTAGATTGTAATCTCAAGGTAAATCTCCACTTGTCGTGGGATCGGGCGTGGATGTTTTTACAGTTTCTTAATTAGACAACTTAATTAAGTTAGTTAGTGAGACCTATAACTTAAGGCATAAGATGGGATAAAACATGTTTACATTTTGCATAATTGTTTGGCAAAATTGTAAATCCCATATTTTTTAGGAATTGAAAACTTGTTTGTCAATTATTGTTCTTCGACAATTACCTATTCTATACTTTCATCACTAGCAGATCAACTAATGTGGTGAAACTATGATAATGAGGGTCCTAGATTCAAGGAAAATTCTATGGTTAATATGAATATTGACCTAAGGGTATTTTATTTTCTTGAAAGATTTAATTATCGAAAATACTAAAAATGGTAAATTGATTTAGTTTTGTTTTCAAACAAATGTTTGATCAAGAAAAATTTACTAAAAGACAAACATAAAACTCTTTTCCATGGAAGAAGAGTGAGACTCAATCCTATTCCTTTTCATGATTGAGAAAGGTATGATAGGAACATTAGAATTGTCTGAATTCTAATATAACTCATAGCAACTTTAATAGTTAAGAAAATTGCACACCATGTTTTCCTTAAGAGATTTCATTACCCTCTGTTGGTAATTGAATTCTTATATGACATTTTGGTCAACTATAAAACATGTTTGACATTATATGAGTTATTACATTAGAATCTAGACTAATTACCGCAAAATTGGTAAAAGACAAACTAGTATATTTTATCTAGTTGTTTTGATTTGACCAATTAAAGGTGCTACACACCATTGTGGGTATAGTAGACCTATTAAGGAAGAAATTGCATGCTCAATTTTTCAAGTTAATAGTATGATGGATGATTCATCATCTACAGAGTAGAATACACTCTTTTAGTACCTAAGTAATTGTTACGAATGGTATTATAAAGGGGTAGCAACGTAATAGCACGCTATTTTCACTGGTTAATGAAACACTTACAATGTTGTCAAATCCAGTGGGAGTATGGTGTATTACTGAATAAGACATTATTGTAAAGTTGTCTAATTCAGTGGGAGTTACAAGAGTTATTATCTTGGTAGTAACTCAGATTATTTCTAGATTTTCTTGAAATAATACATTACGTTCAAAAATGTAGACATTCATATTCTCAAGGATAGTCATGAACGTTTCCTTGATAAATTAAGTGGTCCTACATCTACTTGTAATGCTTATATATCTATGACACTATCATATTGCTCACATAAACAAACGAATGTCATGGTGTTTATCTGCTATATGATGTTGTTCTATGCACAAGTGGGAGAAGTATTTATTGTGTGCAAAGGAACAACACATACAAATATGATTAATGGATTCTCTTGATCGTAAGGTAAGAGATTAACGTTCTAATAAGATTGACTTGTTTAGAACATGTGTCAAGATTATAACGTAGACTACTTTTATGTCTTATGTTATTCAAAATATAGAAACACTTGAAGATACTTTTTAGTATAAGTGAGATATTGGCTAGATTGTAATCTCAAGGTAAATCTCCACTTGTCGTGGGATCGGGCGTGGATGTTTTTACAGTTTCTTAATTAGACAACTTAATTAAGTTAGTTAGTGAGACCTATAACTTAAGGCATAAGATGGGATAAAACATGTTTACATTTTGCATAATTGTTTGGCAAAATTGTAAATCCCATATTTTTTAGGAATTGAAAACTTGTTTGTCAATTATTGTTCTTCGACAATTACCTATTCTATACTTTCATCACTAGCAGATCTACTGATGTGGTGAAACTATGATAATGAGGGTCCTAGATTCAAGGAAAATTCTATGGTTAATATGAATATTGACCTAAGGGTATTTTATTTTCTTGAAAGATTTAATTATCGAAAATACTAAAAATTGAATTTTGTTAATTCTTTTGATTGTATTAATGCAACATTAAACCGTAAACGTAGTTTGTGTTTTGGTAAATTGATCTGGTTTTGTTTTCAAACAAATGTTTGATCAAGAAAAATTTACTAAAAGACAAACATAAAACTCTTTTCCATGGAAGAAGAGTGAGACTCAATCCTATTCCTTTTCATGATTGAGAAAGGTATGATAGGAACATTAGAATTGTCTGAATTCTAATATAACTCATAGCAACTTTAATAGTTAAGAAAATTGCACACCATGTTTTCCTTAAGAGATTTCATTACCCTCTGTTGGTGATTGAATTCTTATATGACATTTTGGTCAACTATAAAACATGTTTGACATTATATGAGTTATTACATTAGAATCTAGACTAATTACCGCAAAATTAGTAAAAGACAAACTAGTATATTTTATCTAGTTGTTTTGATTTGACCAATTAAAGGTGTTACACACCATTGTGGGGATAGTAGACCTATTAAGGAAGAAATTGCATGCTCAATTTTTCAAGTTAATAGTATGATGGATGATTCATCATCTACAGAGTAGAATACACTCTTTTAGTACCTAAGTAATTGTTACGAATGGTATTATAAAGGGGTAGCAACGTAATAGCACGCTATTTTAACTGGTTAATGAAACACTTACAATGTTGTCAAATCCAGTGGGAGTATGGTGTATTACTGAATAAGACATTATTGTAAAGTTGTCTAATTCAGTGGGAGTTACAAGAGTTATTATCTTGGTAGTAACTCAGATTATTTCTAGATTTTCTTGAAATAATACATTACGTTCAAAAATGTAGACATTCATATTCTCAAGGATAGTCATGAAGTTTCCTTGATAAATTAAGTGGTCCTACATCTACTTGTAATGCTTATATATCTATGACACTATCATATTGCTCACATAAACAAACGAATGTCATGGTGTTTATCTGCTATATGATGTTGTTCTATGCACAAGTGGGAGAAGTATTTATTGTGTGCAAAGGAACAACACATACAAATATGATTAATGGATTCTCTTGATCGTAAGGTAAGAGATTAACGTTCTAATAAGATTGACTTGTTTAGAACATGTGTCAAGATTATAACGTAGACTACTTTTATGTCTTATGATATTCAAAATATAGAAACACTTGAAGATACTTTTTAGTTTAAGTGAGATCTTGGCTAGATTGTAATCTCAAGGTAAATCTCCACTTGTCGTGGGATCGGGCGTGGATGTTTTTACAGTTTCTTAATTAGACAACTTAATTAAGTTAGTTAGTGAGACCTATAACTTAAGGCATAAGATGGGATAAAACATGTTTACATTTTGCATAATTGTTTGGCAAAATTGTAAATCCTATATTTTTTAGGAATTGAAAACTTGTTTGTCAATTATTGTTCTTCGACAATTACCTATTCTATACTTTCATCACTAGCAGATCAACTGATGTGGTGAAACTATGATAATGAGGGTCCTAGATTCAAGGAAAATTCTATGGTTAATATGAATATTGACCTAAGGGTATTTTATTTTCTTGAAAGATTTAATCATCGAAAATACTAAAAATTGAATTTTGTTAATTCTTTTGATTGTATTAATGCAACATTAAACCGTAAACGTAGTTTGGGTTTTGGTAAATTGATCTAGTTCTGTTTTCAAACAAATGTTTGATCAAGAAAAATTTACTAAAAGACAAACATAAAACTCTTTTCCATGGAAGAAGAGTGAGACTCAATCCTATTCCTTTTCATGATTGAGAAACGTATGATAGGAACATTAGAATTGTCTGAATTCTAATATAACTCATAGCAACTTTAATAGTTAAGAAAATTGCACACCATGTTTTCCTTAAGAGATTTCATTACCCTCTGTTGGTGATTGAATTCTTATATAACATTTTGGTCAACTATAAAACATGTTTGACATTATATGAGTTATTACATTAGAATCTAGACTAATTACCGCAAAATTGGTAAAAGACAAACTAGTATATTTTATCTAGTTGTTTTGATTTGACCAATTAAAGGTGCTACACACCATTGTGGGGATAGTAGACCTATTAAGGAAGAAATTGCATGCTCAATTTTTTAAGTTAATAGTATGATGGATGATTCATCATCTACAGAGTAGAATACACTCTTTTAGTACCTAAGTAATTGTTACGAATGGTATTATAAAGGGGTAGCAACGTAATAGCACGCTATTTTCATTGGTTAATGAAACACTTACAATGTTGTAAAATCCAGTGGGAGTATGGTGTATTACTGAATAAGACATTATTGTAAAGTTGTCTAATTCAGTGGGAGTTACAAGAGTTATTACCTTGGTAGTAACTCAGATTATTTCTAGATTTTCTTGTAATAATACATTACGTTAAAAAATGTAGACATTCATATTCTCAAGGATAGTCATGAACGTTTCCTTGATAAATTAAGTGGTCCTACATCTACTTGTAATGCTTATATATCTATGACACTATCATATTGCTCACATAAACAAACGAATGTCATGGTGTTTATCTGCTATATGATGTTGTTCTATGCACAATTGGGAGAAGTATTTATTGTGTGCAAAGGAACAACACATACAAATATGATTAATGGATTCTCTTGATCGTAAGGTAAGAGATTAACGTTCTAATAAGATTGACTTGTTTAGAACATGTGTCAAGATTATAACGTAGACTACTTTTATGTCTTATGTTATTCAAAATATAGAAAAACTTGAAGATACTTTTTAGTTTAAGTGAGATCTTGGCTAGATTGTAATCTCAAAGTAAATCTCCACTTGTCGTGGGATCGGGCGTGGATGTTTTTACAGTTTCTTAATTAGACAACTTAATTAAGTTAGTTAGTGAGACCTATAACTTAAGGCATAAGATGGGATAAAACATGTTTACATTTTGCATAATTGTTTGGCAAAATTGTAAATCCCATATTTTTTAGGAATTGAAAACTTGTTTGTCAATTATTGTTCTTCGACAATTACCTATTCTATACTTTCATCAGTAGCAGATCAACTGATGTGGTGAAACTATGATAATGAGGGTCCTAGATTCAAGGAAAATTCTATGGTTAATATGAATATTGACCTAAGGGTATTTTATTTTCTTGAAAGATTTAATTATCGAAAATACTAAAAATTGAATTTTGTTAATTCTTTTGATTGTATTAATGCAACATTAAACCGTAAACGTAGTTTGGGTTTTGGTAAATTGATCTAGTTCTGTTTTCAAACAAATGTTTGATCAAGAAAAATTTACTAAAAGAAAAACATAAAACTCTTTTCCATGGAAGAAGAGTGAGACTCAATCCTATTCCTTTTCATGATTGAGAAACGTATGATAGGAACATTAGAATTGTCTGAATTCTAATATAACTCATAGCAACTTTAATAGTTAAGAAAATTGCACACCATGTTTTCCTTAAGAGATTTCATTACCCTCTGTTGGTGATTGAATTCTTATATGACATTTTGGTCAACTATAAAACATGTTTGACATTATATGAGTTATTACATTAGAATCTAGACTAATTACCGCAAAATTGGTAAAAGACAAACTAGTATATTTTATCTAGTTGTTTTGATTTGACCAATTAAAGGTGCTACACACCATTGTGGGGATAGTAGACCTATTAAGGAAGAAATTGCATGCTCAATTTTTCAAGTTAATAGTATGATGGATGATTCATCATCTACAAAGTAGAATACACTCTTTTAGTACCTAAGTAATTGTTACGAATGGTATTATAAAGGGGTAGCAACGTAATAGCACGCTATTTTCACTGGTTAATGAAACACTTACAATGTTATCAAATCCAGTGGGAGTATGGTGTATTACTGAATAAGACATTATTGGAAAGTTGTCTAATTCAGTGGGAGTTACAAGAGTTATTACCTTGGTAGTAACTCAGATTATTTCTAGATTTTCTTGAAATAATACATTACGTTAAAAAATGTAGACATTCATATTCTCAAGGATAGTCATGAACGTTTCCTTGATAAATTAAGTGGTCCTACATCTACTTGTAATGCTTATATATCTATGACACTATCATATTGCTCACATAAACAAACGAATGTCATGGTGTTTATCTGCTATATGATGTTGTTCTATGCACAATTGGGATAAGTATTTATTGTGTGCAAAGGAACAACACATACAAATATGATTAATGGATTCTCTTGATCGTAAGGTAAGAGATTAACGTTCTAATAAGATTGACTTGTTTAGAACATGTGTCAAGATTATAACGTAGACTACTTTTATGTCTTATGTTATTCAAAATATAGAAACACTTGAAGATACTTTTTAGTTTAAGTGAGATCTTGGCTAGATTGTAATCTCAAGGTAAATCTCCACTTGTCGTGGGATCGGGCGTGGATGTTTTTACAGTTTCTTAATTAGACAACTTAATTAAGTTAGTTAGTGAGACCTATAACTTAAGGCATAAGATGGGATAAAACATGTTTACATTTTGCATAATTGTTTGGCAAAATTGTAAATCCCATATTTTTTAGGAATTGAAAACTTGTTTGTCAATTATTGTTCTTCGACAATTACCTATTCTATACTTTCATCACTAGCAGATCAACTGATGTGGTGAAACTATGATAATGAGGGTCCTAGATTTAAGGAAAATTCTATGGTTAATATGAATATTGACCTAAGGGTATTTTATTTTCTTGAAAGATTTAATTATCGAAAATACTAAAAATTGAATTTTGTTAATTCTTTTGATTGTATTAATGCAACATTAAACCATAAACGTAGTTTGGGTTTTGGTAAATTGATCTAGTTCTGTTTTCAAACAAATGTTTGATCAAGAAAAATTTACTAAAAGACAAACATAAAACTCTATTCCATGGAAGAAGAGTGAGACTCAATCCTATTCTTTTTCATGATTGAGAAAGGTATGATAGGAACATTAGAATTGTCTGAATTCTAATATAACTCATAGCAACTTTAATAGTTAAGAAAATTGCACACCATGTTTTCCTTAAGAGATTTCATTACCCTCTGTTGGTGATTGAATTCTTATATGACATTTTGGTCAACTATAAAACATGTTTGACATTATATGAGTTATTACATTATAATCTAGACTAATTACCGCAAAATTGGTAAAAGACAAACTAGTATATTTTATCTAGTTGTTTTGATTTGACCAATTAAAGGTGCTACACACCATTGTGGGGATAGTAGACCTATTAAGGAAGAAATTGCATGCTCAATTTTTCAAGTTAATAGTATGATGGATGATTCATCATCTACAGAGTAGAATACACTCTTTTAGTACCTAAGTAATTGTTACGAATGGTATTATAAAGGGGTAGCAACGTAATAGCACGCTATTTTCACTGGTTAATGAAACACTTACAATGTTGTCAAATCCAGTGGGAGTATGGTGTATTACTGAATAAGACATTATTGTAAAGTTGTCTAATTCAGTGGGAGTTACAAGAGTTATTATCTTGGTAGTAACTCCGATTATTTCTAGATTTTCTTGAAATAATACATTACGTTCAAAAATGTAGACATTCATATTCTCAAGGATAGTCATGAACGTTTTCTTGATAAATTAAGTGGTCCTACATCTACTTGTAATGCTTATATATCTATGACACTATCATATTGCTCACATAAACAAACGAATGTCATGGTGTTTATCTTCTATATGATGTTGTTCTATGCACAAGTGAGAGAAGTATTTATTGTGTGCAAAGGAACAACACATACAAATATGATTAATGGATTCTCTTGATCGTAAGGTAAGAGATTAACGTTCTAATAAGATTGACTTGTTTAGAACATGTGTCAAGATTATAACGTAGACTACTTTTATGTCTTATGTTATTCAAAATATAGAAACACTTGAAGATACTTTTTAGTTTAAGTGAGATCTTGGATAGATTGTAATCTCAAGGTAAATCTCCACTTGTCGTGGGATCGGGCGTGGATGTTTTTACAGTTTCTTAAGTTGGACACTTCATAGAATGACATAAATAAATAAAGTAATTTAATACTATCTTCAATATTTATGTATTTTTAGAATGACATAAATAGATGGAGTAGTATATTAACTTGAAAATTAATTAATTGAAATCACTGCGTGGTGTTCATGATAACTTTAAATTATACATGGTTATGTGTTTCTTTGTAAAGTCACAAACATGAAGTCTTTTAATTATTACAAGACTTATAATATAAAGTAAGATATTATAACTGTTATGTCTTTTGACTTGGTTAAAGAATACCTTATGTTATAAAACATGCAATTGGCTTGGAATTCTATTATACCATTAAGTTGACTTAGTTGGTAAATAGGTAAGCCAAATGGAATAAGTTTATCTTACATATTGTTAGATTATCTTACAATATTAATTCTAATGAAATACTGTATGTATATGGTATATTCAGTTAGAAGAATCAAACTTTTGTCATATTGTTTGATTCAAGATAACTATATCCTCTTTTCTTCCAAAAGTTATCAAGGTTAGAAATTGAGTATTGATTGGATATACTTAATAAAACTCAAACCTAGAAGATGAATAAGACACCATTTTAGTATGGAATGTGATGAATCACATTGAGTCTTATATTGAAGTTCTGATTTGTTAAAACTACTTATAGAGTAGGTTATTAGTGAACAAGATTTACGAACTGTCAATGTGTTTTGTAATATCCCAAAAGAAAATAATTTAGTGTTGTTCTAATTGCTAAAGTATTTACAGATAGTCTTTAAATTACAAAAGCAAGTGAGAGTTTTGTTTAGATCTTGAAGAGATTAAATTACAATTACAAAACACATAATCTTCTAAAATACACTAGTAAATATCATGATGAGGTCAAATATGATAGACCTCAAGATGGTGGAATTCTCATTCATAGATCCGCAAGGATATCTCAGATATTTGATATGATGAGAAATATGAATTACAGGATCATGGTAAACCTGTTAATCATAATGATATATTACCTATTATTGAATTGTGGTAAATTATTCATACTATGAATGATAAGATGCTGTCCATGAAGATAATCAGCTTTGGATACTTGGTTTATCTTAATAAAGATGAGTTTCTTCAAAAAGAAGGAAAACCCTAGTGGTTTAAATCTTTGTGTAGAAATCATATGGACAAAATTGTACATATGTTTAATGCATGACTTGTGACAAGATTATTAATCACACTTAAGCAATTAACTGTGATTGAATATTCTTTCCTTGGCATATTAAATATATAATGATTATGATTGTCATAATTATTTTCATTGATATGAAAAATGACAATGGAATATTAAAACTATTTCTTGTGTGATTGCTTTTGCGAGGACGATAAGCAATCGAAAGGAGTTTTATGAATTCACATAATCTTTGAAAATGTACAAAACTGCAAGAATCCATGAATGGATATATGCATACATCTAGGAGATGATTCTTATGTTTAACTATTAAATCCAAGTTTTGGTTTAAAATTAAAATAAGATAATTTATATGTATTCCTGAAAGCTAGTGGGAGTATTATGTTTATTTTCTTTAAATCTTATATGTTGTGGGTAGTAACATTCCATCTAAGCTAAATGTTAAGTATCAGTTTGGAATGGAACTTCACTTGAAAGATTTTGAAAATAAGACATACAACCTTGGAATATATGTTTATTATTAATAAACATGTGCGGTAAAATAAATGAGTCTAATAGAACATGATATATCATTTGGAAAATGGATATGTAGAACATGAATTAAATCTTTGTTTGACATAAGGATATTTTCATGTACATCATGTTATTGTTGTGTCATGCTTGAATGCAAGATGATTTGACAACATTGATATCTAATGAAGTTATTAGATAACTAGTGTAATGAATATTCTAATAGAATATATTTGAATCTAGAATTACATTCCTCAACCTGGATTTGCTCTCAAAATTCTATGGATGAGCAATACAACAATTGTTGTGAAATTGTCATAGCTAACAAACTTGAAAGTTTGAAGGCATCAAACATTACACTGTAGATGTTGAAGTTTACGAAATTTTTAAATAGCATGTTGTTGTTTGTATACAATGATACTGGTTTAATTGAGATGACACTCAATACTAGTCATGGAAGGATTTCATCCTTGTAAATGGCCATGTGAACTAGTTGTGCTCAACTAAGAGCATAGTTGCATTATATAATACTACCTCCGTCCCAAAATAATTGTCCTCTTTTGACTTTTTGAAGTCTCTTCTTTTCAACTTTGATCTTAAATATTTTTGTTTGTGTTATATAATAATAGATGAAAAATATATGAATGGATTGGTTTTTAAATGTTTTTTCATTGATATAATTTTCATCAAGTATTATATAACACATAAAAAAATATTAAAGATCAAAGTTGAGAAATTAAGACTTTAAAAAGTCAAATGATGACAATTATTTTGGGACGGAGTGAGTAAAGAATAAGAATACTTTAAACTTTAAAAATGTTTGAAAGTTTGATTGTCATAAATTTGTGCTTGAGGATGTCACACACTTTATGAAATATTATGTGGTAATATCAAGATATTTTGAATGTACACATACAAGAACTTCACTAGTTGAATTCTTGAAATAAGTATTCTCAAAATTCCAATAGATCAAAGTTAGTTGAAATTATGTCTTGTCAACAAGTATGATTGTCATTACTTGAGGCATAATTCATTAACCAGTATTATCATGCATTGATCTATTTAGTATTTGGATAAGGGATGTTATGAACAAATATTATTTAAATGAAATAAAATATTGGTTATGTTTATTTTTCATTTTCTTAATATTATATCCTATATTTGCATGTTTAATCCGTGAATAACTTATGTTATTCTAAAAAGTCCGTTGTCGATCAATGATGTGGGAATGTCATTGAATTAAGACAAATCTGAGTTTTGGTAGAATATACTTTAAGTATATTGATGCGTGGGACATGCCAAATTCACATGATATTCAATGAATTGAATATAGGACAGATCCCAACTTTACATGATGATACTTTATGGATTTTTGTCATTAAGTATATCATGAAGTGTTTATCCTCAGACTTGAGATACCAGATAACTGTTATGAATGTAGTGCATTTGTGTAAGATAGTCTAACGCTATCCGTAACTGGTAGTTATAAGGGCTATTTTCGGAAGTGTTACAAAGTTCATGAGTTATGTTTGTAGTCAAGAGAATTTGTTCCTTTGAATTTGTTTCAAAGTATAATACTATATTTGGGCCCCTCGTAGGATTGGCAAGATGTTTGTAAGGCCTTACCCAAGATCTACCTGGAATACGTTCAGATGATTTGGTAATCTTGTTCAATCAAATACAACGAGAAACAGAATATTAACTTATGAAATGACTTGATCCATATTCATAGTTAATGTAGTATTAGTAACAAAAGGATAAGTAAAAATGATGAATCATTAAATGGTTTTTTCCAGGAGACCACACTCGATTCGATCTGGGGGCATTGGCGTGTTAAAGCTAGACTAACCAATGTCATTACTATATTAAGTAATATCCAAGTTGGAGCTGAAAGGTTTATGGATAATTATTAATATATGTATGACCGGATTCGAACTCGAGACTTCGGGATTGCGCACATTACGTATGAGAATCAATGTATAAATAATTAATATATAAAATGTTATATTTAATTATTTGATCACGAATAAATACTTAATGATATTTAATATTTGACGAGTTTTGATTATCGGTCATTAAATGTCAACGGGATATGAAGAAAAGTTAACAAGTCAAGAGAAGGTTTTAGGAATCCTCTTTTGGGCTTGTGTTTGGCTGAAAACTATAGAATCCCACATCGGATACTATAGCAATTTTGACATCTACCATAAGGCTATAAATACATCCCCATGTATTCATCCTTTGGTACACTAGATTTCAATAGAAGGCCAAACTTCTTCTTTCTTTCCTCTTGTCCTTGGTCGACGAAGTGAATCCCCATTGTAAGGGATTTACGAGTCACCTTGAGCATAACAAAGATGTTTGGTTAATCTATTGTGATCAAGAAACTAGCTTTTCTCATTGATTCGCTACTAGTACGTGTGTACAAGAACGAAGGGCCAATACACTTGTGTTGGTATTCTTGGAGGTCGACTTTTATTGGGTTGAATTGCATAAACCCTAATTTTAGGGTTTAGGGTTTTGTTCCTTGTTCTTGATATCGTGTGTTCTTGATTCGCTAAAAGGTACGCATGTTCTTTTAATTCGGTTAATTAATTTACAAGTATTATTCCTATTACTTCCGCTGCATGCTTTGATGATGTTTACTTGTTTTTATATAATTGTTATGATTAGTAAAACCCAACAGATAGGGGCACAATGGGTGGATTTCATGCTCTTGTTGTGTTTATATCTAATCCGGGTGTGATTCTATACAAAATGTACCTTCAGCTGGTAAGAACTCAGAAATATATTTCATTGTTGATTGATAGAAAAAGCTAATCGTTGTTCTGTACTTACATATGCATAAAAAAAAGAGTAGTTTCCTAAGAATTGTATTCGCAACATTTTTGGCCATTCTTGGTTAGTTTCGAGACCTTAAGAACGTGGGAGTTCATTGAGTGTTGTGATCCCATATAAGATATCAAGGAACACTATTTTTGGTCGAAACTAAATTGTGCATGAAACAATGCCAGAATCATTGAGATTTTTTTTTTTTTTATAGATTTGGCTTTTCCAAGTTAAGGGTCAGCTATGACAAGATATAAATGTTGGACCCAAATACAGGAATGAGGCGTGAGCCATAAAGCAGCAGCATGACGGTTCTGTATATGATAAACTTTAGTATTTTGATTTGAAATAAAATCTTAAAGTACGTTGAATGAGAAAATTGGATTTTCCATAATTTGACTCAATATAGTATTGTGGAACACACACATCGACACATCTGAGAATTATTGAAGTAGAACAGAAAAAAATTTCCAAAAGATAACAAAGGATATCGCGCGAGAATTATTGGGATTTTTCAACAATGAAATTGTTACTTGCAGACGTTAGTCTATATATAAGTTGCATAATAATGTTATGACACCTAAATCAATAAACGTTGTTTTCAAACGAATTAGCTTTGCAATCCAAACAAGGCTAGCGGCGCAGCTTGTTGCTCGTTTTCCTTTCACCGCTATGTAAATTTGAATTGGTATATGGATTTTTTTTTGAAAGATACTTGTAGCATCCATTCTAGCTTTTCCTTTTCATTAAAGTATATAATCAACTATTTAGTCTTAAAGCAATTTTGCAAAATTGAACATATATATGGACAAGAAAACTTGATAAGCTACTCATTGACATTTAGAATTCATATCAGGCATACATTTATCATTGATAGAACTTTGAGGACCATAAAATCGTTTTAGGATGGATGGACAAAATATCATATATTCGTAAATTATCCCATGCATATAAACTAATGGTTCAATGGGAGACTTCTTTGAATAATAGGATAACTAAATGCTCTTAAATTTCCAAAATGTGCTACTATACTTATCATTTTGACCAAAATCAAAATGAACAAGCCATACATAATGGGTGTGTGAGGAGCAAAATTGAGGGCACTCCTCACGTGTAAGTGCATTATGTGCCACCTTGTCACTCCTGAAAAAAAAGTGATTTTGGCGTTAGTCCAGTTATGGTGTTTGTTTGTTCAAAAAAAAAGTTATGGTGTTTATTTGTGAGTATTGTGTGTGTTGTATTTATTTAAACAAGTGTTGGGTATAAGTAAATAAAATGTCCAATGAGGGTTACGAGAGTGTGAGTGATGAGTGAGTCATAGGGAAGGGGATGATGTAATGTTGAGACGGCAATAAGAGCGGCTCAAGCCTTTTGGGGGTCTAAAGCAAAGTTTTAAAACAAGACTTTTAATTTGTTGTTAACGCCACGAACTAATAACCATTTAAAAACAAAAATGAACAAACTTTTAGGCCCAAGTCCCAAATAGTTTAATTTAGAGAATTAAGTTAATCGGGGGTCTTTAATATCGAGACCTAATAACAAAGGAGAGCCAAGAAAAAGATGCGACCAACTATCTACATATACGAGGTCTTCGGAAATCGGGGGCCTAAAACCCTAGCTATAATAGCTTTATTATTGAGTCACTTTTGGCAGTAAGTAAGAGACCTTTGGTGAGTGAGGATCACACCTAGTCTAACATAATGTGCTGCCTAGACGTCATTTCAAATATCTCTTTTGATTAGAAATTTGGTTACTTAAATTTTTTCTATCGCATGAGTAACATTTTGTAATCTTTATTTTAGTAAATATTTGATCAAAGGATGCAGTTTATGAAGTTTTGGATCATTTTTTTAAGGTTCTGGTCTTTAGATATGATATACAGCTATTAATTAGAGCAATTGTGTAGAATTGTAGGACATTTTGACAATGAGCAATGATATTCGCAGGGAATCAGGTTTGTTATGTTTCACCGTCGTTCCACTAAATGAACCCTGGTTACATTGTCTTAGAGATACATTATCGATGATCCCAGCCCTCCAAAGCAGGACCGGTTTATTGTTGTCTTTGCCAACTATGGAAAAGCCAATGATAAGTCTTGATCATTCCATTGTAAAGTTGAGTTGAAATTCCTTTTGAAATCTCTCCAGACCGGAATATATTCCAAAATTTCATTATTGATCTTATACTTATCAGACACACGTCGCAAAGACATTAGGCTATGTGATACCACTTGGACCGAGAAAATGCTCGAATTTTTATAAGATTCTTTTGGCGCTATTTTAATGAAGTGACTATAAATATGATCCTAAGAAACCACAAGAATTGCCATCGCAAGTTCTTAACTAGATATCAAGTGGCTGAATGTAGGACAAGTGAGGTTTTACATGAAGAGAAGAGTATCGTTTGGTAGCCAAGGATGACTTGC
This sequence comes from Chrysanthemum seticuspe, assembly GCA_019973895.1. NCBI lineage: Eukaryota > Viridiplantae > Streptophyta > Magnoliopsida > Asterales > Asteraceae > Chrysanthemum > Chrysanthemum seticuspe. The sequence continues at coordinate 232,879,076 of BPTQ01000004.1, forward strand.
CTGTTTCTTCTTTTCAAAGGGTTCAACGATTTGAGACCCTTTGTTTGCTCGGTTATCGGGCAGTCTCCTTGGCTATCCTTACAATCTCTTCTCTCTTATGCCAACCCTTTTCTTGTTTCAATTCATTGTTATATTTACACTTTGATGAAATCCATACAGTTGTCCCCTCTTACATGCGTACCAGCAGGTGTGAGTTTTTTTTTGTTTTTTGTTTTTTTTGTGGTTAGTGTGATTTTTTTATACCATGTCAGTATGGTAGCGTGCGCCATGTCTAATGTAATTCACATTGTTCATAGTCATATGATGCATTGATTCCCATCTGAAAACACTTTCCCGTCCTTAGGAATGATATCATGGTTTTTTTTAACTAAGAATGACATCATGGTAGAATAAGACCTTATCATATCAAACTTTGTTTTCATTGGTTTGTATCATATGCAGATTAGAATTATATTTATGATTTTTTTTTTTTCGTTTGTTGAGTTAGATAGTTGATGACTAATGCATCAGTAATTTAGCTAGTATGCTGATGAAGAACACAAGTGATTGGATGCTTCCTTCATCCTGGTTAAATATTTTTGGATTAATCATAATTCTTAATTTTTTATTAATATAAATCAAAGATAATTAAATCCCTTTAATCATAATCATTTAGTTCTGTTGGTCTTGATGAATATAAATACATAAATAGAATATGATATTATGAAACGCGTTGTCATTATAAGATTAATGCATAATTAAGTTGTCCATGTATGCTTCCCAAGTAAAATAGTGTGCAATCAATAACGGTGTCTCGTGTTCAAGTATGGGCATCGCCTTTCATGGGGTCATTGTGATTTATTTCATATTCATGGTGTGTACTATATGCATTGGTTTGTCTCATGTTCAAGTATTGGCATCGCCTTAATTATTATGGCGACATTGCGATTGTTTCCCATGCTGACCATTGGACAGTTGGTAGGGGCCTTGTTGTGTTTATATCTAATCTGGGTGTGATTCTATACAAAATGTACCTTCGATCAGTTGTTAAGAACTCAGAAATGTATTTCATTGCTGATTGATAGAAAAAGCTAATCATTGTTCTGTACTTACATATGCATCAACAAAAATGAGTAGTTTTCTAAGAGTTGCATTCGCAACATTTTTGACTATTCTTGGTTAGTTTCGAGACGTTAAGAATGTGGGAGTTCATTGAGTGTTGTGATCCCATATAAGATATCAGGCGGGACGCAATCGAGCCTTGAACATCGGTTGGGCACGCAACTTTTTCAACGTTGACCGATTTGAACATCGGTTGGGATGGATGTGGTGGCCGGTTGCCACATCGGTCGTGGTCCCAAAATTTCGAATATCGGTTCCAAATCCACTCGATGTTCACGCTATCTTTTCTTTCATTTTACCAACGTAAACATGCACATTTAATACAAAATTTAAAAAACGACCGTTTGGTCATACAATTAAAAACAAAAAAAAATTTCAAACCCATTTTACCACTCTATAAATACTCACTTCACCTCAAACACAATTCACAACTTACCATTTTCATCTACATTCATTTCAATCTAATTCTTATCCAACTTCAAAATGTCAAAGAAAAATACCCCACAATCAAAAACCCGACGATCACGACTACCCCAAAATGCCCCGGATCTAAATTTCTCGCCGGAAAACAACTTCGAGTTAACCGGCATATCACCACAACAAAACCGGCCTATTCGCTTTCGTCCACAAGGTTTTGAATATCAATCACAACTACCCCAACCAAATCAAAACCAAAACGCGTTTTATCTTAACCGTCATTTTGTCCCACCGCAACGTTCTTACCACGATTACCGGCAAGAACCTAGTGGGTCGTCGTACCATCCAAACATGGACTTCATTTATCCTTCTCAACCGTATCAACCTTATTCCCCGATTCGAAGCACTAATCTAGACATGAATTTGGAAGATTGGATGCCAGAGTATCCGACACAAAACTACCCAAGTCAAGATGCTTCGATGGGACAAGGTTCGGGTCACGGTTCGCACCACGGTTCGTTCCATGGTTCCATTCCTGTTGATGATTCTGATGATGAGAAAACCGCTTCCGCCGAAGAGATGTCCCCCATCAAACCAAAGCAGCCATCTAGACGTGCTTCAAAGGCCAAGGACAAAGGCAAGAAGCCGGAAACAAGCAAGGGGAAAGACAAGAAGGCTGCAGAGCCATGGACAAAGGAGGAAGAGGTGGTGCTTTGTAAAGCTTGGGTTTATGTGTCGGAAAACGCGGCGAGAGGAAACGCCCAGAACCGCTTCAAGCTTTGGGAGTTAGTGATCGACTACTTTAAGAAAGAAACTGGCAAAGACCGAACCTATGACTCCATCACTACCAAATGGAAGAGCAGGATTCGTAATTGGGTTGGAAATTATTGTGCTATCATGGAGAATATCAAGAATACCCATGGAAGCGGTGAGAATGATATCGACGACACTTCAAAAGCTCTTAAAGAATACCGTATGACGTACGGTCATGATTTCACTTTGGAGGAGTGCTACGAGGTTTTAAAGGGTCATGCTGCTTGGAAGGAGGTTGAGTTGCCGGCTTTATCAACAAATAGTCGGAAGAAAACAAAGGGTTCTACCACTACCTCTGGTTCAACCCAAGCTCGTGATCCTTTCGATGTCTATGACGTTGATGATTCTGCTGAGGAAGCGACTAGAGAATCACGACCGGCTGGTCGTGACAAAGGAAGGAAGAAAGCATCCTCCTCCTCTCGTGATGATGATGTTCCATCAGACTCATTTATGCAATCGTTGGCCAAAAAATTCTTAAAGACCAAGAAGCCGTCAAAAGAGGATAAAGGTAAGAATAAGCAGGGTTTAGAAGATACTTGGTTACGGTTGAGGGAAAAAGAGCTCGAGATAAAAAAAGAAAAACTTGAGCTCCTGAGGATATCAAAACAGGAGTCCGACATCATCTTCTACAACACCCCAATCGACCCAAATTTGACCGGCCGCCAACTACAAGAGTTGGAGAAAGTTAAGGCAGCAATCAAAGCACGTTACAATTTAGATTATTAGTTTAAGTATTGTAGTGTTTATTTTAATTTCGTATTGTAATGTTTTTTTTTTTTTAAATTCGTAGTGTAATGTTTTTTTTTTTAATTTCGTAATGTAATGTTTTTTTTTAATTTGAATGAAATTTAAATTTAATGTTAAAAATGTTTGAATTAAAAAAAAATAAATAAATAAAAAATAAAAAAATAAATCCTTGGGTCGTCGACTGGAGCATCCGGGTTGTCCCAGGTCGCTGAAGAGAGAAAGCTGACGTGGCGCAGGTTGACCTAGGTTGTCCCAGGTCACGACTGGGACTAGCCTCAAGGAACACTATTTTTGGTCGAAACTAAATTGTGCATGAAACAAGGCCAGAATCATTGAGATTGTTTTAAGATTTGGCTTATCCAAGTTAAGGATCAGCTATGATATGATATAAATGTTGGACCCAAACGCAGGAATGAGGTGTGAGGCATAAAGGAGGAACATGACGGTTTTGTATATATCTGAGAAACTTTAGTATTTTAATTTGAAAAAAAATTGGTTTCAAAATTTGAGAATTATTGTAGAATAGAAAATTATTTCCAAAATATAACAAATTAAAGGATATCGTGCAAAAAGGATTTTTCAACATCAAAATTGTTGCTTGCAGACGTTAGCTAGTCTAGATATAAGTTGAATGCTAATTTAGTGACATTTGAGAAGAATAATCAATTAAAAGAAACTTGTAGCATCCATTCTAGCTTTCCTTTTCATTAACTACATGGCTCCTAGTCCAGTAGGCGTAGCGAGCCCACACAACCAGGTTGGGTCCAGCCCAGAAGACAATGGCACCATTCCCTGTACGCACGCGGGAGGAAACCCCTATCGCCCTAGACAAGACTCGAACTTGAGACCTTGCCTAAAAAAGTAAAACCTCCATACAGCTAGACCAGAGGCCCTTTGGTAGCTTTCCTTTTCATTAAAGTACAGAATCAACTATTTATTCAACTTTGCAAAACTGAGCATATATATATGGACAAGAAAACTTTATATGCTACGCATATTAAGAATTCATATCAGCCATTCGTCTATCATCGATAGAACTTTGAGGACCATAGAATCTTTTTATGAGGGATGGACAAAATATCACATATTCGTAAATTATCCCATGCATATAAATTGATGGTTCAATCGGAGACTTATTTGAATAATATTAGAATTAAATGCTCTTAAATTTCCAAAATGTGCTACTTTTCATTTTGACCAAAATCAAAATTTTGCTCCTCACACACCCATTATCTCCGGCATGTTCATTTAAATGAACAAGCTATACATAATGGGTGCGTGAAGAGCAAAATTGAGGGCACTCCTCATGTGCGAGTATATTATGCGCCCTCTTCTCACTCGCGAAAAAAGTGATTTTGGCGTTTGTCCTGTTATAGTGTTTGTTTGTGAGTATTGTGTGTGTTGTATATATTTGAACAAATCTTGGATATAAGTAAATGTCGAATGAGGGTTACGAGAGTGTGAGTGATGAGTGAGTTAGAGGGAAGGGAATGATGTGATGCTGAGACGGCAGTAAGAGCGGCTCAAGCCCCTTGGGAGTCTAAAGCAAAGTTTTAAAATAAGACTTTCATTGCTAACTTATCACGTACGAATAACCGTTGGTGAACAAAAAATAACAAACTTTTAGGCCATAATTAAGTCCCTAATAGTTTTAGTGAATTAAGTGAATTAGAGGTCTTAAAATATTGAGACCTAACAAAGGAGGCCAAAGAAAAGATGCGACCAACTATCTATATATACGAGGTCTTACGAAATCGAGGGCTTTACAATTTTGAGAGCGCGCCTAAAACCCTAGCTTTAGTAGCTTTATCCTTGGGTCACCTTTGGCAGTAAGCAAGAGACCTTTGGTGAGTGAGGATCACACCTAGTCTAACATACTGCGATGCCTAAACGTCATTTCAAGTATCTCTTTTGATTGGAAATTTTTTTGGGTAAAGGGTTTTCCCGGTAAATATATTACTCCAAAAAACATTTAAGTACAAAGGATATGAGTTAAGGGTGTGTTTGGTAGAGAGAAATGAAGGGAGAGAAATAGAAATGAGCTCAATTCTCATGTTTGGTAGAGAGAAATGAAAGGAGAGAAATGGAAATGAGATTTTGGTGGGGAAATGGAGAGAGTTGAGTAGTGTAATTTAAGTAGCTCCATTTCTCTTAATTTTGTGGAGAAATTGGAGAAATAGATTAATTTTTTTGAAAAAATGTTTTTTTTTTTTTTTTTTTTTTTTTTTTTTTTTTTTTTTTAATACATTTAAAAAAAATTAAAAAAATATATTTAAAAAAAAATATATTTTAAATTTTTTTTTTTTTTAAATAAGTTTTTTTTAAATAAATACATTTTTTTTAAATTATTTTTAAAAAATTATTATTTTTTAAATATATTTTTTAAATAAATACATACATTTTGTTTAAATAAATAAGTTTTTTTTTAAATAAATACATTTTTTTTCAAAATTATTTTTTTTTAAATTTATTTTTTTTTAAAAATATATTTTTTTTAAATATTTTTTTAAAAATTATTTTTTTTAAAAAAATAAGTTTTTTTATTTAAAATAAGTTTTTTTTTTTTTAAAAATTATTTTTGAAAATTATTTTTTTTAAAAAAACAATTTTTTTTTTTTATTTCTCGGGTCAAGTCTCTGTTGTTACCAAACATTAGAATTGAACAAAATTCTCTACTGATTTCTATTCTCTGAGATTTAATTCTCTACTTCATTTCTTTTCTCTGAATTTCTCTCTACCAAACGCACCCTTAAGTCCCATATCTCAGCCCGTTACATAAGCGGTAAAGCTAACATAACAAGACACTTCCTATCCTTAAAACAGTAAAACAACCACTACTCACTAGATTACATTTGACACAAAACTAAGCATAACCTAACGTCTAGATTGCTTACTACCACGACCTTGGAGCTTGATATCATACATGTCAGAAAAAGCATCCAATTGCCCCGATAAATCATAGACCTGATCCGCATAATCATCATAATAATCTTCAAGCTCATGACCGCCGCATGTTGATGCGAGAAATTTAGCCATAGGATTATCCGGCTCAAGCACCTCCTCATCATCACTGTCAGAAACAATCACATCCCCCACTTTAGAGAATGGGTTACCTACCATAGTATACGGAGAGGAAGACGAACTAGGCTTAGTAGCCGTATCATGCGCCTTTTCTTTCAAATCAACCTTTTTAAGAGGTTTACCATCATCATCCACAAGAGTAACTTTCCCCTCAATAATTAGCTTTTCAAGCTCCTCAATTTTTCCAACAATAGGAGTAGTACTAGTGCTACCATTTCCACCCTTAGCAGAGCTACTATCTTTAGTCAAGTCAACAGTAACACTAGGAATATCAACCTCATCAGTATCAACCATATTAAGAGCATCAAACGGATTTGATGTAGCAATATTCGTCCCACTTGTACTAGTCACTTCAGTAATCTTCTTCTTTGTAGCATCCGACTTCTTCGACACAGGCTGATACACCTGCTTCTTATGTTTAGAAGGGCTAAATTTAGCCCCTTTTCCCACCTCAATACCACAAAACGCCTTCCTTTGAGGCATTTGGAACCCTTCATTCTTTGGATACTTAAATTTGGAAATTTGGATACTTAAATTTTGTTTATCACATGAGTAACCTTTTGTAATCGTTATTTTAGTACATATTTAATCAAAGGATCCGTTCATTAAGTTTTGGATCATATTTATAAGGTTATGCTCTTATATATGATATACAAGTATTAATTAGTAGACCAACTGTGTATGAGTGTAGGACATTTTGACAAAGTGCAATGATACTCGAAGCGCATCAGGTTCGTTACGTTCCATTAACTGAACCTGGTTACATTGTCTGAGAGATGCATTATCCAGAAAGATGATCCCAGCCCTCCAAAGCAGGACCAATTTATGTTGATTTATTTTATGGCCTAAAGGTCAGCTGAGTGATATTGTTGTCTTTCAAACTATGGAAAAGCCAATGAGAAGTCTTGATGATCATTCCCTTTGTAAAGTTGAGTTGAAATTCCTTTTGAAATCTCTCGTGACCGGAATATATTCTAAAATTTCATTCTTGATTTTGTTCTTATCACTCACACGCCGTAGCATTAGGCTACACGATCCACTCGGGTTGAGAAAATGATTGAAATTTTCAGATTCTTTTGGTGCTATTTGAATGAGATGGCTATAAATATGATTTGTCAAAACCACAGGAATTGCCATCATAAGTTCTTAACTAAGAATCGAGTGGCAAGACAAGAGAGGTATTGCATGAAATGAAGAGTTTCGTTTGGTAGCCAAGGATGACTTGCCTGTTTCCTCTCTCAAAGGGATCTGTATTTTTAGATCCATGATTTGAGACCCTTTGTTGGTCGTTTATCAGGCAGTCTCCTTGGCTAATCTCACAATCTCTCCTCTCTCATGCCAACCCTTTCTTGTTTCATTAAACCTTTTGGTTAAATGTTGTACTCAAATGTGTTGAAATGACATTTGTGTGTTGTCTTATATGCATCAAAGGTGAGTTTTTTTGTTTGTTTGTTGTTTGAGTACGTAAAATTCATTATATTACTTAGAGCACTCGATGTCATGACAACCCAAAACTACTCATTTGGGTCTCACAGGGTGCCACGTCACCATGACAAACCTCCCTTTACAACCCCCTTATCATAACAAACCACAACTTACTCATTTTGGTCCCACCACTTCATATTTTATTTGGGTCCCACAACACTCTTTCTGACGATACAGTACCAAAAGGACGAAATATTGCTTCGTCGTGCAGACGATGAAGTCCACTTTGGCAAGCCACGACGAGTTGGGGTGGTGTCATGGCGAGCTACGTCGAGGCTGCCATGTCCACACCAGGTGCTCTTATTGTAGCATGATACCTTCATGACTAGCGTTTAGTGTCATTCATCTAGCTTGGTCATGGTCGTATGCTCATGTTGTTGCTTCTCGTCACGTACTAGGTATGATCAATCATACTATATTGAGGTTTAAATGTATTTTATTGGAAGCATGCTGCATTTGCATACACTCATTTGTGTTAGTGGACTAGTATAAAGTATGGTTAGTATTGGGCCTAGCCCGTCTAGCTTTTTAGTATTCTATTTATATCGCAAACACTTTCATTATTCGATCATCAAATAAACCCTACTACTTAGCCTTTTAGTACGCTATTTATATTGTAAATACGTTTATTATTCGATCATCAAATAAACCTGACTACTTAAATGGTACTACTCTTGTGAAGGATGGATGACGTAGTAAATATGGAGATGTGAATGGATAGAATGGAAATATGGTACCATTGACAAACAATCACTAGCAAACAATCACGGATATAATGAATATTAAGATGTGAATGGATACAATGGATATTATGATTGGTGTAAATTGGAGCTATGGAAAAAAAAATATTAGGGTTTGTATGGGTGTTTTTAAGAGAGGATTGGAGGCTGTGATACCATTTAAATAGTAGGGTTTATTTAATGATCGAATAATGAAAGTGTTTCAAATATATATGAATACCATACTAAAAGGCTATACGGACTATAACGAGTTAAATAATGAGTAGGTGCAAGTGTAACATTAATTGGCTTAGGATCTTGGTGACCATAATCATGATCAGCTGTTGGGGAATAAGCCTTCGTTTTAACTTGGGGAAGTTGATGTAACAAATGTTGCGGTTCCTCTTGCTCTTATCATCATTGATTTCGCCAAATTTTGCATACCAACCATTACAAAGATATTTAACTCACACATAAAAGAAAATTGCTTAAAACTTGCACAATGTTAATACAATAATATAAACTTACACTTGCTCTTAGTGCTATTGTAGTAGTATAAGGGATGATACATGCACTTTTGTGATTCGAATCAAGATCACCTCGTTCCTTGGTAGCTAGACGATGATGTTGCCACGCCGATCAACCAGATTGTAAGGAGGAGCCTCGATCAATCTTGTCTTTATCCGCAAGGTTAACTGCACCATGCATGCATGTCATGTTACAATTTCGTTATCAATCATATTCCACCACTTGAAAACGTCCTTCCAAACCTTAATGTTAAGATTGCAACATGAAATATAACTAAATATTATAAATGCTAGCTTTTTCTATCTTTTCCGTAACTTTCTAAGATTATCTTGTAACTTTGATCTTTATGTGGATACACTTGACTAGAGGTGGGCAAAAAAACTGAAACCGAATCCAGAACCGAAAAAAAATTTGAAACCGAAACCGGTCAACACCGGCTTTTCCAATAACCGGTTTGGTTCTTTCACAAACCGTTGGTTCTTAACAGGTTTTCATTTCTTACCGTTAGACCCAGTTTGAAAATCGGTATGGAAAAACCGGTTCCAAGGCTATAACCCATTTTCGAGACAGTGACGAATTTTGGAGACGTTGGAGCGTTTTTCCATCCGTTTTCAAACGGCTATATCCTTTATTTTGCCCCGTTTAGCCCTCCTAACATCCCTATAAATACCGAGGTTGATTTCGGTTTAGTCACAACAATCAAATACTCTAAAATCATTCAAAGACAGCTCACAAACTTGATCAAAAACGCTCACGATGCCTAAAAACCGAGCTTCTAAAAACACTTCATCAAGTACCGCCGATATTGGTTCTACAAATGAACCGACGATTGTTGGGTTTGTACCAAAAACCTGAAGCCAAGATGTTTTGTGTCATTTCGACATGGTTAAGTTCATGGATGGTTCAACAAAGGCTCGTTGTAAAGCTTGTAACATTATGATGAAATCCGATGGGAACACATCATTGAGGAAGCATACGAAAGAACATTGTAAAGCAAAAAAAGGCGTTTCGAAATCGGAACAAATTACTATGGGACGAGATGTTAGTATTTTTGTATATGACGAGAGGGCGCTTCATCAATATTTAGCACACTTTGTGATTCAAGAGGGTTTGTCGTTCAACCACTTCGACAAACCTCGGTTAACGAGGCTGATTCAAATGCGCCTTCAACCACGATATAATAATGTAAGTCGTCAAACTCGTAAACATGATTGTATTAAATCTTTGGTAAAGGTTAAAAAGGAACTAATACTTGGTTTTGATAATTTAAAAACTAGCTAGTGTAAACTTAACAACCGATATTTGGTCGGCGGGTCATGGTTTGCCCGGTTCGTACATTTGTGTTACCACACATTGAGTTGATCCTGATACTTGGCAAATGATGAAACGTACTATTGGTTTTGAAAACTTTGAATATCCGCACACGGGTAAAAATTCAAATATAATGTTGAGATATGTTATGAAAACGTTTAAAATATAAAAAAAAAGTTTTTTAATATAATTTGATAACGCTTCTAATAATTCAAATGCGGTTGGAAAAGGCTAATGCTAAAATACCGACCACTTCTTGATGGCATTTTTAATCACAGTCGATGTGTTGCACACATCATTAACTTAGTTATGCAAAGCGGACTGGCGGCTGAGCAAATGTATAACTTAAGAGAAGCTTTTAGAAAAATATTACAAGATATTTTTCAATCAGGAAACAAAACATATGTGGATTATATAAAATTTTGTCATGAATCAAATTTTCTTTTTTTATCCTCAAACTGAGACGTTCCTACAAGATGGAATTCGACTTATAACATGTTTGTTTGTGGTTTACGCCGTAAATTAACGTTACAACATTTTCATGATGAACTTTGCTCTAAATCTAGGCGTCGGGATATGGTACCATTTTCGGTTGAAAATTGGGATACTATTAAAAAAAATAACCCAATTACTCAAAGTTTTTAAAACCACAACAACTATGTTATCGGGTGTTTATTATCTCACGAGCCATTTGGTTCTCAACCAACTTTTTATGATGTGTAAAAAATTAGGATCATACAAATATGATGGTCCACTTTTTGCGAATATGGTTGTACCGATGAAAGAAAAACTTAGAAAAATATTTTGAAGAAATTCCACATGTAATTACTTGTGCCGCCGCAATGAACCCATGTTTGAACATTAGCGGGGTGGAATATCTTATCGATAAGATTGCTAACGATTTGGATTTTCTTTAAATAGACCTTTTTTTATGTAACAAAAGCACAAGACATGTTTATGTATAATTTCAAGCGTATATTTGATGTTTTTTTTTGAAAAATATGGTACAACAAATGTGGGAACGAGTTTGGGTTCAACGATTTGGACTTCGGCTTCAAATGTGCATCTGGATTTGGACTTATTTTCAAATTTAAGACAAGAAAGCGGTAAACGAGCTAGAAGTGAGAATTTATCGATCAAGGAATATGGGAGATATATGGGAACCGATTGGTTAAGCACTATCACACCCGAAGAGTTCAAGAATTTTGATGTTTTGAATTTTTGGAAACAAAGTGAAAGGGTATTATCGGTAAGAAGAACAAGACTTACATCTTTATCTTTGGAGATGTGTATTTGCTTGAACACTACTAGAAAATTGACTTTTAGAGACGAATTCTCCGACGGACAACTTTCCGTAGCTAATTTCCGACGATGTTCCGTCAGACCACCATCAAATATTGCACCAGACTTAGAATGAAGCATTTGCGATTTCTTTCCGACGGATTTCCAAGGGATATGATTTCCGTCAGAAATTTGTCACTAATTAACTTTACTTACCATCAACTTTCCGACGTAGTACCGACATCTATGGCTATCCGTCACTAGTCCGTCAGAAATGTTTTGATTTATTATTAATATTTAATATATTTTTTATTTCTGTCGAAAATCCGTCACAATTATATATTATTTCCGAGGAAATTCCGACAGAAATATTAAAAACATGTTTGTTGTTTTATTGCTAACTTTCAAAGTAATTTCTTATATATGAAAAAGTATGAACGTATATTGACAAAGGTTTTCATGTTAATACTTCAAAATAATATAAAATACTAAGTTTTGAACATAACTCTTTATACATTTATCTTCTATAATAGTAGCTTATCTGTTACATCATATGAATTATCTTACATAGCTCTTCAAAATAATATAAATTGACCAAATTTGAGACATAATTCTTTATGCATTTAACCTCTATATATAATATCTAGCTTTTATAATGTACTAGCTACAGGCCCGCCCGCTGGACGGCTAGCTTCAAGAATTGTTAAAGATAAAATTAATAACATAGTTTTTAAAATATCATTAAACTTAATATAATGTTACAATAAAACTAAGTTTACGTGAGTCATAATCGTTAAAAGAAAAAGATACATATGCATTATAGTTGGGGAAAATAGAAACAAACAAAGATACTCATAATTTGTGAACAACCTCTTTATACACAACGTTTATTTGATTTTACGATAAAATTAATAGCAAATTAAGTATGAACGTGTAGTCACATCCATGAGACGAAAATGAATAAAATAAACATGCCATTATCAAGAAAATAATAACGTTAAACAAAACCTAACGTTCAAAATAACCAAATTACATATAGTTTATAATCTATGAAGAACTTCTTTATATACAACGTTAGATGTAGAGTTGGTGTAGTTGTCGTCTTTGTTACAACACAACACTTTTAGACCTCTTTTGCTTTTTACTCTTGAGACGGCTACATAAAGTTGTCCGTGAGAAAAAACAGACCTTTCCAAATATAGCACAACTTTAGACAATATTTGGCCTTGACTTTGTTTATAGTCATGGCAAAACAAACGGAAATAGGGAATTGTCTCATATTAAGTTGAAAATGCATTTTCTTTTCAGATGGGCTTATAATCATTCTAGGTATAGAGCGAACCTCACCCACTTTACCACTTGATATAATTTTTTCCTCAATGTTATTGATTCCTATTCTCAATACTTGTAACACATACTCGTTGATCAATGTTGCGCAAACACATAAACTGAGTGCCACTTCAAAACTAATTTATGGTGTGGAAATCCTAACATTTTGATTGTATTCAAAAAATTTGTAATGTACATATCCTTAGAATGATTAAAATCCACATATAAATCTGAGATTGTATCCAAACTATAATATACTTTCTCTCAGTTCTTCCATAATAAACTATATCTTTGTTCTACGCATTTGATTGCTTTGACAAACTGGTAAATGTGCAGATGTGTTATTGTTTGGATGTTCGGTACTTGATGAATTGATTGGTTTCTAATATATCTTTTTTACACATAAAATGATTGTTCGGTTATTATGTGAAGCACAACTTGTATGTTAAAGTGTGATTCCAAACACTTTTAATCTAGTTTGCTTATAATTCATGTTTTTACATCTTATTATAGTAGCATGTATGTATATGTATTTAACTTTTTAACATTGCTTTCATACATTAGCACTCTCTTAAGAAGATTATTGGACAGGTACATACGGAGAGTAAACACTTACGTTTTCTGCAATAATGCATGTGATTCACATTCGCACTTATTTTTCGAGCATGAGTTTGCAGCAAAAGTATGGGCTGAGGTTAAAGAAACAGCAAAGTTGCAGGATTTGAATGATAACTTGAAGGAAATTATGTTACATAGATAGCGTAGCTGAAATCAAAAGAACATATGGAATATTGTTAAGAAATGGATCCTTGCTGCTATAATAAAAGTTTTTGTTTTGATTAAGTCTTAGTTTGCCAAAGAGATTGTTTGAATACATTGTAGCATGTATATCTGAGGTATTTGGTCACTGGTAGGGGATACATTCTGTAGGTTTTTAGACGATATTGAGAATCAGGACAAACGCAATAGTGGCAACGTTGCGATTTATTGTGCATAAGGGGTGTTTGGGATTGCTTATTTCAAATATAATTGATGTAATAAGACATATGATTGCATAAATTATGACTAACTGAAAGACTACATAAATTTTTCCTAATTGGTTGGCATTTGGCATTGCAATTTTCAGTTATATATAATGAGGGGCTGTTTGGTATTGTGGTTTCCAGCAAAAAAAAATGATTTGTAGTGGTATGTTGAAGTACTTTTACAGTATTAAAGTACATTTAACAAAGTATAATGATTTTTAAAAGTATACATATACTAACTAAACACCAATTTGCAGGTATTCTCATATACAAACGACACAACAATGATCTATAAAAGTATAATGATATATAAAAATGGCTCAATCAATAGCTATTATACTTACTTATAATGCTATTAGCACTATAAATTGGGGCTCTTATGTAAGTTAAAACATATATATTAAATAACATAAGTCAAATCAAGGCACTAAAAAATTATTGGACCTAAAAAAGTTCTGATGGGTCAAAACCGGTTTGTTAGGAAACTTGAAAGTTTTACTTACTCCGACATGTTGTCCAAGCCGTTTGTCTTCCCATGTATAGCTGTCACATACTGCATTTTCATGTTTATAAACCGGTCAAAATGGGTTGATGGGTATATCTGGTCCAAAGTTGCCTCACGTGGATATTTGAAGAAATATGAAAATGAGATAATAAGAAAACAACGAATGTAAACATGTTTCATTAATATATGAAAGAAACAATGAGATAATATGTGAATTATTCGATAATCAATTGAGTTTCTAACAACTAAAATAATAAACGTCAATGCGTTCTCGTCATCAAATTTAACGGTCTTGAATAGCAAATGACGTATGTGTGCGCTAATCAATTTAATATCAAATGTCCATTCCGTGCACACCTAATAGTCCATAGAAAATGTAAGTAAAAGTAAGTTGTGATTAACAATCTATTATAATTTAAAATATGGGAAAAACATGTAATACATATATTGTACATACCTTTTGAACCTTGTTCATAGACCTTGAAGTACTTCTTTGTAGACGACATTTGTAGTAGTAATAGAGATATTTCTATCCTGATCAAAAACAACAACCTTCAAACATCTTTTGCTTTTAACTCTTGAAACAATAACGTATAGTTGTTCATGTGTGAAAAAAGGACGTGGCAGGTACAAACTAACTTTTGAAAGTGATTGACCCTGGCTTTTGTTAATTGTCATGGCAAATGAAACTGACAAAGGAAATTATTTCTTGATAATCTTAAGCGGTAAACGTTTATCGGACGGAGTAATTCTCAACCTCAGTATGATAACCTTTTTTCCAAAGTTTGTTTCGTTAATGATTTGTGCCAATGTCGAAGAAGGAAAATTCGTTATAATTAAAAACTCATTAAATGATAAAAGTGATTTTATTAAAAAACCCTCAAATCAAAATTTAAAATTTTTGTGATTTTATTAAAATACCCTCAAGTTAAAAATCTAAATTTTTTTGTGATTTTATTAAAATACCCTCAATTCAAAAGTTTAAATTTTTTACTTTTCTTTTACAACACAACTCAAACACCACATTTATGTTTATTCGACTTTTCATCTTTATCTTTCCAACATTGTTCGATATTTTCTAACCTCATTTATAATCTATAATGAAATAAGGGTATCCACTATAATTAACTTTTATAAAGCTTTATAAATTTAATTTTTCATGGCACCTCAATACTATATAAACCTTTTGATTTAAGAAACTATTTCTATCATAGTATAAAGTATAAACACCTTAAATCTTTGTAATTATTCCACATAACACTTTAATTATGACCTAAGATTATGAAAAAGGTCTAGCATTTAGGACGTTTTCATGTCACCTAAATATGTTTAAATAATACATAAATCTTTTATAGTTTTTTTAAATCTATTCTTAGACCTCTTATAATAGGTGCTCTAACAACCAAGGTTTATGATTTAGATTATGTGTGCTCTTTGCAAATTATGATAACGGACTTTCATTTAAACCACTTTTCATGTAATTCTCGAAAAAGTATTGATATTCGTATTACATGGTCAATCACTAAGGGGATGTTTGGTATGATGGAATGGAAAGAATAGAATGGAGTTTGAGGGCGTTTCTCGTGTTTGTTAGGATCAAGAATGGAAACGAGGAATTAAAAAGCCATTCTCATTCCATCATTTGATTCTTTTAAAAAAGCGGAGAATACGGGTATGTTTGGCAAAAATAGATTGTGCTGGTGCTGGTGCTGTTGCTGATGCTTGAACCATTCTTCATCGAGCAGATTCTCCACTAGAACGCGCTTGCATTCTTTTTTATCATTACTAACCCGCTCTTTGTCATTGTCAATTGTTATTTTACTCGTGTTGTTGAGACTTTTGTCGTTTGAATTTTCTCGATCCATGTATTCCTTTCAAATCTTCTCTTTGGTTAATGTGTCCACATGTCCATACTTAATTTTCACCCAACTATCGAATCCTAGGTTGTCCAGCCAAGGCAAACTCGTTCTCTCCTCATCATTGGTTGAGGACCAAAAGAATTAATCTTTTCCTAATCTTTCAGAGTTGCTTCCCCCATTGCACATATCGTCATACGGGTTGCATGACGCCAAGAAAATTTCTCCAGGGGATTTTACTTTTTCGCACCAGTGACTGCGTAATTCTTTGTTGTCAGTTTCACTTAAATGCTCATCCGTGCAGAGTATGTCTTTATTAGTCTCTTCTTTTTTCTGAATGTGCTCCACGTAATCAATTTTTAGCTTCATAAGAAGATTTGGATTGATCTTGGCATCCCCAAATTGAATTGCGTACCAATCTTTAAAGGCCAAATCACCGAATCTAATACTATGTCTTTCACGCTCATGAGGGCATGTCCATTCTTCCTTTCCTTCATCGTCTCCTCCATTGCAATACTCGTGGAAGGGGCTGCATGTAGGCCATGCCCTTGTGGTCTCTTCATCGGTAATGACGACAGGAGTACACCAGTGAGTGATAAGTGGCTCTTCTTTATCTTCAAGGGAGAGTTCCTCGAGTTTTTCTGACTCGTCCAAGTCGAGGAATTTTTCTGCCCATGTATCCCAGTTACGCCGTAACTGAGATTCTTGGTTACGGCGTAATTCGTTAGAGTCTCTTTCTTCAGTATTCTTCACAACCCCGGTGTCGCTGTCAAACACAAAGTTACGTCGTAACTCATTAGGCATGTTACGGCGTAACTCAGATCTGTCGACGAAATCGTCCCCTAAATTCGTATCATTGACCTGAACCTTTGAGTTATCATCAGAAAAAATTACCTTACATTCCATAGTTGGTTTAGATCCTTCAGGTTTATCGTCATTTCTCTTTACTTTTTCACTGAGCTTTATCACCATGGATTCTAGGTTTTTCAGAGTTGAGTCGTGTTTGGAAAGGTTTCTGTTAGTGTTTTCCTAGAATTCCTTCAACCACTCATCTTGCTCCTTTTGTCTTTGGGCTGAATTTTCTAGAAACTTATTAATTGTTTCTTCCATACTGGGCTTTCTTTCTCCATAAGGCCCACGGTTTTAATTTCTATGATAACCATTACTATATCGATTATCACCGTAAAATGGTCGATTTTCTCCATACTTAGCTTCTTCAACATCCTCTTCGTCCATATGAGGACAATTCTTCGTAAGATGTCCTCCTCCACAGCTTTCACAACCCACTTGGATGGCATGAACGGTTTCTCTGACCTTCATCATATCTCGACTGAGACTTTCAATTTTACTAGCGATTGCTGCAATTCCATCGAAACTTCTGCCTTGGTTTCTTTTACTCCCACCGTCGTGCCATTTTTGAGAGTGGTCCGCCATTTTTTGAATGGCTTCAATTGCAGTAGTAGGAGTCATGTTCGGGATAGGTCCTTGATAGTCCAACATTTTCCTTATAGTTACATTTATTCCTTTGTAGAAAATATTGACCTTCTGCTGGTTATTTAGATCATTGGTAGGACACTTATAAAGAAGATTGTTGTATCTGTCCCAAGCTTAATACAGAGTTTCGTCATCTTCTTGTTTGAAATTATGGATTTCCAAAAGCTGATTAGAAATCTTCGATGGTGGGCAATATCTTTGAATAAAGTGTTTCTTTAGTAGCGCCCAAGTATTAACTGCCCCAGCGGGCAATCTTTCGATCCATCTTCTGGCTCCTCCAGTAAGAGTCATTGGGAATACCCTAAGCATAACAGCATCATGTGACACGCCCGAAATGTTGAAAAGGCTAGCGATGTATAGGACATTTTTAACGTGCTCATATGCGTCTTCGTCCCTGTTTCCTGAAAAAGGGTTAGCGCGAAGCTCCCTCATAAATTGGTCTTTAATTTCGAAACGAACATCCGCTCCGATTGCCGGTCTTACGAGACCCGACCCTTGATCTGCTCTAGTCAACGCCAAGTATTCCTCAAGAGTGAGGTCATTGATGTTAACAACTTCCATGGTACCTGAAAACTTGAAATATGATCGTGAGAAAAGTTTAAAAACGAAATGAAAGACTTAATATCAATCCTAATATAACTCCCCGGCAGCGGCGCCAAAAACTTGATGCAGGTTTTACTGACCAGGTCTTAATATTTATAATGTCTCACTATACCTATGGTCTACCCTAATGCACTAACGGGCAGTGTACCCGGTCGTGTATAGTGTAGTAAATGGTAAAGCCGAGGTCGTCCCAAGAGCTATGTGTGTTGGATTATTACTAAGTCTAATTGTCACAGAATAATAATGGTTTCGATAGCGATTTAATTAATTAAACTACTAATGCAGAATCAATAAAAGCAGATAAATGGTAAAGGGAAATCAATAGAGGAATAGTGGTGCTAAGCTAGTCAATCCTCCTAGCTAGTTATGTCTACGTCTACCTACTTCCAATTACTTCAGGTGGGGTCAAATTCGAGAGGACAACATTTGGTCAATTCGCCCTAACCTATCAGCAAAGATGCCACCACAAGAGAAATCAGGCGCACCGTCATAAGTCCTGTTGTTCCTGGTCCTCTAAGCCGAGTCATTAAGTACCGCTACATGCTAGATTCTAAATAGTGAGTGCCAGGTCGTTAGGAACTTAGACACTACACCCCCAATTCTTAAGTTCATCCAAACGATAGGTGATCAGTTGGTCAAATCGCACAAGTAGAAAGGGTCGTCAGTTGGTCATATCTTACCCTTCCCGTCTCAGTCCGCTCACCTAGGGTCAGTTGGTCATATCTCCTAGGCAATTGGCCTCTACCGCCATTCAAAACTACCGAACCAAGGGTGACTACCAAAGAACTATGCATGCATACACTTAGAAATAATTGTACGGAAGTAAAGGTAAACGCAAACAAAACAATTAAGGAATCATAACTAGGCTAGCACCAAAGGGTGCTTAGCCGCTCATATTAATCATGCAAATCAATTCAATATTCAAAGGTACGAAACACATGAATTGAAAGTAAAAGAAATATAAAACGCTAAAGCTTATCGTAATGGTGTGACTTCTCCCTTGGAAACAACTCCGTATGCTCCCTTAGACATGCCTTGAGCTTTTTCCCACTTTCTTAGAGTGTTGTGTGTGGAATGGGATGCTTTGAAATGCTGAAATTCGTGGGGTATTTATAGGCCAGGTCTGGGTTACGGCGTAACCAATAGAGGAGTTACGCCGTAACCTTCTATTTCTTCGTAAATGCACTAGATCTGCTAGTTACGGCGTAACCTTATAAGTGGTTACGCCGTAGTCTTCAATAAACTCGGTTACGTCGTAAGTGATGCAGTAGTTACGGCGTAAATAACAGCGGCGTGGAACCTCTTTTGACCTAATGGAGTTACGTCGTAACCTTTGGGAAGAGTTACGTCGTAACCTCTTGATAAGTTGGTATTCAGGGTCACGCAATAGTTACGGCGTAATGTAAGAGAGGAGTTACGCCGTAACTTCTTCAAAATAGGCATACTTGATAAATCTTTAGTAATGTTTCCATATTCGCGTCTCTTTAGCTCCAATGCTCGTAATTTACCTGAAAGTGGAAAACAATGGAAAACAAGCGTAAATCTATATAAATGATATAAATAACGAGCATTATCGGGGGAAATTGACACTTAATATTCAGGACTATTTGATGTTATCACATACATCTAAGAATAGAGGCAAACTTGCTCATTACGGAGGCTGCTCATATTAACAAGACTTGGAACCCATATGAAAGTTAACTTGTTCTTGAGGACTTGAGGCTATTGCATGTTTTTAAAAGACAATCAAACCACATGAGAGTTAACTTCTTGTTGCCACCCACTAGAGGTTTGGATTTAATCTCCCGAGGTAGTTGCAGCTTGGTTTGATAGCTAGAATGGCTTTGCTTGAAGCATTAATGAATATTGATGTTCTCTTGTAAATCTAATGTTATTTTTAACATAACACTATTGTTAGGCTCAAATATAATAAGATATTTTTTAATACTTTATTTGGCTTCGAAGTATTAAAGTACAAAGCACAAACACCACCACTAAGGGCATTATTAAACTATTCAGTAGTTGAAAACGTTATCTCAGATAAATAAACACATTTCCATTCCACTGCATAATATATCCAAACAAGAGAAACATGAGAGTTAACTTCTTGTTGCCACCCACTAGAGGTTTGGATTTAATCTCTCGAGGTAGTTGCAGCTTGGTTTGATAGCTAGAATGGCTTTGCTTGAAGCATTAATGAATATTGATGTTCTCTTGTAAATCTAATGTTGTTTTTAACATAACACTATTGTTAGGCTCAAATATAATAAGATAGTTTTTAATACTTTATTTGGCTTCGAAGTATTAAAGTACAAAGCACAAACACCACCACTAAGGGCATCATTAAACTATTCAGTAGTTGAAAACGTTATCTCAGATAAATAAACACATTTCCATTCCACTGCATAATATATCCAAACAAGAGAAACATGTTTTTAACATGAATTCTCATATTGTACCAAACACATGAGGTAATTCTATTTTTAAGATGCATTCTCTTTCTCTACAATTCCATTCTCTGTCACATTTCCATTCTTAACGATTCAGCCGTACCAAACGTCCCCTAAGGATTTTCGTCATGTGAAGAAAAAAAAGGTGGTTCAATGTTCCATGCTTTGTCAAACGTACAAATGTTCGACACAAGAAGTGTTCTCTTTTGAGTTTCTTTAACCACTATTAGTTATCAAGTAATAAGAATTAATTTTTCAATAAATGCCTTTTAGAAGATGAAACAAATAAATTAACATTGTGTAGTGCATATTGAAGAACTCATTTAAAACAATTTACGAAAGTTATGACTTATAGAACACTCTAAAAATGCTCAAATTTAATGTTTACAAACCTTAAAACACTTGTGTAGTTCAAATGAAATAATTTATATAATCATAATGTTAGATATAAAAAAAGGAAGTGGTCATCATATTAAAATAATGGAACTTGTTTGTGAATGATAGGTCAAAGCTTTATCAGCTCAAAATAAGAAGAAAGAAACAAAAAAATGCTAAAAGGTTCCAGTTAAGTAATACTAAGAGTTTTATATCATTAATAAGCATGCAATCTGTGTACAAAAAATCTTGATGTTTCTGAGAGTAGTACTGGGACTAATGGCGCAACTTCAATACAACTCAAACATCATGATGACTCTACTATTAAGCATCTAAATAAATTCACAATGATTAAGATTGCATAAAACATAGAGAAAGCATATATTCCAAAAACAAATTATACGATAGAAGTTAGCAGATTACCTCGAAAATAGGCTCAAGAAACGGGTAGCAATGGTATCATCTCGTAATTCATGCAGAAAACCTAAGATTTTGTGTCGAAATTGTTAGAACAAAATGCGGCTAATATACAATGTAACAGGTAGACAAGCATGCATTATCAGGTGGTCAAACTTTCCACTGACTATATGAACCAATATCCCATTAGTAAATTTCATTCCAGGGACAGAACGTGTCCTTACATAGATGAAAAACTATAATCTTCGTTTAGTTAAACTGTCTTAAGTAGCACACATTTTCTTATAAAAATCTTAATATATTACAGAATATTTAGCAAATGTATTCCACAAATCAAATTCATCTTGATGCCGTGGCTATAACTTTATCAAATGGATTCTGTGCATCCGGTTGTAAGTACAAATACAAAGACGGACCACTATTTAGGAATAAAATGGTCGACTTTTTCATTGTCATTTAAAGCTAAAGTATAGCAATAGCTACTGGATTCAATGCAACATAGATTTTTTGGAAATGTTTGGTTGATGGGTTTAAGAGTGTGGAAATGTAAATAGTATTCATTGTCATGGTTTGTTTGATAGGATTGGAATCAAAAGCATGAAAATCATACCCACAGACCCAAAACTGTCAAAGGGGGTGGTTTTACTTGTCATTTGCATAGTTATCTTTTGCCCTTTTTTTTACAACAATATAACCTAAACCTAACTTATAAGCCAACTACAACAGATGCATCATGCTGCCAATCGATTAATTTGCAAATGGCCAAATGCTTATATTTGTTTGATATAAGTTCTCATGAATCATAATTCAAGTTTAAACTAATTTTTATTCTACTATGTACATCAGATGCTTAATAACCAAACAAAACCACAAGTATAATAACCTAGATTAATTCAGGTGCAATAATACAGTATCATGATCAAACAACATTATAGATTTATGTCCATTTTCTAATAATGTCCTTTGTTTTTAGGTTCCTCGTTTGCATCAGTTGTGGCCTGAATTCCTACTTGCTAGCTAACAACATTAGTACAGACTCAGTACTAAGAGACATACCATTAGGATTTCCATGTATATATGTATATAAAAGTTTCTGAAGAGAGAAACTGCTTCTTCAACCATTATCTCACCAGTGCATTTGTAACCCTTCCTCCCAACGTCTTCAACACTATCACGATATACACAAAATGAAAATTTCAATTAGTAACAATACCTCACACACAAACACAAGATAGTTTTTATTGAGCAATAAACACTATCAATGATGATTTGATGACATTATACTTTTAAAAGACCATACAAATATGATTTTTGACAGAAAGTTGGAAAAGAAACCTCGTTGTACTTGTATGCAGTGACAATATCGATCCACATCCACCAAATTTATCATTGGCACAGCCATAGTACACTTATTTTATACCTGCAGTGAGGTCTTGGGTAATCATATACAATACATAATAATATAACAATTTAGAAAAGTAGTAAGGTAAAACGATTTGACAAGAATACCAAGAAATGACAGAGAAGCAGCACACATGATACATGCTCACATGTAACATATAAATAGCATTTTGAGAATCTCTCGGTAACTTCAGCCTTTGTAAGGTCCTCTTTTTTCCACTGTTCAAGGAGAACATCGATAGCTTCCATTTCAGCATGTCTTGTAGCCTGCAGTTTCAGAGGGCAAGTTGGTAGTGTTAACATCATGATTAACACAAAATATATATAAACGTAACAAAAATTTGATCCCACATATCATAATGAACTGAAATATTCTACCAGGTTGTAAAATCTCTTGATATGTAGTACAGAGTATTCAACTTGTTTGGGTGTTAAATTGCTGCAACATTCCAGTTACTTAACAATAGGCAAAGACCAAACATACCTATAATTGATTCTACATTGCAATTTATCAGCCATATATTTACCTTTATATAACTTGTAAGAGAAGATTACTTGTTTTGTCTTCATCACAAATCTGTCACTACATGAATCTTACAACAATTGAAGGGTGCATCATTCTTGTTATAATCTTTTTGCATACAAAAGTAAGTTTATCGCAATAAAACTTACATTGGAATGGCGAAAGTAGCAAAACCTCGGCTTCCCTCTGCGTTCATATTTCAGCAAGCATGTCCTCCCATACATCTATTGTGACTCACTTAAAGTGTTAGTAACTCCCTTTTTCCTGCACAACAAACATGGACTTTGGTGGGATTTTCATATAATGGCGTAGCTTAAAATCTTGGAGGAACATTATGGTTGTGACATGCTTATGTAGCCATACGTTTTAAAGGCTACATTTGCAAGTGGCATCTCGGGGTACATATAACCAATAATCAGCTCTGTAATAACATTTAGTCCTGGTTGCTGTAAGAAAATTCACTTTTAGGATACAATAGAAGCATTAGGATATTAGTGTAATGACTAAGACATTTTACCTGTTTTGTTGTAGCTTGGATGACACCTATAGGCAGTGTGAAGACCAAAGCCAACCCGATTCCCAAAAGGACCCCCCAAGTAAGGAAGTGGTAATTGTCCTCCAAATCCCTCACAAGTTAGTAAAGCAAATCCTACAACCAATATTAGCATAGAATATAACCACCACTGTGGGACCGGGTCATAGTTTTTCTTCATTATCCTAGTATGGACATCCCCAAACTTGTCCTTAAATGATGTTGTTGTATGCTTCCAAATCGCTCTGTAGATGGGAAAGTAGAATGTACAGCTTAACTACTAAAAACATATGTTATTTTTTTAGTGTCTCGAGCTTACATACCTTCCATGAAAGAGTGCACGTGAGAAAGTATTGCAGCCAATGTGGCAAAACTTAGACCGTAGGCAAATGTAAAGAAGATGTTAAGGTTTATTTTGCTGTAATCATTATAACCTTGTTGGTCAAATGAAAAGGTCGCAGAGTCTAAGACTCTTGAAACGTTGTACCGCCATCCATATGCATCAAACACATGAGAAGAGTAAATTGGCAAAGGCTTGGCTTCATACCAGTTATTCCAGTAAGCAATAGGAATCGCTATGTAGACGACTACAGTATTATATAACCAGCCAATATGTTCAAGATGGCAAATCCCAGGGTAGCTAACGAACTTCCAAGAAAAGCAGATACAGTCGCCCAATCAATCCCAATTGCTCCAATTCCAAGTCCATGCAGACCAGAGCCAATTTGTTGAGTTGTCACCGAGTCCTTCCATATCCAGCAAACAAAGGAGATTGCTGTTATGGATTGAAACATATAATTGGGAACGATGTAGTACGCGAAGCTTGATATGAGGAATATGAGGAAGAACTGCTGCCTTAAGAACCCTCGTTTGGGTCTCCTCTCTTCATCATGCAATGCCCTGAAGAGTGAGACTTGAAGCAGATTGGCAGGCCACCACATATATGGCGAACCAAAAAATTTCGAAACAGACCAGTGTCACGAGCCAAAATTCTGTGGGTCGGGTTCTGCTAGGAAGCGTTGCTTAATGCGTGGGTTCCTGGTTAATCCTGTTGGTCTTGTTGGAGTACCCCAACGTTAAGGGTGTAGTACGTGCCACGAGTAAAGACTCGATATGGCACCACACTGGTCGGGAGTTAGGGCCGCTCCCCTGATGAGTCTAAGGCAGGACGAAACCAGTGAACCTCTATTATACGCGGGACGGATGGCTGGTCCTTATCGGTGTAAGGGCGCCACGCTGGGACGAAGGAATGACCCCGTGACAAGTGGTATCAGAGCCAAGTCGGACCGAGACAAGAATCGCTCAAGTCGCTCTCCCAAAAGTTCTTATAAGTGTTGGCTAAACAAAGGTGGCGGGAGTGAGTTCCCGGGATATTGAAGAGTCAATACGATGTTGTGTGGAGTTCACAATGTCGCATTCGATGGAAGCCAGAAGGGGTAATAGACTATGGAGTTTGGTCGCTGCACGCTGGGACTAAAAGAAGTCGAATGTCCCTTTAGCCATCAAGCCGGAGTAAAGCCAAATCATTCGAGGGAAGTCGTTCGTCGAGACGGATGACCATGCACGAGGACGTGCATGAATTGGTGGTGGGAGAATGTCACGAGCCAAAATTCTGTGGGTCAGGTTCTGCTTGGAAGCGTTGCTTAATGCGTGGGTTCCTGGTTAATCCTGTTGGTCTTGTTGGAGTACCCCAACGTTAAGGGTGTAGTACGTGCCACTAGTAGAGACTCGATATGGCACCACACTGGTCGGGAGTTGGGGCCGCTCCCCTGATGAGTCCAAGGCAGGACGAAACCAGTGAACCTCTATTATACGCGGGACGGATGGCTGGTCCTTATCGGTGTAAGGGCGCCACGCGAGGACGAAGGAATGACCCCGTGACAAATGTCACGAGCCAAAATTCTGTGGGTCGGGTTCTGCTTGGAAGCGTTGCTTAATGCGTGGGTTCCTGGTTAATCTTGTTGGTCTTGTTGGAGTACCCCAACGTTAAGGGTGTAGTACGTGCCACGAGTAGAGACTCGATATGGCACCACACTGGTCGGGATTTGGGGCCGCTCCCCTGATGAGTCCAAGGCAGGACGAAACCAGTGAATCTCTATTATACGCGGGACGGATGGCTGGTCCTTATCGGTGTAAGGGCGCCACGCGGGGACGAAGGAATGACCCCGTGACAAGACAATGTCACGAGCCAAAATTCTGTGGGTCGGGTTCTGCTTGGAAGCGTTGCTTAATGCGTGGGTTCCTGGTTAATCCTGTTGGTCTTGTTGGAGTACCCCAACGTTAAGGGTGTAGTACGTGCCACGAGTAGAGACTCGATATGGCACCACACTGGTCGGGAGTTGGGGCCGCTCCCCTGATGAGTCCAAGGCAGGACGAAACCAGTGAACCTCTATTATACGCAGGACGGATGGCTGGTCCTTATCGGTGTAAGGGCGCCACGCGGGGACGAAGGAATGACCCCGTGACAAGTGGTATCAGAGCCAAGTCGGACCGAGGCGGACCGAGACAAGAATCGCTCAAGTCGCTCTCCCAAAAGTTCTTATAAGTGTTGGCTAAACAAAGGTGGCGGGAGTGAGTTCCCGGGATATTGAAGAGTCAATACGATGCTGTGTGGAGTTCACAATGTCGCATTCGATGGAAGCCAAAAGGGGTAATGGACTATGGAGTTTGGTCGCTGCACGCTGGGACTAAAAGAAGTCGAATGTCCCTTTAGCCATAAAGCCGGAGTAAAGCCAAATCATTCGAGGGAAGTCGTTCGTCGAGACGGATGACCATGCACGAGGACGTGCATGAATTGGTGGTGGGAGAATGTCACGAGCCAAAATTCTGTGGGTCGGGTTCTGCTTGGAAGCGTTGCTTAATGCGTGGGTTCCTGGTTAATCCTGTTGGTCTTGTTGGAGTACCCCAACGTTAAGGGTGTAGTACGTGCCACGAGTAGAGACTCGATATGGCACCACACTGGTCGGGAGTTGGGGCCGCTCCCCTGATGAGTCCAAGGCAGGACGAAACCAGTGAACCTCTATTATACGCGGGACGGATGGCTGGTCCTTATCGGTGTAAGGACGCCACGCGGGGACGAAGGAATGAACCCGTGACAAATGTCACGAGCCAAAATTCTGTGGGTCGGGTTCTGCTTGGAAGCGTTGCTTAATGCGTGGGTTCCTGGTTAATCCTGTTGGTCTTGTTGGAGTACCCCAACGTTAAGGGTGTAGTACGTGCCACGAGTAGAGACTCGATATGGCACCACACTGGTCGGGAGTTGGGGCCGCTCCCCTGATGAGTCCAAGGCAGGACGAAACCAGTGAACCTCTATTATACGCGGGACGGATGGCTGGTCCTTATCGGTGTAAGGGCGCCACGCGGGGACGAAGGAATGACCCCGTGACAAGTGGTATCAGAGCCAAGTCGGACCGAGGCGGACCGAGACAAGAATCGCTCAAATCGCTCTCCCAAAACTTCTTATAAGTGTTGGCTAAACAAAGGTGGCGGGAGTGAGTTCCCGGGATATTGAAGAGTCAATACGATGTTGTGTGGAGTTCACAATGTCGCATTCGATGGAAGCCAGAAGGGGTAATGGACTATGGAGTTTGGTCGCTGCACGCTGGGACTAAAAGAAGTCGAATGTCCCTTTAGCCATAAAGCCGGAGTAAAGCCAAATCATTCGAGGGAAGTCGTTCATCGAGACGGATGACCATGCACGAGGACGTGTATGAATTGGTGGTGGGAGAATGTCACGAGCCAAAATTCTGTGGGTCGGGTTCTGCTTGGAAACGTTGCTTAATGCGTGGGTTCTTGGTTAATCATGTTGGTCTTGTTGGAGTACCCCAACGTTAAGGGTGTAGTACGTGCCACGAGTAGAGACTCGATATGGCACCACACTGGTCGGGAGTTGGGGCCGCTCCCCTGATGAGTCCAAGGCAGGACGAAACAAGTGAACCTCTATTATACGTGGGACGGATGGCTGATCCTTATCGGTGTAAGGGCGCCACGCAGGGACGAAGGAATGACCCCGTGACAAGACAATGTCACGAGCCAAAATTATGTGGGTCGGGTTCTGCTTGGAAGCGTTGCTTAATGCGTGGGTTCCTGGTTAATCCTGTTGGTCTTGTTGGAGTACCCCCAACGTTAAGGGTGTAGTACGTGCCACGAGTAGAGACTCGATATGGCACCACACTGGTCGGGAGTTGGGGCCGCTCCCCTGATGAGTCCAAGGCAGGACGAAACCAGTGAACCTCTATTATATGCGGGACGGATGGCTGGTCCTTATCGGTGTAAGGGCGCCACGCGGGGACGAAGGAATGACCCCGTGACAAGTGGTATCAGAGCCAAGTCGGACCGAGGCGGACCGAGACAAGAATCGCTCAAATCGCTCTCCCAAAAGTTCTTATAAGTGTTGGCTAAACAAAGGTGGCGGGAGTGAGTTCCCGGGATATTGAAGAGTCAATACGATGTTGTGTGGAGTTCACAATGTCGAATTCGATGGAAGCCAGAAGGGGTAATGGACTATGGAGTTTGGTCGCTGCACGCTGGGACTAAAAGAAGTCGAATGTCCCTTTAGCCATAAAGCCGGAGTAAAGCCAAATCATTCGAGGGAAGTCGTTCGTCGAGACGGATGACCATGCACGAGGACGTGTATGAATTGGTGGTGGGAGAATGTCACGAGCCAAAATTCTGTTGGTCGGATTCTGCTTGGAAGCGTTGCTTAATGCGTGGGTTCCTGGTTAATCATGTTGGTCTTGTTGGAGTACCCCAACGTTAAGGGTGTAGTACGTGCCACGAGTAGAGACTCGATATGGCACCACACTGGTCGGGAGTTGGGGCCGCTCCCCTGATGAGTCCAAGGCAGGACGAAACCAGTGAACCTCTATTATACGTGGGACGGATGGCTGATCCTTATCGGTGTAAGGGCGCCACGCGGGGACGAAGGAATGACCCCGTGACAAGACAATGTCACGAGCCAAAATTCTGTGGGTCGGGTTCTGCTTGGAAGCGTTGCTTAATGCGTGGGTTCCTGGTTAATCCTGTTGGTCTTGTTGGAGTACCCCAACGTTAAGGGTGTAGTACGTGCCACGAGTAGAGACTCGATATGGAACCACACTGGTCGGGAGTTGGGGCCGCTCCCCTGATGAGTCCAAGGCAGGACGAAACCAGTGAACCTCTATTATACGCGGGACGGATGGCTGGTCCTTATCGGTGTAAGGGCGCCACGCAGGGACGAAGGAATGACCCCGTGACAAGTGGTATCAGAGCCAAGTCGGACCGAGGCGGACCGAGACAAGAATCGCTCAAGTCGCTCTCCCAAAAGTTCTTATAAGTGTTGGCTAAACAAAGGTGGCGGGAGTGAGTTCTCGGGATATTGAAGAGTCAATACGATGTTGTGTGGAGTTCACAATGTCGCATTCGATGGAAGCCAAAAGAGGTAATGGACTATGGAGTTTGGTCGCTGCACGCTGGGACTAAAAGAAGTCGAATGTCCCTTTAGCCATAAAGCCGGAGTAAAGCCAAATCATTCGAGGGAATTCGTTCGTCGAGACGGATGACCATGCACGAGGACGTGTATGAATTGGTGGTGGGAGAATGTCACGAGCCAAAATTCTGTGGGTCGGGTTCTGCTTGGAAGCGTTGCTTAATGCGTGGGTTCCTGGTTAATCATGTTGGTCTTGTTGGAGTACCCCAACGTTAAGGGTGTAGTACGTGCCACGAGTAGAGACTCGATATGGCACCACACTGGTCGGGAGTTGGGGCCGCTCCCCTGATGAGTCCAAGGCAGGACGAAACCAGTGAACCTCTATTATACGCGGGACGGATGGCTGATCCTTATCGGTGAAAGGGCGCCACGCGGGGACGAAGAAATGACCCCGTGACAAGTGGTATCAGAGCCAAGTCGGACCGAGGCGGACCGAGAAAAGAATCGCTCAAATCGCTCTCCCAAAAGTTCTTATAAGTGTTCGCTAAACAAAGGTGGCGGGAGTGAGTTCCTGGGATATTGAAGAGTCAATACGATGTTGTGTGGAGTTCTCAATGTCGCATTCGATGGAAGCCAGAAGGGGTAATGGACTATGGAGTTTGGTCGCTGCACGCTGGGACTAAAAGAAGTCGAATGTCCCTTTAGCCATAAAGCCGGAGTAAAGCCAAATTATTCGAGGGAAGTTGTTCGTCGAGACGGATGACCATGCACGAGGACGTGTATGAATTGGTGGTGGGAGAATGTCACGAGCCAAAATTCTGTGGGTCGGGTTCTGCTTGGAAGCGTTGCTTAATGCGTGGGTTCCTGGTTAATCATGTTGGTCTTGTTGGAGTACCCCAACGTTAAGGGTGTAGTACGTGCCACGAGTAGAGACTCGATATGGCACCACACTGGTCGGGAGTTGGGGCCGCTCCCCTGATGAGTCCAAGGCAGGACGAAACCAGTGAACCTCTATTATACGTGGGACGGATGGCTGATCCTTATCGGTGTAAGGGCGCCACGCAGGGACGAAGGAATGACCCCGTGACAAGACAATGTCACGAGCCAAAATTCTGTGGGTCGGGTTCTGCTTGGAAGCGTTGCTTAATGCGTGGGTTCCTGGTTAATCCTGTTGGTCTTGTTGGAGTACCCCAACGTTAAGGGTGTAGTACGTGCCACGAGTAGAGACTCGATATGGCACCACACTGGTCGGGAGTTGGGGCCGCTCCCCTGATGAGTCCAAGGCAGGACGAAACCAGTGAACCTCTATTATATGCGGGACGGATGGCTGGTCCTTATCGGTGTAAGGGCGCCATGCGGGGACGAAGGAATGACCCCGTGACAAGTGGTATCAGAGCCAAGTCGGACCGAGGCGGACCGAGACAAGAATCGCTCAAATCGCTCTCCCAAAAGTTCTTATAAGTGTTGGCTAAACAAAGGTGGCGGGAGTGAGTTCCCGGGATATTGAAGAGTCAATACGATGTTGTGTGGAGTTCACAATGTCGCATTCGATGGAAGCCAGAAGGGGTAATGGACTATGGAGTTTGGTCGCTGCACGCTGGGACTAAAAGAAGTCGAATGTCCCTTTAGCCATAAAGCCGGAGTAAAGCCAAATCATTCGAGGGAAGTCGTTCGTCGAGACGGATGACCATGCACGAGGACGTGTAATTGGTGGTGGGAGAATGTCACGAGCCAAAATTCTGTGGGTCGGGTTCTGCTTGGAAGCGTTGCTTAATGCGTGGGTTCCTGGTTAATCATGTTGGTCTTGTTGGAGTACCCCAACGTTAAGGGTGTAGTACGTGCCACGAGTAGAGACTCGATATGGCACCACACTGGTCGGGAGTTGGGGCCGCCCCCCTGATGAGTCCAAGGCAGGACGAAACCAGTGAACCTCTATTATACGTGGGACGGATGGCTGATCCTTATCGGTGTAAGGGCGCCACGCGGGGACGAAGGAATGACCCCGTGACAAGACAATGTCACAAGCCAAAATTCTGTGGGTCGGGTTCTGCTTGGAAGCGTTGCTTAATGCGTGGGTTCCTGGTTAATCCTGTTTGTCTTGTTGGAGTACCCCCAACGTTAAGGGTGTAGTACGTGCCACGAGTAAAGACTCGATATGGCACCACACTGGTCGGGAGTTGGGGCCGCTCCCCTGATGAGTCCAAGGCAGGACGAAACCAGTGAACCTCTATTATACGCGGGACGGATGGCTGGTCCTTATCGGTGTAAAGGCGCCACGCGGGGACGAAGGAATGACCCCGTGACAAGTGGTATCAGATCCAAGTCGGACCGAGGCGGACCGAGACAAGAATCACTCAAGTCGCTCTCCCAAAAGTTCTTATAAGTGTTGGCTAAACAAAGGTGGCGGGAGTGAGTTCCCGGGATATTGAAGAGTCAATACGATGTTGTGTGGAGTTCACAATGTCGCATTCGATGGAAGCCAAAAGAGGTAATGGACTATGGAGTTTGGTCGCTGCACGCTGGGACTAAAAGAAGTCGAATGTCCCTTTAGCCATAAAGCCGGAGTAAAGCCAAATCATTCGAGGGAAGTCGTTCGTCGAGACGGATGACCATGCACTAGGACGTGTATGAATTGGTGGTGGGAGAATGTCACGAGCCAAAATTCTGTGGGTCAGGTTCTGCTTGGAAGCGTTGCTTAATGCGTGGGTTCCTGGTTAATCCTGTTGGTCTTGTTGGAGTACCCCAACGTTAAGGGTGTAGTACGTGCCACGAGTAGAGACTCGATATGGCACCACACTGGTCGGGAGTTGGGGCCGCTCCCCTGATGAGTCCAAGGCAGGACGAAACCAGTGAACCTCTATTATACGCGGGACGGATGGCTGGTCCTTATCGGTGTAAGGGCGCTACGCCGGGACGAAGGAATGACCCCGTGACAAGTGGTATCAGAGCCAAGTCGGACCGAGGCGGACCGAGACAAGAATCGCTCAAGTCGCTCTCCCAAAAGTTCTTATAAGTTTTGGCTAAAAAAAGGTGGCGGGAGTGAGTTCCCGGGATATTGAAGAGTCAATACGATGTTGTGTGGAGTTCACAATGTCGCATTCGATGGAAGCCAGAAGGGGTAATGGACTATGGAGTTTGGTCGCTGCACGCTGGGACTAAAAGAAGTCGAATGTCCCTTTAGCCATATAGCCGGAGTAAAGCCAAATCATTCGAGGGAAGTCGTTCGTCGAGACGGATGACCATGCACGAGGACGTGCATGAATTGGTGGTGGGAGAATGTCACGAGCCAAAATTCTGTGGGTCGGGTTCTGCTTGGAAGCGTTGCTTAATGCGTGGGTTCCTGGTTAATCCTGTTGGTCTTGTTGGAGTACCCCAACGTTAAGGGTGTAGTACGTGCCACGAGTAGAGACTCGATATGGCACCACACTGGTCGGGAGTTGGGGCCGCTCCCCTGATGAGTCCAAGGCAGGACGAAACCAGTGAACCTCTATTATACGCTGGACGGATGGCTGGTCCTTATCGGTGAAAGGGCGCCACGCGGGGACGAAGGAATGACCCCGTGACAAATGTCACGAGCCAAAATTCTGTGGGTCGGGTTCTGCTTGGAAGCGTTGCTTAATGCGTGGGTTCCTGGTTAATCCTGTTTGTCTTGTTGGAGTACCCCAACGTTAAGGGTGTAGTACGTGCCACGAGTAGAGACTCGATATGGCACCACACTGGTCGGGAGTTGGGGCCGCTCCCCTGATGAGCCCAAGGCAGGACGAAACCAGTGAACCTCTATTATACGCGGGACGGATGGCTGGTCCTTATCGGTGTAAGGGCGCCACGCGGGGACGAAGGAATGACCCCGTGACAAGTGGTATCAGAGCCAAGTCAGACCGAGGCGGACCGAGACAAGAATCGCTCAAGTCGCTCTCCCAAAAGTTCTTATAAGTGTTGGCTAAACAAAGGTGGCGGGAGTGAGTTCCCGGGATATTGAAGAGTCAATACGATGTTGTGTGGAGTTCACAATGTCGCATTCGATGGAAGCCAGAAAGGGTAATGGACTATGGAGTTTGGTCGCTGCACGCTGGGACTAAAAGAAGTCGAATGTCCCTTTAGCCATAAAGTCGGAGTAAAGCCAAATCATTCGAGGGAAGTCGTTCGTCGAGACGGATGACCATGCACGAGGACGTGCATGAATTGGTGGTGAGAGAATGTCACGAGCCAAAATTATGTGGGTCGGGTTCTGCTTGGAAGCGTTGCTTAATGCGTGGGTTCTTGGTTAATCCTGTTGGTCTTGTTGGAGTACCCCAACGTTAAGGGTGTAGTACGTGCCACGAGTAGAGACTCGATATGGCACCACACTGGTCGGGAGTTGGGGCCGCTCCCCTGATGAGTCCAAGGCAGGACGAAACCAGTGAACCTCTATTATACGCGGGACGGATGGCTGGTCCTTATCGGTGTAAGGGCGCCACGCGGGGACGAAGGAATGACCCCGTGACAAATGTCACGAGCCAAAATTCTGTGGGTCGGGTTCTGCTTGGATGCGTTGCTTAATGCGTGGGTTCCTGGTTAATCCTGTTGGTCTTGTTGGAGTACCCCAACATTAAGGGTGTAGTACGTGCCACGAGTAGAGACTCGATATGGCACTACACTGGTCGGGAGTTGGGGCCGCTCCCCTGATGAGTCCAAGGCAGGACGAAACCAGTGAACCTCTATTATACGCGGGACGGATGGCTGGTCCTTATCGGTGTAAGGGCGCCACGCCGGGACGAAGGAATGACCCCGTGACAAGTGGTATCAGAGCCAAGTCGGACCGAGGCGGACCGAGACAAGAATCGCTCAAGTCGCTCTCCCAAAAGTTCTTATAAGTTTTGGCTAAAAAAAGGTGGCGGGAGTGAGTTCCCGGGATATTGAAGAGTCAATACGATGTTGTGTGGAGTTCACAATGTCGCATTCGATGGAAGCCAGAAGGGGTAATGGACTATGGAGTTTGGTCGCTGCACGCTGGGACTAAAAGAAGTCGAATGTCCCTTTAGCCATATAGCCGGAGTAAAGCCACATCATTCGAGGGAAGTCGTTCGTCGAGACGGATGACCATGCACGAGGACGTGCATGAATTGGTGGTGGGAGAATGTCACGAGCCAAAATTCTGTGGGTCGGGTTCTGCTTGGAAGCGTTGCTTAATGCGTGGGTTCCTGGTTAATCCTGTTGGTCTTGTTGGAGTACCCCAACGTTAAGGGTGTAGTACGTGCCACGAGTAGAGACTCGATATGGCACCACACTGGTCGGGAGTTGGGGCCGCTCCCCTGATGAGTCCAAGGCAGGACGAAACCAGTGAACCTCTATTATACGCTGGACGGATGGCTGGTCCTTATCGGTGAAAGGGCGCCACGCGGGGACGAAGGAATGACCCCGTGACAAATGTCACGAGCCAAAATTCTGTGGGTCGGGTTCTGCTTGGAAGCGTTGCTTAATGCGTGGGTTCCTGGTTAATCCTGTTGGTCTTGTTGGAGTACCCCAACGTTAAGGGTGTAGTACGTGCCACGAGTAGAGACTCGATATGGCACCACACTGGTCGGGAGTTGGGGCCGCTCCCCTGATGAGTCCAAGGCAGGACGAAACCAGTGAACCTCTATTATACGCAGGACGGATGGCTGGTCCTTCTCGTTGTAAGGGCGCCACGCGGGGACGAAGGAATGACCCCGTGACAAGTGGTATCAGAGCCAAGTCGGACCGAGGCGGACCGAGACAAGAATCGCTCAAGTCGCTCTCCCAAAAGTTCTTATAAGTGTTGGCTAAATGAAGGTGGCGGGAGTGAGTTCCCGGGATATTGAAGAGTCTATACGATGTTGTGTGGAGTTCACAATGTCGCATTCGATGGAAGCCAAAAGGGGTAATGGACTATGGAGTTTGGTCGCTGCACGCCGGGACTAAAAGAAGTAGAATGTCCCTTTAGCCATAAAGCCGGAGTAAAGCCAAATCATTCGAGGGATGTCGTTCGTCGAGGCGGATGAACATGCACGAGGACGTGTATGAATTGGTGGTGAGAGAATGTCACGAGCCAAAATTCTGTGGGTCGGGTTCTGCTTGGAAGCGTTGTTTAATGCGTGGGTTCCTGGTTAATCATGTTGGTCTTGTTGGAGTACCCCAACGTTAAGGGTGTAGTACGTGCCACGAGTAGAGACTCGATATGGCACCACACTGGTCGGGAGTTGGGGCCGCTCCCCTGATGAGTCCAAGGCAGAACGAAACCAGTGAACCTCTATTATACGTGGGACGGATGGCTGATCCTTATCGGTGTAAGGGCGCCACGCGGGGACGAAGGAATAACCCCGTGACAAGACAATGTCTCGAGCCAAAATTTTGTGGGTCGGGTTCTGCTTGGAAGCGTTGCTTAATGCGTGGGTTCCTGGTTAATCCTGTTGGTCTTGTTGGAGTACCCCAACGTTAAGGGTGTAGTACGTGCCACGAGTAGAGACTCGATATGGCACCACACTGGTCGGGAGTTGGGGCCGCTCCCCTGATGAGTCCAAGGCAGGACGAAACCAGTGAACCTCTATTATACGCGGGATGGATGGCTGGTACTTATCGGTGTAAGGGCGCCACGCGGGGACGAAGGAATGACCCCGTGACAAGTGGTATCAGAGCCAAGTCGGACCGAGGCGGACCGAGACAAGAATCGCTCAAGTCGCTCTCCCAAAAGTTCTTATAAGTGTTGGCTAAACAAAGGTGGCGGGAGTGAGTTCCCGGGATATTGAAGAGTCAATACGATGTTGTGTGGAGTTCAAAATGTCGCATTCGATGGAAGCCAGAAGGGGTAATGGACTATGGAGTTTGGTAGCTACACGCTGGGACTAAAAGAAGTCGAATGTCCCTGTAGCCATAAAGCCGGAGTAAAGCCAAATCATTCGAGGGAAGTCGTTCGTCGAGACGGATGACCATGCACGAGGACGTGCATGAATTGGTGGTGGGAGAATGTCACGAGCCAAAATTCGGTGGGTCGGGTTCTGCTTGGAAGCGTTGCTTAATGCGTGGGTTCCTGGTTAATCCTGTTGGTCTTGTTGGAGTACCCCAACGTTAAGGGTGTAGTACGTTCCACGAGTAGAGACTCGATATGGCACCACACTGGTCGGGAGTTGGGGCCGCTCCCCTGATGAGTCCAAGGCAGGACGAAACCAGTGAACCTCTATTATACACGGGACGGATGGCTGGTCCTTATCGGTGTAAGGGCGCCACGCGGGGACGAAGGAATGACCCCGTGACAAATGTCACTAGCCAAAATTCTGTGGGTCGGGTTCTGCTTGGAAGCGTTGCTTAATGCGTGGGTTCCTGGTTAATCCTGTTGGTCTTGTTGGAGTACCCCAACGTTAAGGGTGTAGTACATGCCACGAGTAGAGACTCGATATGGCACTACACTGGTCGGGAGTTGGGGCCGCTCCCCTGATGAGTCCAAGGCAGGACGAAACCAGTGAACCTCTATTATACGCAGGACGGATGGCTGGTCCTTATCGGTGTAAGGGCGCCACGCGGGGACGAAGGAATGACCCCGTGACAAGTGGTATCAGAGCCAAGTCGGACCGAGGTGGACCGAGACAAGAATCGCTCAACTCGCTCTCCCAAAATTTCTTATAAGTGTTGGCTAAACAAAGGTGGCGGGAGTGAGTTTCCGGGATATTGAAGAGTCAATACGATGTTGTGTGGAGTTCACAATGTCGCATTCGATGAAAGCCAAAAGGGGTAATGGACTATGGAGTTTGGTCGCTGCACGCTGGGACTAAAAGAAGTCGAATGTCCCTTTAGCCATAAAGCCGGAGTAAAGCCAAATCATTCGAGGGAAGTCGTTCGTCGAGACGGATGACCATGCACGAGGACGTGTATGAATTGGTGGTGGGAGAATGTCACGAGCCAAAATTCTGTGGCTCGGGTTCTGCTTGGAAGCGTTGCTTAATGCGTGGGTTCCTGGTTAATCCTGTTGGTCTTGTTGGAGTACCCCAACGTTAAGGGTGTAGTACGTGCCACGAGTAGAGACTCGATATGGCACCACACTGGTCGGGAGTTGGGGCCGCTCCCCTGATGAGTCCAAGGCAGGACGAAACCAGTGAACCTCTATTATACGCTGGACGGATGGCTGGTCCTTATCGGTGAAAGGGCGCCACGCAGGGACGAAGGAATGACCCCGTGACAAATGTCACGAGCCAAAATTCTGTGGGTCGGGTTCTGCTTGGAAGCGTTGCTTAATGCGTGGGTTCCTGGTTAATCCTGTTTGTCTTGTTGGAGTACCCCAACGTTAAGGGTGTAGTACGTGCCACGAGTAGAGACTCGATATGGCACCATACTGGTCGGGAGTTGGGGCCGCTCCCCTGATGAGTCCAAGGCAGGACGAAACCAGTGAACCTCTATTATACGCGGGACGGATGGCTGGTCCTTATCGGTGTAAGGGCGCCACGCGGGGACGAAGGAATGACCCCGTGACAAGTGGTATCAGAGCCAAGTCAGACCGAGGCGGACCGAGACAAGAATCGCTCAAGTCGCTCTCCCAAAAGTTCTTATAAGTGTTGGCTAAACAAAGGTGGCGGGAGTGAGTTCCCGGGATATTGAAGAGTCAATACGATGTTGTGTGGAGTTCACAATGTCGCATTCGAGGGAAGCCAGAAAGGGTAATGGACTATGGAGTTTGGTCGCTGCACGCTGGGACTAAAAGAAGTCGAATGTCCCTTTAGCCATAAAGTCGGAGTAAAGCCAAATCATTCGAGGGAAGTCGTTCGTCGAGACGGATGACCATGCACGAGGACGTGCATGAATTGGTGGTGAGAGAATGTCACGAGCCAAAATTATGTGGGTCGGGTTCTGCTTGGAAGCGTTGCTTAATGCGTGGGTTCCTGGTTAATCCTGTTGGTCTTGTTGGAGTACCCCAACGTTAAGGGTGTAGTACGTGCCACGAGTAGAGACTCGATATGGCACCACACTGGTCGGGAGTTGGGGCCGCTCCCCTGATGAGTCCAAGGCAGGACGAAACCAGTGAACCTCTATTATACGCGGGACGGATGGCTGGTCCTTATCGGTGTAAGGGCGCCACGCGGGGACGAAGGAATGTCCCCGTGACAAATGTCACGAGCCAAAATTCTGTGGGTCGGGTTCTGCTTGGATGCGTTGCTTAATGCGTGGGTTCCTGGTTAATCCTGTTGGTCTTGTTGGAGTACCCCAACATTAAGGGTGTAGTACGTGCCACGAGTAGAGACTCGATATGGCACTACACTGGTCGGGAGTTGGGGCCGCTCCCCTGATGAGTCCAAGGCAGGACGAAACCAGTGAACCTCTATTATACGCGGGACGGATGGCTGGTCCTTATCGGTGTAAGGGCGCCACGCCGGGACGAAGGAATGACCCCGTGACAAGTGGTATCAGAGCCAAGTCGGACCGAGGCGGACCGAGACAAGAATCGCTCAAGTCGCTCTCCCAAAAGTTCTTATAAGTTTTGGCTAAAAAAAGGTGGCGGGAGTGAGTTCCCGGGATATTGAAGAGTCAATACGATGTTGTGTGGAGTTCACAATGTCGCATTCGATGGAAGCCAGAAGGGGTAATGGACTATGGAGTTTGGTCGCTGCACGCTGGGACTAAAAGAAGTCGAATGTCCCTTTAGCCATATAGCCGGAGTAAAGCCACATCATTCGAGGGAAGTCGTTCGTCGAGACGGATGACCATGCACGAGGACGTGCATGAATTGGTGGTGGGAGAATGTCACGAGCCAAAATTCTGTGGGTCGGGTTCTGCTTGGAAGCGTTGCTTAATGCGTGGGTTCCTGGTTAATCCTGTTGGTCTTGTTGGAGTACCCCAACGTTAAGGGTGTAGTACGTGCCACGAGTAGAGACTCGATATGGCACCACACTGGTCGGGAGTTGGGGCCGCTCCCCTGATGAGTCCAAGGCAGGACGAAACCAGTGAACCTCTATTATACGCTGGACGGATGGCTGGTCCTTATCGGTGAAAGGGCGCCACGCGGGGACGAAGGAATGACCCCGTGACAAATGTCACGAGCCAAAATTCTGTGGGTCGGGTTCTGCTTGGAAGCGTTGCTTAATGCGTGGGTTCCTGGTTAATCCTGTTGGTCTTGTTGGAGTACCCCAACGTTAAGGGTGTAGTACGTGCCACGAGTAGAGACTCGATATGGCACCACACTGGTCGGGAGTTGGGGCCGCTCCCCTGATGAGTCCAAGGCAGGACGAAACCAGTGAACCTCTATTATACGCAGGACGGATGGCTGGTCCTTCTCGTTGTAAGGGCGCCACGCGGGGACGAAGGAATGACCCCGTGACAAGTGGTATCAGAGCCAAGTCGGACCGAGGCGGACCGAGACAAGAATCGCTCAAGTCGCTCTCCCAAAAGTTCTTATAAGTGTTGGCTAAACGAAGGTGGCGGGAGTGAGTTCCCGGGATATTGAAGAGTCTATACGATGTTGTGTGGAGTTTACAATGTCGCATTCGATGGAAGCCAAAAGGGGTAATGGACTATGGAGTTTGGTCGCTGCACGCCGGGACTAAAAGAAGTAGAATGTCCCTTTAGCCATAAAGCCGGAGTAAAGCCAAATCATTCGAGGGATGTCGTTCGTCGAGACGGATGAACATGCACGAGGACGTGTATGAATTGGTGGTGAGAGAATGTCACGAGCCAAAATTCTGTGGGTCGGGTTCTGCTTGGAAGCGTTGTTTAATGCGTGGGTTCCTGGTTAATCATGTTGGTCTTGTTGGAGTACCCCAACGTTAAGGGTGTAGTACGTGCCACGAGTAGAGACTCGATATGGCACCACACTGGTCGGGAGTTGGGGCCGCTCCCCTGATGAGTCCAAGGCAGAACGAAACCAGTGAACCTCTATTATACGTGGGACGGATGGCTGATCCTTATCGGTGTAAGGGCGCCACGCGGGGACGAAGGAATAACCCCGTGACAAGACAATGTCTCGAGCCAAAATTTTGTGGGTCGGGTTCTGCTTGGAAGCGTTGCTTAATGCGTGGGTTCCTGGTTAATCCTGTTGGTCTTGTTGGAGTACCCCAACGTTAAGGGTGTAGTACGTGCCACGAGTAGAGACTCGATATGGCACCACACTGGTCGGGAGTTGGGGCCGCTCCCCTGATGAGTCCAAGGCAGGACGAAACCAGTGAACCTCTATTATACGCGGGACGGATGGCTGGTACTTATCGGTGTAAGGGCGCCACGCGGGGACGAAGGAATGACCCCGTGACAAGTGGTATCAGAGCCAAGTCGGACCGAGGCGGACCGAGACAAGAATCGCTCAAGTCGCTCTCCCAAAAGTTCTTATAAGTGTTGGCTAAACAAAGGTGGCGGGAGTGAGTTCCCGGGATATTGAAGAGTCAATACGATGTTGTGTGGAGTTCAAAATGTCGCATTCGATGGAAGCCAGAAGGGGTAATGGACTATGGAGTTTGGTAGCTACACGCTGGGACTAAAAGAAGTCGAATGTCCCTGTAGCCATAAAGCCGGAGTAAAGCCAAATCATTCGAGGGAAGTCGTTCGTCGAGACGGATGACCATGCACGAGGACGTGCATGAATTGGTGGTGGGAGAATGTCACGAGCCAAAATTCGGTGGGTCGGGTTCTGCTTGGAAGCGTTGCTTAATGCGTGGGTTCCTGGTTAATCCTGTTGGTCTTGTTGGAGTACCCCAACGTTAAGGGTGTAGTACGTTCCACGAGTAGAGACTCGATATGGCACCACACTGGTCGGGAGTTGGGGCCGCTCCCCTGATGAGTCCAAGGCAGGACGAAACCAGTGAACCTCTATTATACACGGGACGGATGGCTGGTCCTTATCGGTGTAAGGGCGCCACGCGGGGACGAAGGAATGACCCCGTGACAAATGTCACTAGCCAAAATTCTGTGGGTCGGGTTCTGCTTGGAAGCGTTGCTTAATGCGTGGGTTCCTGGTTAATCCTGTTGGTCTTGTTGGAGTACCCCAACGTTAAGGGTGTAGTACATGCCACGAGTAGAGACTCGATATGGCACTACACTGGTCGGGAGTTGGGGCCGCTCCCCTGATGAGTCCAAGGCAGGACGAAACCAGTGAACCTCTATTATACGCAGAACGGATGGCTGGTCCTTATCGGTGTAAGGGCGCCACGCGGGGACGAAGGAATGACCCCGTGACAAGTGGTATCAGAGCCAAGTCGGACCGAGGCGGACCGAGACAAGAATCGCTCAACTCGCTCTCCCAAAATTTCTTATAAGTGTTGGCTAAACAAAGGTGGCGGGAGTGAGTTTCCGGGATATTGAAGAGTCAATACGATGTTGTGTGGAGTTCACAATGTCGCATTCGATGAAAGCCAAAAGGGGTAATGGACTATGGAGTTTGGTCGCTGCACGCTGGGACTAAAAGAAGTCGAATGTCCCTTTAGCCATAAAGCCGGAGTAAAGCCAAATCATTCGAGGGAAGTCGTTCGTCGAGACGGATGACCATGCACGAGGACGTGTATGAATTGGTGGTGGGAGAATGTCACGAGCCAAAATTCTGTGGCTCGGGTTCTGCTTGGAAGCGTTGCTTAATGCGTGGGTTCCTGGTTAATCATGTTGGTCTTGTTGGAGTACCCCAACGTTAAGGGTGTAGTACGTGCCACGAGTAGAGACTCGATATGGCACCACACTGGTCGGGAGTTGGGGCCGCTCCCCTGATGAGTCCAAGGCAGGACGAAACCAGTGAACCTCTATTATACGTGGGACGGATGGTTGATCCTTATCGGTGTAAGGGCGCCACGCGGGGACGAAGGAATGACCCCGTGACAAGACAATGTCACGAGCCAAAATTCTGTGGGTCGGGTTCTGCTTGGAAGCGTTGTTTAATGCGTGGGTTCCTGGTTAATCCTGTTGGTCTTGTTGGAGTACCCCAACGTTAAGGGTGTAGTACGTGCCACGTGTAGAGACTCGATATGGCACCACACTGGTCGGGAGTTGGGGCCGCTCCCCTGATGAGTCCAAGGCAGGACGAAACCAGTGAACCTCTATTATACGCGGGACGGATGGCTGGTCCTTATCGGTGTAAGGGCGCCACGCGGGGACGAAGGAATGACCCCGTGACAAGTGGTATCAGAGCCAAGTCGGACCGAGGCGGACCGAGACAAGAATCGCTCTCCCAAAAGTTCTTATAAGTGTTGGCTAAACAAAGGTGGCGGGAGTGAGTTCCCGGGATATTGAAGAGTCAATACGATGTTGTGTGGAGTTCACAATGTCGCATTCGATGGAAGCCAGAAGGGGTAATGGACTATGGAGTTTGGTCGCTGCACGCTGGGACTAAAAGAAGTCGAATGTCCCTTTAGCCATAAAGCCGGAGTAAAGCCAAATCATTCGAGGGAAGTCGTTCGTCGAGACGGATGACCATGCACGAGGACGTGCATGAATTAGTGGTGGGAGAATGTCACGAGCCAAAATTCTTTGGGTCGGGTTCTGCTTGGAAGCGTTGCTTAATGGTTGGAGTACCCCAACGTTAAGGGTGTAGTACGTGCCACGAGTAAAGACTCGATATGGCACCACACTGGTCGGGAGTTGGGGCCGCTCCCCTGATGAGTCCAAGGCAGGACGAAACCAGTGAACCTCTATTATACGCGGTACGGATGGCTGGTCCTTATCGGTGTAAGGGCGCCACGCGGGGACGAAGGAATGACCCCGTGACACCAGTCCATCCTTATCCAGGCATCTACACATTAACAGTAGTTAAGATATAAATCATTTCGACAATCTTGTTATATAAGAAGTCCAAATGATGGAAATGGAGAATAACCTGAGTAGTTTGTGTGTGCAACATAGCTGCAAAGTGATTGAGCTTACGGTGATAGAAAGCCTTCACTTTGGTAATGATTGAGACTGCATAAACAGAATTTGAACCTGAATTTGCAAATATGGTGATGAGAGCATGCTCCTTTAAGTTAAAGGGTCTAGGATTGAGTAAAAAGGATTGTTCAAAACGAAGGTTAGTATACTGAATACGCCTAAAAGATTGTTCAAAACGTAGGTTTTATAGAATTTGAAAGGCGTATTTGTTAGTACTTACCGAAAACGTAACAACTATTTTAATTATGTGAATTCATTGTTTAAACAGACCTCAATGAAGCCATTTGCGCCTTCACTCCGGCTTTGGAAAATATAGCTCACTTTCTTGGTGTTAGGACCTTTAGAGCACCATGGTCAAACGACTGCAACACAAAAGCAATTCAACATAAAATAACATATTGCGCATTTTTATCAAACAAACAAAAATATAATGTACAAAATAAAGTATACATCCGATAGCCTCTGTTGCAATCTTGAAACCCAAACCAATACTTTTTGTACACGCTATATTTTGAACCAAGTGGTTATTGTGTCATATAGATCAGGTGGAATAGAAGGCAATTAACATACAACATTTAAACTCATGAATTGGTAGATTGAATACATACATGCAATTGGAAATGGCAAGATCAAGAAGCTCCTCAATCTTTTCCAACATGTGATCAAGCTGAGAATAACACATTTCTCATTAAGTTAGCCACAATTCAATTCTTTATTATAATGTCAAAACATCATAATAATGTCAAGACATAGTAAGTCTTACCAAAGCTAATTCTCCATTGATTCTCTATAATGTACAGTATCATTGCAAAAATTTCAATAGCATGCTTCTCCATGTTTTCTTTAACCTTAGGGCCTTTGTTATCCAAAAGGGCATGCAAATCATCATTGACCTGAAAGATTAGGAATTCAAAAAAATAATGGTGATTATACCCAACTTATAAATAGATACAGGCTTTTGATGCAGATCCTGAATAAGATATATACAACTTATAAATAGATACAATATTTAACAAAGATATGTCATATACGATTAACTATGGTAGATTCTATTGATACTTACAGTTTCAAGGTTGAAATCTTATGACTGGCCATGTAGCAAGCACGTAATGGTGTTTATCATCTCGGTCTCTTTTGTTCAACTGCAACACAGACAATCACATCAGCACAATTAGCTTTGAATTAAACAAAACTTGAATAAGTGATCAGTCAAAT
Source organism: Chrysanthemum seticuspe (assembly GCA_019973895.1). Classification (NCBI taxonomy): domain Eukaryota; kingdom Viridiplantae; phylum Streptophyta; class Magnoliopsida; order Asterales; family Asteraceae; genus Chrysanthemum; species Chrysanthemum seticuspe. The sequence continues at coordinate 232,923,506 of BPTQ01000004.1, forward strand.
TAATCAGTGAACATCTTCATAAAAGGGTTCAGTGGTGACTATGGCAACTTAATTAGCTATCGTATCACTCAAAATGTTAGTATTTGATCACCTGGCAACTTCAATAACTACCTTATCAATCAAAATAAAAGGGTTCAGTGGTGATAAAGGGGCACGCTCATCAACAACAGAAAAATCCAAATTGATATAGGGTAGGCATCATCTATTAAGGATTTACCAATCAACTTAATCCAATATTAATCAAAATCGGTTCTATTTGACATACCCTCTCTAATAATTAGACAACATAATTAAAACTCAACTAAAACATAAAACTTTCATGTATTATCCAATATTTTATCAAACATTCCTACCTTATATCAATAAAATTCAAACATTTATAACTTTTCAAGATTGCTTTGTGATAAATAACATAAACACAAATAAGAGAACACACAAATAGATAATAAAATTCATCAAAAACAAATATAAACAACCCTAGATGAACTAATCTGGAAAAATTAAGAAAACTATAAACACAAAAAAACACCTTCAATGAATACGGTTGGATCTATTTCAAATATAAGTCGTGATATTTTCTGGTGTTGTTGGTTTGTAAAGAGGTAATTGTAGATGATCATAAAATAATTGATTGAAGGTGTGTGTTTTTTGGTTGTATTCAGTGTTATGGATTCATATTAGTTTTGAATTGAAACGAATTTTGGGGTAACGATTTTGAAGATATGAGTTTCTGAGATCCGGATTTGGGGGAAAAATTAATTGTGTGTATTAAATTTTAGAACTACTAGAAGGGTTTTGGGGGAGATAATTGGGGGAAGAGTTTTGGGGGGAAAACAGAGTTAATCGGACGGCTGTGGGAGTTTTGGGAAGTAAAATGCCACTGTGTCATTTTTTCAGAATTTTGAGGGGAGATGTGATTCAAACAAACCCTCCTTTATATAGAGTATGGATTTTTGTTCTAAAATCTCAAAACATTGTGTATTTGTTTGATTACTGATAAACTTTTAATATTGAGCTTAATACTAACAAATAAATTATTTTAATATTTTCATTTACTATAAGATACTATTATATATATATATATATATATATATATATATATATATATATATATATATATATATATATATATATATATATATATATATATATCAGTGTTGCAAAAATCGGCCGAATCGGCCGATTAATCGGTAATCGGTCATACACCTTGTAAAATTTTGAAAATCGGTCAAAAAATCGGCCAGGTAAAAAATCGGCCAAAAATCGGCCGAATCGGTCAAAAATCGGCCGAATCGGTTAAAAATCGGCCGAATTGGTCAAAAATCGGTCGAATCGGTCAACTTTAAAAAAATAATAATTTAACTTATGACGCACAATGGGGATCGTTTATTTCACTTATAACGCACAATGAGGCTCATAATCAGAATTGGAGCCTTTAATTGAGGTTTGGAAACATAGTAGGCTTGGAATCAGTTAAGATCTTTAGTTTGGTCTCCAGAAATACCCAAAACTTGCAGGAAATGCCAATCCGATTAATCCCGCCTTGACCAATTACTCGCTGTAGGGTGGTCGACCGCCCAACTACCGATTCATGATTTTTGCAACATTGATCTATATATATATATATATATATATATATATATATATATATATATATATATATATATATAGGGAAGCGTTCAAATGAGAAGGGCTATTTTGGTGAGAATGCGAGAAGAGATCCTGACCCTCCATCTAATCCCCTCCTTTTTTTAATCTAATGGCTAAAATAAATCATAATTTATACATCAAGTATACTTTTTTTACAAGGCCGGGTATAAAACATAAAAACACATAGAGCTCACTTTTTAAAAGTGTGAAAAACATAAATACTCTCTCTCTCTCTCTTCATCTACACCAGCTTCCACCACATCCACCGTCATAATCCTCACCGATCACCACCGTCCACCGACGTAATCATCACCTATCAGCACCGTCCACATCAGTCAGCGCCGATCACCACCATCCACCGACGTAATCATCTTCGATCACCACCTTCCACCTAATCATCGCCGATCACCGTCCACCGCCGTAATCAGCACCGATCACCACCATCCACCATCGATAATCATCATCATCATCATCATCATCATTATTATATAGAGGTATTGACTTGTCTGAAGTAAGCTTTTAATGATATGTATTTATTTTTGATTCAGTGATTATAGATAGATGTTTTCCTATAGTTTATGTGTTTGATTTTAGTTATTAGTTATGTTCATGAATAATTAGATGATTACGTAAACTTGAAGAAAATGAAAGATGAACATGCCTTTGCTGATGGGTTGTCAATGTACATTATGTGTTCGATGAAATGTTAGTTGTTTTCACATGTGAATATATAAGGTATCGAATACCTTCACATGTGAAGATATAAGGTATCGAATATACTCACATGTGAAAAGTTTAGTAAGTATCTGATTGGCTTTTCTAAAAAAAAAAAATCTTCACTGAAAATACAGGAATCTTTTTCTTCGCACGTGAAAATGTAGGAGATCTTTTTCTTCGCACGTGAAATTGTAGGAGATATTTTTTTTTCGCACATGAAAATATAGGAGATATATTTCTGCGCATGCAAAAAGTTTAGTAAGTATGATATTTTTCTTCGCGCGTGAAAAATGTCAAGAAATTGCAACAATCTCGAGCGCGTGAAAAAGCTTGCGACGGAGGGATGTATCTTTCAATTCTTTAACCGGTAATCTTCCTCAGAGCTTAGGCTCGCTGTCCAGTGTCACGGATATGTATGTACATCCTTTGCGCTTATATTTAGATTTTGCTTTAGTCCACCCCTTCACGCTTGTCTTGATGCAGGTATCTGCAGAACAACCAATTTACAGGAACTATTAATGTCCTTGCTGATCTTCCCCTTAAGAACCTGTGAGTATTGCAATACGCTTTCAGAACCCATCAATTGGTTTATATAGAGCAGATATATGACTAGGCTACTAATATGTTTACAAATAAATTTAATTGTTGGGTTCCTAGTTAGCTAAAAAACATAAAGCTGCAGTAAGCATCTTACTTAGAATGGAGGGTTTGGTGGTGGAGCTATAAACATGAAACTTTTTCTGCCTTCATGAGAATGGAGGGTTAAACTAATAAAGCATCATTGAGTTGCCGAATACAGTCAAAGGAAATGTAGTCTCTTTGTTCTTAGTTTGGGTTATTCCTGGAAATGTTGCTAAGTGTGACTGCTTATACGATAGTAGTCACTGCAGGATATTGGTGGACTAGAGATAGAATGTATTGGTGTTGAATGCTTTAGTAAGATTAGTTAAATAGTCAGTAAGTTTGCATTGGGCATGTCCTCCGCTTCTAATTGATTATCAGTTGTAATTTCTATATGTTTTGTGATTAATATATGCTCAACATTTTCACAACACAAAGAAAATCATAAAGCATCATGTGTTGTAGCCTGTAGGTAGTTCGTTGATTGTTAAGAACCCCCCTCATCATTTGTTGATTATTTACCTTATGTTGGTTACTAATGTACGTAAATGGTAGTTCAACTATGTTCGTATAAGCAGTATTGGAGGTTTTGCTCTCAGTCTCGTAACCAAACACATCATATGGTGCAAGTCTTGTTTAAATATTATACACATACATTTAAATTACAATAAACTAAAATAGCCTGATTTTACCCTTAACACAGCTGAGCTACCTTCTCTTTAGACGAAAATAATAATAATAATACTGATTGTATAATAATTATCTATTTAGAGAACAAGGAAACCGTGGACAAGCCTGTTATTGTCTTGACCGAGCGATAAGAGCAGACCCAGAAGATATTGCCCTTAGATATCACCGTGCTTCACTTTATGTTGAGCTTGGGGAACATCACAAGGCTGCTGAATCATATGAACAAATCTGGCAAGTTCGTCCTAAGAATGTTGAAGCACTGAAAACAACAGCAACGGTTAGGAACTATCAATTTATATGTCTATTTACTTAAATTGTGATCTTTGCAAGCAATTAACGTGTTGCTTATGTACAGTTGTACCAAAAAGGTGGCAAGCATGAACGCAGTGTCAACATTCTTGAAAACTATATGAATAAGAATCCAAAAGATGTTGATTTGAGTGTGGTTAGTCTATTGGCGTCAATGTTTATGTCAGCAAACGAACATGAGAAAGCCCTTCACCATATTGAGTATGCACAACGTACCTGTTCTTCTGGTAAAGAATTATCAGCTGAGTTGTTGATAATAGCGGGAATATGTCATGTCCATCTTGGAAACATGAAAAATGCGGAGGTTTGTTTATATTTTTATATAATGAATTTATTTATCACAAAAGCAACTATATCTTACTTTTTGTAACTGTTAACTGATGTGTAGGATTTCTTCAGTGTATTCACACACGAGAATGTTAATGATTGTGCTCACTTAGTTATTGAAGTTGCAGACTCAATATTGAGTGTTAAGCATCATGAATCTGCCTTGAAGTACTACCTGATGTTCGAAGGGAGTGATGTTGGCAGTAAAGTAAGTACATAATCTTATTTGACATGCAGTTGGTTGTATCTAGTCCTTTACATCTTTTCTAACATCTTTTGTTATTAATTTGTGTGTAGGGCCTACTTTATCTGAATATTGGGCGTTGTTACTCCTTCCTATATGCAAGAACACCAGCAATCCACTACCTTTACAAAGGTATGATTCGAGTTTTATGAAACTACGTTGGATTTCCAAAATGTTGACTTTTTATGTTTTAAAACATTAATGAGTTATATATAAATCAGAACGTAAAATGTAGTTATTTTCTTGACAGGGTTACATGAATGTGAGGACGACATTGATGCTAGGTTAGATCTAGTATCACTTCTTTTAGAAGAAGATAAAGAAGATGAGAGCATTTTTGTACTTTCTCCTCCTCTTGATTCAGGTTTACTAGATTTTGCATAGAGTATCATCACTCAAAAAAGAATTACTAGTATTAAATTTGTTGTTGTCTAATTGTTTACTTCTACATTTTCAGAATCTAGAGCTGGTTTAACCTCTGATAGGGGGAAACCGTGGTGGACTGATGTAAAAATGAAGTTAAAGCTATCTTACATTTATAAATCCAAAGGGCTGACTGAGGCTTTTGTTGATGCAATATGTCCATTCGTTCAAGAAACTTTGTTTATTGAAACTATTCAACGAAAGGTGACTTTGCACAATTTTCTTTTGAGACATAATGCATACTTGCATAGTATTTCATTTTACTTTTTCATATTTCATAGCTTATAATAAATTTCTTTGTTCATCAGTTTAAAGGCAAAACAAAGAAAAGGGTATCAAATAGCGAGTTGGAAAAAAGAGCTCGAGTATTAGATGCAGATCAAAATGACAATGTATTTCAAGGATTTCGTCCTGTAGCTTCATCTTTAGATCTGAAAGTGTTGCCCCTTGTTAGATGTTTTTTATTTGTTATGTCTAATTCAAAAAATAAATGTTTTTATTGTTTGATTTACAGGGCAAAAGGTCTTCGGGCAAAGAAGCTGCTTGAGAAAAGAAGATTAGAAAGGGAAGAAAGACGAGCTGAAGCACAAAAAGTTGGAGTTGAGTGGCAAAGTGATAATGATTCGGATGATGAATCACGTGTAAGTAGTTTAGATTATCCTACATGGAAGGATAAAATAGTAAATTATCTTGCATCGTGATTAATAATTTTGTATTTCCATCTATTTATTTGCTAAGTTGTCTCGTGTGTCAGGTATACAGACATCCTCCCTTGCCTGATCTCTTAAAGGATGAAAAACATATTATGCTTGTCATAGATGTCAGTGCTTATTACACATTTTATGAAATTTGCTCACTTTTGCTCACCTCCTAGGAACTTTGAGATAAAAGTAACTGTTCAATCTATTGGGAAGGCATATCATGTAGTGCGCTTGCTCGAATTAGAGAAGCTAGAGTCTCCTTTCCCTTGGTCAATTCTGAAGGAATTACCTTGTACTTTAAACTTGTTCAATTGTTTGTCGTTTCTCTATGGTGTATGTAAAAGCTATAGTTATCATTTATAAGTGAAGCAAATTTGAATGGAACGCAATTCAGGTATGTGCCTTAAATTCCAAAAAAATGACAGATATTATAGGAACCATGAGGAAATCCTCCGAATCATCACTACAAGGAGCAAGCCACAACTTATGGCCACTTTGAATCACTACAAGGATGAACATGGTTGTAGCATTACCAAGGTATGCATAAAATTTATGTATCATATACAGTATCATTTTTCGAGTTTTTTTGTGAGAAGTGTACTAAATGCTTATCCTTGGAAAATTCTTGATAGCTCTTGAAGGATGATCGAGCAGATGAGTACACTGAAACCCTGCGCACAACGATCAGATGCATGATTAACCCCATCAAGTACTTTGAAAAGGTATTTCCATTGGGTAAACAGAACTCACTTTCAAAACTATTGATTACATAGAGAATCATAATTTAGACATGTTTGGGAATCGATTATTGCAACTTGAAGGTGTGATTATTGCTTTCCATTTTATCATGTATCCATGTTCGAGCAAACAAGTCCCATTATATAAGAGTCTAATTAGTTCTGCATACATAAATCGGGTCTATATGGGTAAACTGAAACAACTTTTTTGCCCTTCTAGTTTTGTTCTTAATTACTTTACAAAAAAATTTGTTATAACTTTAAAAGAAACCAAGCACATTTTAACACTACACATACAAGCTGTTTAATTACACCAAGAACATTTTAACATTACACATTCTACAAGCTGCATACAGCTCTCCAAGAAGCTTGTGTATGTATACAATCTTGTAGGTGATCCGTAATGCAATAAAAAAGAGTGGGACCAATGAAGATGCATTAACTCGAGTGATCGTTACTCGAGCAGAGAAAAACTTTAAAGAGATCATGGAGCAGTACTACAAGAGGAACAGTGTACCACTTGATCAGGCTGTAGCGAAAGAAACCTCAGGAGACTACAAGAGGTTTCTTTTAACTTTGCTTGGGAAGGAAGACTAGTGCACATCATCAATATCTAAAGTTCGAGTTTCAGAGACTGCCATAATTTTTTGGGTTTAACATTTGAAGAAATCTGTGTCATATGTGTTTGTTTAAGGCTTCTGTTAGTACTCTTGTTGCTTGTATGACCAAATACAGTAATTAATTTCAATTCAATATTTTACATGCACATTTGTATGTGTCTATTTATGCAAACCTAAAAATGTAATAGTAAAGCATAGTTCAAATACACCAAACAACAGTACTTGAGTTAGCAAAACACTTGTAGTTTATACAAAACCTACCCAGTTACAAACAGAAATCAAGTTTCCTATCGTCTTAAGTTAGCAAAACACTTGTAATTTCTCGACCTCAAACACCATTCAAAATACTATGTACTGCATCAGAAATAAGGGAGTCTAAACTCTCATCACAAGTACTAATAACAGTACTTGTTTCTTGAACTTGTATCAAAGCATTGGCAGGCTCAAATACATGCAACACATTAGATGCGTGTCCATCCTCAATATTTACTTTTTCAATTGACCCTTTGACTCCACTCTTCTCTAATGCAAACGAGAGACTATTTAAATCAACCTTACGTCCTTACCCCAATGCACCAAAGGCCTCATCTCTGAAAACACTAAACAAAGAGCTCACCTTTTAATCTTGAAATGGTCAAATCCTCATTTATCTTCAAGAAAGTCAACTTTGAGGCCAAGTCTGCTGCGATATTTAACTGGGAAAGATTCTTTGAACTTGGTAGACGAAAAGTTTCATTTTCAGTGTAAAATAGACACGCCAATGATTCACCGGAAGGATTAAAGTATGGTTTTGTGTAATCTGGAAGCTTTTGATTAAGAATATTAGCAAGTATTAGACCGATTTCAATGAGAACAACTAGAGGTTGGAAGCTGGATGGGTGGCATAATGGGTCAAAACAGATTGGGGTTGGTCTTCACATGTGAAGACATAAGGTATCGAATTGATTTTTTTTGCTTATAACTCGATTAGAAAATTTGAAAAATGATTTAGTGGTGAAGGAGTTGTAGTAAGTTGTACCATAGTACTAACCGTTGCTGCAGTGGTATGTAGATTGTGTATAAATGTAATGATGTCGTAGGGCTTCAGATTTGCAAGCATTGAAGAAAATGTATTCACACGTGAAGAAAAAAGTATATGCTCTTGTATAAATGTACGTGTATTGACTAGTGAATAAATTTTATTCACACGTGAAGAAAAAAAATAGATAAATGTACGGGTATTTACTAGTAAAGAAATTTATTCACACGTGAAGAAAAACTATATGCTCATGTACATGTTTCGAAAATTTAGCTACAAAGTCAAATTTTGAAGCTTCTGCTATGCTTCGTTTTTGCATACAGTGCTTCCTTTTTTGTTTAAATACATTCCGTTTTTTAAATTTTAACTATCAAGTACATATTTCGTATTTTTACACTTCTAGTATAAAAAGTACACTAGTAAAATCAAAGCTTCAATCCATGCTCATAATATTGACGCGCGAAAATATTCATACAGAACTTTAATAATCGGTTATTAAACATCAAAATCTCCTATTTTTTGCATTTATAGTATAAAAAATACACTAGTAAGATTAAAGCTTCGATCCTTGCTCATAATTTTCACACACAAAGATATTCTTACAAAACTTAAACAATCGTCTACTAAACATCATACTAGTATTGCTTTTTGAAGACTAAATACAAAGACTAAATCCTTGTCATATTTTATTGTACTAAAAATTAATACAAATTAAACAATGGTTTTTTCTTTTTCTTTTCTTCGTATATCTGCACATATAATCCAGTATAAGATCATTTAGAGGACAAAAAAAAAACAAAAACAAATATTGTTATAAGAAATTAAATAGAAGGCATGGTAAACAAATCAAACCTTTAATGATGATGACTAGACCAACGATTTGATCTAGTATAAAAAGTACGCTAGTAAGATCAAAGCTTCAATCCTTACTCATAATTTTCATTCGTGAAGATTTTCTTACAAAACATCAATATCTTCTATTTTTGCACTTCTAGTAAAAAAAAATATGCTAGTAAGATCAAAGCTTCAATCCTTGTTCATAATTTTCACATGTGAAGATATTCTTACAAAACCTAAATAATCGTCTATTAAACATCAATATCTCCTATTTTTACACTTATAGCATAAAAAGTAGCTAGTCAAATCAAGGCTTTAATCTTTGCTTATGATTTTCACGCACGGAGATATTTCTTACAAAACATCAATAGTCGTCTATTAAACATCGATGTCTCTTATTTTGCACTTTTAGTATATAAAATACATCAAAACTTCAATCTTTGCTCATAAGTCTATTAAACATCAGCATCTCCTATTTTTATAGTTCCAGTATAAAAAATACGCTAGTAAGATCAAAACTTCAATCCTTGCTCATAATTTTCACGCGCGAAAATATTCTTACAAATTTAACTAATCGTCAATTAAACATCAATATATCTTCTTTTTACACTCCTATTATAAAAAATATACTAGGAAGATCAAAGCTTCAATCCTTGCTCAAAATTTTCACATGTGAAGATATTCTTACAAAACCTAAATAATAGTCTATTAAACATCAATATCTCCTACTTTTACACTTATAGTATAAAGAGTACGCTAGTAAGATCAAAGCTTCAATCCTTGCAAAATACGTGAAGATATTATAACAAATTTAAATAATCGTATATTAAACATTAATATCTCCTATTTTTGCATTTCTAATATAAAAATAAGCTAGTAAAATCAAAGCTTCAATCCTTGCTCATAATTTTCACATGTGAAGATACTCTTACAAAAGTTAAATAATCGTCTATTAAATATCAACATCTCCTATTTTTACACTTTTAGTATAAAAAATATGATAGTAAGATCAAAGCTTCAATCCTTGCTCATAATTTTCACGCGCGTAGATATTCTTACAAAACTTAAATAATCGTCTATTAAATATCAATCTCTCCAACTTTTTGCATTTCTTGTATAAAAAATACTCTAGTAAGATCAAAGCTTCAATCATTGCTCATAATTTTCACATGTGAAGATATTCCTACAAAACTTAAATAATCGTCTATTAAACATCAATATCTCTTATTTTTGCACTTCTAGTATAAAAAAATATGCTAGTAAGATCAAAGCTTCAAACCTTGCTCATAATTTTCACATGTGAAGATATTCTTACAAAACTTAAATAACCGTCTTTAAACATTAATATCTCTTATTTTTGCACTTCTAGTATAAAATATTTTTAGTAAGATCAAAGCTTCAATACTTGCTCATAATTTACACATGTGAAGATATTCTAACAAAACTTAAATAATCTCTATTAAACATCAATATATCCAATTTCTGCACTTCGAGTGTAAAATATATGCTAGTAATATCAAAGCTTCAATCCTTGCTCATAATTTTCACACGCGAACATATTTATTACAAAACTTAAATAATCATCTACTAAACATAAATATCTCCTATTTTTGCACTTTTAGTATAAAAAAATACATCAAAACTTCAATCCTTGCTCATAATTTTCACGCACGAAGATATTCTTACAAACTTAAATAATCATGTATTAAACATCAATATCTCTTATTTTTACACTTCTAGTATAAATAGTACGATAGTAACATCAAAGCTTTAATCCTTGCTCATAATTTTCACATGTGTAAATATTATAAGATAACTTAAATAATCGTCTATTAAACATCAATATCTCCTATTTTTGCACTTTCGGTAAAAAGAATTAGGCTAGTAACATCAAAGCTTCAATCCTTACTCATAATTTTCACATGTGAAGATATTCTTATAAAACTTAAGTAATCGTCTATGAAACATTAATATCTCCTATTTTTGCACTTCTAGTAAAAAAAATATTCTAGTAATGATCAAAGCTTCAATCGTTGCTCATAATTTTCACATGTGAATATTCTTACGAAACTTAAATAATCGTCTATTAAACATCAATATCTCCTATTTTTGCACTTCTAGTATAAAAATTACATCAAAACTTCAATCCTTGTTCATAATTTTCATGCACGAATATATTCTTATAAAACTTAAATAATCGTGTATTAAACATCAATATCTCTTATTTTTACACTTCTAGTATAAATAGTACGATAGTAACATCAAAGCTTCAATCCTTGCTCATAATTTTCGCATGTGAAAAAACTCTAACATAACTTAAATAATCGTCTATTAAACATCAATATCTCCTATTTTTGCACTTCAAGTAAAAAACAATTATGCTAGTAAGATAAAAGCTTCAATCCTTGCTCATAATTTTCACATGTGAAGATATTCTTACAAAACTTAAGTAGTCGTCTATCAAACATTAATATCTCCTATTTTTGCACTTCTAGTATAAAAAATATGCTAGTAAGATCAAAGATTCAATCATTGCTCATAATTTTCACATGTGAAGATATTCTTACAAAACTTAAATAATCGTCATTTAAACATTAATATCTTCTTTTTTTGCACTTCTAGTATAAAAAATATTCTAGTAAGATCAAAGCTTTAATCCTTTCTCATAATTTTCACATGTGAAAATATTCTAACAAAACTTAAATAATTATCTATTAAACATCAATGTATCCAAATTTTGCACTTCAAGTGTAAAAAATATGCTAGTAATATCAAAGCTTCAATCCTTGCCCATAATTATCCTACACGAAGATATTTATTACAAAACTTAAATAATCATCTATTAAACATCAATATCTCCTATTTTTGCACTTTTAGTATAAAAAAATACATCAAAACTTCAATCATTGCTCATAATTTTCACGCACGAAGATATTCTTACAAAACTTAAATAATCATGTATTGAACATCAATATCTCTTATTTTTACACTTCTGGTATAAATAGTACGATAGTAACATCAAAGCTTTAATCCTTGCTCATAATTTTCACATGTGAAAATATTCTAACATAACTTAAATAATCGTCTATTAAACATTAATATCTCCTATTTTTGCACTTCCAGTAAAAAAAATTAGGCTAGTAAGATTAAAGCTTCATTCCTTTTTCATAATTTTCACATGTGAAGATACTGTTACAAAACTTAAGTAATTGTTTATGAAACATTAATATCTCCTATTTTTGCACTTCTAGTATAAAAAATATGCTAGTAAAATCAAAGCTTCAATCGTTGCTCATAATTTTCACATGTGAAAATATTTTTACAAAACTTAAATAATCATCTTTTAAACATTAATATCTTCTATTTTTGCACTTCTAGTATAAAAAATATTCTAGTAAGATCAAAGCTTCAATCCTTTCTCATAATTTTCACATGTGAAGATATTCTAACAAGACTTAAATAATAATCTATTAAACATCAATGTATCCAATTTTTGCACTTCAAGTGTAAAAAATATGCTACTAATATCAAAGCTTCAATCCTTGCTCATTCACACGCGAAGATATTTATTACAAAACTTAAATAATCATCTATTAAACATCAATATCTCCTATTTTTGCACTTTTAGTATAAAAAAATACATCAAAACTTCAATCATTGCTTATAATTTTCACGCACAAAGATATTCTTACAAAACTTAAATAATCTTGTATTGAACATCAATATCTCTTATTTTAAGATGCGTGAACAACTTTTTCACTTGTGAAAATATATGTTTATGTCTCGTAACTTATTAAGATGCACGAACAAGTTGGTCACATGTGAAATATTTGTTGCATTCTTAAATTATTTGTAAAATCATAGATATTTGTTGCTAATTTAGCAACCACTAAGCAATTTTGTTGCATTCTCAAATTAGCACTGGCCGAATTAGCATCAATTGATGCTAGTTGCTAATTCGACCAGTGCTAATTTTAGAATGCAACGAAATTGCTTAGTCGTTGCTAAATTAGCAACAAATATTTATGGTCATTTGTTAAAAATACCAACTAATTTTTTTGTTGCTAAAAAAAATAGCAACTTTGTTAACAATTTTGTTGCTAACATTAGATGCTAAATGCATAATTTAGCAACAATTTCTCTATTGTTGTTAAAATAATTTATGCTAATGACATTTTTTCTAGTAGTGGCTTACTAGTGTTTATGCACACACGAAAAAAAATCATATATGCTTATATGTATAAATGTACATTTATTTACTGGTGTTTGTTCACAGGCGAAGGAAAAAAGTACAATGTATAAATGCGTGTTTATTTATTAGTGTTTATTCACACGCGAAGAAAAGAATATATGTTTATGTATAAATTTACGCGTATTTACTAGTGAAAAAAGTATACGCGCACATGTAAATTATGCATTAGTATCTATCTGGGGTCGGATGGGTCTCTTGCTGTCTCTACAAATTTAAGATTTTCGTTTCTCTCGGAATCTTCTTTGTCGAGTAAAGCTTGTTCTTTCATGGCTTGCATAATCTGCTTCACTGCCTTTTCCTCTTCTTTAAGATTAGACAGATGTAATGGGTGTTACGTTTCATAAACTCATCATAATTATTTGAAATGCACCATAGTTTATCAATCTATTCATCAGCAGAGGCTTGATAATGACTTTACAAGGAGTATTTTACAAAACATAACATGGCATATGTTAGACTTTTAACATAGCACCAACTACATCCTGACAAATAAAAGGTGCAAGATCCCGAAAACCAGTGGATAATTGAACTTTCTACTTGGTGAGTACACAAACAGAACAACCTAACTGATTTACCATTAGTGTTCAAAGAACAAGAAAAAACACTAATCCAATCAACTCGTTTACAATTAAAAAAAAAATCCCTGATGATATACACCTGTTGGCACCTCACATTGAGCGTTTCTTGATGCTTATTAGTTCCAAGATCGACCACCACTGTAACCCCGACCACGATCACGAAACCACCATGTCCTGCTCGAGACACAAGTAAATATAGAGTTAGTTTTAAGCAAAATCAGCTGCTAAACTAAAATAACTTGTTTAAGTAAAATATTTGTCATCATAACGTATTTCAATCTTTGAAAACAAACAAGCACGACCCGATTGAGCATACCAAGAGTAGCAATTTCAACCAATCAACATATAAACGGGTTTATTCAGGTAATATCTCATCTCTATCGGGTCAAATGGGTAACTACTATAGTAACAGGAATGGGTAAAACATATTAAGTCGAATAAGTTCAAAGTTGCCCAAGTGTATTTTAATGCATGAAACATCCTAAATCATTCTATTAAAAAACTATTATCATGAAACATCCTAAATCATTCTATTCAAAAACTATTATTAAAATACCAAAAAAAAATTTCACCATGGTTGACATGATTGATTGTTCATAAAAAGCAAGATTTTCGACAGAATGTAATTCAGGTCAACCTGGACCGTTCAGCATATACCGGGAAAAAAAAAGGCTGACAATTATCAAATAGCAGTTTTGTCCTTCACACAAGAAGAGTTGAATAAAATCGAATCAACCAACCTGGAGGTGGAGGTTGACCATGGTCCATTGATGCTAGATCAGGATTGACTTTCTGGTAGGCCTCCTGAAGGATGGCAATAAGTTCTTTAGCAAACATGGCATTTGGTGCAGTAAAGAAAGTGTAGGTTGTCCTCGGCTCTTCGTGTTCGACCAATCCTATCAACATAATCTTCAAGTGAACCCAGTAGTGAAATTCATCATAACAATGTAGCCTATCTGCAAAAACATGAATAGGTCATTACAATGCTACGGTTTCCAGTTGTCTGTATGACAGATTTAGGGAAAAAAAAAAGAAAAAAAAGCCAAATTATTTATGTCAAAAAGACACAAACATAAGGTGAATAGAATCTTACTGTCACATCTGATGACTGCTTAATTACATCCCTTGCTAAATTGTCACTCTTAGCCCATACAACACAGTTCTTGCATTGTGTCCTCTTGACCTGCAATTAGTCTAAAGTTGTAAGATAGAACAGAATGCATGTGCAAACAGCATGTTCACAACTTAGGCTTTCATAATTAGAAGCAACAGACATGAACGCAAGGCGTACACAAGTGTGAATGTGACCTTTATGATGTCACCGTAATGAATACTTCACCAATGAGTAAGTTTGCGAGTTATATACATATGCGTCAACAAAATCAGAAGAAAGGGTATTTGCGAAAATAAATGAAGACTCACAACAGAAAGAATATCGTGTGCAAGCCCCTTCTCATATACTGGAGACCCAATTTTTGCATCCACAACCACCTTCTGAACGGAACTTGAAACCAACTGTAGAACATGCCAATCTGTATACATGTAAGTCACAAAAATGAGAAAGAGCGCAAAATGCAGCATTATTTTAGTTTGACAATATTAAACAGGGCACAACGTAAGAGTAAGTATATATGCGATTAAGGAAATGATAGACGTTATTATACCTTCAGCGCATCTTCCAATGTAGGAACGGCCACATCATGAGTAGCATCCAGCTCTTTTATCTGCAGTAAGAAGCTAAAATATACTCTTATTCAACGCTAAACTTACATAATGGCACTTATCAGATACAGTGAACTGGAAAGAAAATGTTGGCACTAACATCACACTAGATAATTCAATAGCGCCTAACATATGAAGCAAGAAAGCCTCACCAGTCACCTCCTTTGCACTCAGGTATCCAACCTTGGATGAACTGTTCCCAAATATTCGCTGCAAATCCCTGCCTGTTTCAATTAGAATCAACTCTATGAATACCTCAAACTAACATTTATCTAATTATTTGTACATTAACACTATAATCATATTCCATCTCACAAACAGTAGAATAAAAAGTTACAAAACAGTAGAAAAATGAATAATGATCACATATCCTGGAAAATCATAACATCATTCATGTGAATCCGGGAAATCATAACTGATCCCATATTTGCACAGTTGGAGATGGTTTTCTCAAAGGCCTCTTTGACTCAATAGCAATACAAATTGCAGGATTTCATAGACTTCATTCACCACCAAAAAGTTGAATAAAATATATAGAAGTGGTAACTTTGGCCCAATTACTTATAAACAGGTTGACTGGGTCGTATTTAAGCTAAATGGGACAAATCAGGAAAATTCGCTAAAAGAGAAAAGCGCAAAATGGGATGAAAATGAAAGTCTACTTTTTCAACGGCTCCCACCTCTTAAATTGGGTTATCCAAAAATTCAGGTTACTATAGGGTTTGTAATCATAACTAATGCATAAAATATATATAATTAGAATAGGACATCCCCGACCACTCATTTTGACACGTACTAAATTTGAATCTATTCAAGCCAAACGAGTTTCTATTAAGTATTGATTTCAAATCAGTTCATTTTTTAAACATCAGATGCTAATTTCAAAAACTAAACCAAACTCGTCTCATGTGAAAGGAGATGACAAATTTAGTATTTCATATATGAAGCATTTTTATATTAACTAAAGGCACACAGTGCCAATTCTAATTCTAACTCAGTGCCTAGATTATATTACTTATTTGTCACACTACTAGCTACAACTAAAGAGCTCTGGATCTTTTACTATATGTCGAACAGATTAGTACATAAGTACTAACATTCGGAACAACACTATAGATAGATGACAAAAGATAGGTTTGTATACTACATTTGGTTTAAATTTTCTTCTAATGCTAGAAATCCATAAGTTTAACAATGACAAGAAGTTATGAACTAGGTTAAGGGAACTTGTATGTACCAAAAAAAGGTGTTTAAGAGTTGGATCAGAGGAAGAAGACGAATTCTCACCAGGTGTATGCTGGTTAAGCATAGCCAGTTTGTGCAGCAGCGGCACCAGGAGGCTTTTGGGTTGGTGGAGGTCCATAACTGCCATATCCAGAAGGTTGAGTTTCATACCCAGGTTGGGAAGTTGGTGGGACCCCATAGCCCAACTGAGGTGGATAACTCAGGTTTGAAACAGGCTGTTGAGCATAACCAGATTGAGGCGCAGATGTTGGGGGAGCCTGATTAGAATTGTCCGCCTGACCTCCTTAATGGAGCAGTGCTTTCAATAGTTACAAGTCATGACTCTAAATATATTGCTGCTGGTTCAGATAAAGGATATGTAAGAAATCATATCTCCTATTCTTATTTCCTTCTATTCCAACTCTACTTAATGTAGCAATTATAAACACAGGTTTCAGTAATTGATATTGGGGGACCAACTTTGTTGTACGAGAGACGCATAGCAAGTGAATTGTCGACAGCTGTCGTCTCTTTGCAATTTGGTATGTGCAGCTTGCATGACTTTGAAAAGAGTATTCTAGTGGAGGCGACAAAGGATTCATCTGCCTGGGCTCTTGAAAGTGAAACTGGAAATATACTCAATACTTCACCGGTCCATCCTAAAAAGCCATCTAAAGCTTTACTCATCCACATGTTTGGTACCAAATCACGCTTTCTTGTAAAGGTTTTCATATTACTATTTACTTGGTCACATATGGAAATATAACCGAATTATATATCACTTTGCAGATGAGCAGGGGACATCTGGCAGGGGATCAAATGCATCTAACCAATGGCTAATATTTTCGTATTATTACGAAGTTTCAAACACAACAAGCAGATCCAAGTAGTGAAACATTTTGTATAATCAGTTTTGGATAAACCATAATCTAACTTTTCATGAGTCATTACTTTACTTGTATAATGAGAAGACATCAAACGCGCAATTAACTAAGAAGGTGTGTGATTGCTAAAGAAGCTTATATTGTTTAGATATAACATTTTGAATCAGCATGCCTGTTTTGATTATGGTGCACAAATCAGAATAAGCAGTTGACAGTAAGCAGATTGGGGACTAAACATGCTTATTTATGATGAAACCAAAAGATATCTTTTAACTCTTATATCTAACCTAAACCTTCAATAAAATAGTTCCCGGATCATACTGCATTTTTTTCGGCATAAGAAAATCCCAACAATATTTTTAACAGAAATGCCCCGGAGGTGGCCCAATGGTAAGGTGTCCCGAATGTCTCAGAAGATACCATGGTTCGAACCTCACTTGGAAACAGCCACGGGAATTCTGATTAGGCCACGTACATAAGAGACTAAAAAAGCTCGACTTTCCCCGGGCAGCCCGAACAGGGATCCCTCTCCATTTATTTAGGTTTGATTAATGTTGTACATGTTTATTTTAGCTTGTTATTACTATATGAACTTATCGGTTTATTGAAATACGAAAAAGCCAATAAAGCTCCTTTTTTTCAGCTTATCAAGTTTAGCTTTTGGCCTCGGCATAAGCAAAAGCCATAAGGTCATAAGCTGGAAACTTTAAGCTGGAATATTTTTAAGCAAAAGCCAAAAGGTCATAAGGTCATAAGCTAGAAAAGAGTAACCTTTATATCGGGTTTTCGATATTTCAATAAGCCCATAAGGTGATAAAATAAGATTGAGATGAAAACGTAGAACATTCCTGTCCATCCCAAATTAAGAGTCCATTAAGATATAATTATGCAAGCAAAAAGTAAGATAGAAAGTCGTAATAATTATGTTTTTCTTAAACGTGACGGAGTGAGTAATAAATGTAAATTTTATAAAAAATCAAGATGAAAATTTTATAAAAAAAAAAGAAGATGAAATACCTCAAAATACGTTTAATTTGGAGGTCGTTAAAAGCAGCAAGGTCCATAGCCCACTTAACACCTCTTTTGGCCTCACGTTTCTTCTCATTTCTACTCTTCCTTGAGTTTTTTGATTATAATTATAAGCTGATGATTCATCTGTAGGACCTGATCCAGCGGGTACTTGACTCTGTTGCTGACCATAGAAATCATATCCACTGCCTCCAGAGGATATGCACCAGCTTGAGCGTAGCCATAACCTAACTGTTGCATTTGTTGGCCTGGAGGGGCCCAGCTTGTGGGTGGTTGAGCTTGATAACCTTGCTGTGAGTAGCCACTGCCCATTGAATTTCTCTGCCCATTGATAACTTCATTAACCATTTGTTTCGCAGCCTCGATCTGATCAGGTGTTCCATCTGTCTGTACAATCCTCTTTGTTGAAGTATCACCAAGGGGCGGGTGTAGTGGTATCACCTGATACAATGTGCAACATATTAGAAAGTTTATAATCTATAACATTATGCTAATATTTTCCTCGAGTGAGAATTTGAACAAACCTGAATACGAGCTCCTGTACTGGGTTGCATATTTTTTATCGTCTCACTCCCTTTACCAATAACAAGACCAACCTGTAACCAAATCCAATTACATAATGTCATGTAAAGAAATGTAAGTAAGCCACTTACAACAAACTTGCAGCAAACTGCAGTTACTTTTGAAATAGACTAATAGAGTACCTTTTTGGTTGGAATTTGCATCGAAAACTGTTGGGTCCCACCTGGCTGACCACCCACTCTACGGCCAACTGCACCAGAACCTCCTGATTCAGCCTGCTTCAAATAGAACATAAGTCTGTGTGTCTATATGCAGTTATATCAATAGCATGTTACCAAATAGCCTTAAAACAGATAACGAATACAAAACACCAAATATGGTTAAAGGCTCTATATATACCTCAGCAAGAACCTATATTTATATATCTTAAGTTTCTAAGGTTTTTACCAATGCAAAGACGCCCAATAATTCTTATGCCACCAATTGAGGTCTTAACCACAGGAATAACATTTGCTAGCTCAGACTCAAATGTGCTGCGAAACAAACACTCAACTGCTTAAAACATGTTCATCAATAAAAGCAAAGAGATGTTATAGATTATATAGCACGAGAATAAACTTGTAGAAATTTTCAGAGCCTCCAATTGCTACAAAGCAATAAGCATTTGTCAGCTTTGAAAACACCCCAATTTCAAAAGAAGTCTCAGACATAAGTCCTGCAAAGATCCATTCACCGTTAGGTGACAACTGATGACATAAATGAATGCTTCATTGGCAAAAAGCACAACTAGTAAAAAATAACTATTGTAACTTAACTTCACTTGTGAAGTTAGCATAACAGAAATTACTCAACAACCAAGTACTACTAGTGAAACGCAAAATAAATTGCATGCTGACAATGTGCTAAGGACTCCCGTTTTAATAGGAGGTTGATAAACGGATGAGTAATTTTGATCACGAAATACAAATAAAACAGAGAACTCGAAAAGTGACAAATTAGCTACAATTATGAAGAGCCCTTGAAGCTAATGAGTTAGGTATGAACTTAGCTTAAGCCAGGTTCTGGAGTTGTGTTCAAGCGTTATCAACATCATGCTTAGCTCTCACCTATGTGCTTTTAAACGAAGAGTTTGTGAAATCAAGTCAACTTAGTGTATTAAAAAGTCGCATAACAAAGTGTGATTCATCGACAAACACAACTTTTAGCTAGATTTCATGCTCTATAATTACTAGTTTATCGATTAAAACTTTTATAACATATGTAAACAGGTTGGGAATTTTGGTAGATTTCTTGTCACATTATACCATAACCAGCTTCATGGGAGGGACAGCAACACTTATATGCCTTCAACAACTAAAAGGAATTTTCGGTTTGAAGCATTTCACTACACATACTGATATGGTTTCTGTTATAAGTGTTATCTTGAAGAACAAAAAAGAGGTATATCCTAAGACATATTACACTTCAATTAGGCAGAAAACTGAACAATATTTTTCTTCCTACTGTGATATATTCCTTTTCCTTTTTTCTACATGTTTGATTCTAAAGTATGTCAACATTAAAAAGGTTATGTCTACCAAACCAGTTCCTGCATAGAAGGGACTGTAATAAAGGTATTAGCTTGCCTCATGAAAATGTTGAAAGTAAATGACCAAAAAGGAACTGTATTAACGGATCAAATTCATAAAATTATTAACAGTTTCAAAGTCCCCTAAAGTAGAAGCAGCAAAAAAGCAATTAAGCATAGTCTTTAAGGGGTTATAAAAAGTTCTCAAAACGATATATTATACGTTTATACTTCACGTCAACAGATCTTGGTGTAAACGATATATTATACGTTTATACTTCACATCAACAGATCTTGGTGTAATATGTTCAGATACTTACTAAACTTTTAACGTGCGCATAAAAATATCTACTATATTTTCACGTGTGAAGAAAAATATCTCCTATATTTTCACATGCGAAGAAAAATATCTCCTATATTTTCACGTGTGAAGAAAAATATCTCCTATATTTTCACGTGCGAAGAAAAATATCTACTATATTTTCACATGCGAAGAAATAATATCTCCTATATTTTTGCGTGCGAAGAAAAATATCAGACAGTTACTAAACACTTACTGAACTTTTCACGCGCGCAGAAAAATATCTCCTATATTTTCACGTGCGAAGAAAGAATATCTCCTACACTTAATCTCTACTATATTCTAATTTACACAAACTTTAATATCTGATTATCAAATTTTCATTCATCATCTATATTTCCGCATATTCATATAAATTATATACTATTAATAAAATTTAATTAACTCGCCTATGACAATTAACATCTAATTCATAATCTATACTTTCACATGTGACATATCTAGACTTAAGCAATGATAATAACTTCAAACTGTTAATAATTCACAATTCAACATTAAAATTTTATTAAAAAGAACAATTACTCGATATTGTGTAATCTGATTTGGAAAGTTCGCTTCTTCATTAATCTCATTTCCAGTTGTCTGAACTTCATCAACTCCAGCTTCTTTTTCATTCATATTGATCGATTTTTGTGAAACTTATTGATTTTGATTTCTTAGGTTTTTAATGGTTATCTTTGTTACTGTTATGATTGTGGTGGTGATTCTGGTAGTAGACGGTGGTGTAGTGGTGGTTTGAATGGCGGTGTAACGGCAGTAGATGACGATGATCGGTGGTGTAAGGGGGTAGTAGTGGTGGATGATGAGAGGATTTAGTTAGGTTCATCGTATTAGTGGGCTTGTGTGTGTTTTTTTTATTTATATATCAATTGTGTGGATTTTAGTTATAAAAGTACTCTTGTTTATTGGATAGTTAGTGTAAAATTTTGGCTAATCTTAACCATTAGATTTAAAAAAGGAGGGATTAGATGGAGGGCCAGGATCTCTTCTCGCGTTCTCACAAAAATTAGACTTCTCACAAGAAACACTCCCTATATATATATATATATATGTGTATATATATATATATATGTATATATATATATATGTATATATATATATATATGTATATGTATATATATGTATATGTATATATATATGTATATATGTATATGTATATATATATATGTATATATAGATTTATGTTCAAGTGGTGAACACTTTAAAGTGTTGTATAATAGGTACCAATAAAGGATTGACAAGTGTAATTTTCATTTAAAAGAAATTGTAAACTAATATATAAATGTTTAAGGGTATTAAGGGTATTTCTTTGTGCCAAATTTACTGTATAAACAAGCATCTTATTTTTTTTCTATCATAACTGCACATTTATTTTTCTCTCATCCTCTTCCATCAAGATCTGGAAAAATCAAACACCAATAAATTGATTCATCAACTCCAAAACATATATAAAATCGTTCATATAATACCAAAAATCATCGAAAACTAATCGAAATTGAATCGATTTCAAGAGAGAGCTGTTGGAAAAGATCGGGTTGCCGTCAAAGCCATCGTTAAGAGGAAATAATTGGGTGATTGATGCCACTCATTGTTCTATACCGAGATCCAACCGAATTTCTACCGTTCATATTTTTTGAATTTGGGTAAGTTTTTTTTTTTATATATATATGAAATCGATGATGGTGCTAAAGATTTTTCTAATAAGATACACAATATGATTTTTAATTTATTGATTTATATATCTTGTATATATTTTATATTTTTATATGTATATAATACTTATTTATTCATCAATTCTTTCTAAGATTGTTGTATTTTGACTTTTAGGTTGACTTTTGAAAGATGAAACTGTCGGTGACCTTCAATTGCTACCTGTGTAAAAGAAAATGAAGAAAGTCCTTTATGGTTTTTTGAATTTTATAATATCAGTTAAATAAAAGAATGTAACTTTTTTATATATAAGATTGTAACTTTGATGTGAGTCACGAACCACATAAATCGTGGGTTTGTTTTGGTATTTTTCGCTCGGTTTTTAACTTCTTGATACAAAAGGTCGGTGATGCGTTTCTGTAATAGATCTTTGAGAATCTTGTTTTGAAAATTGAAACCCGAGATCTTGTTTATCAATTTTTTTATTTGTATTTTTCTAAATTTGATGATAGGTGTTTCGAATATTTTGAAAGATCTTTAATGGTCCATTTTTTGAAACCTTAAAAACCCGAGATCTTTTTGTTCTTCTTTTCAGTTTCGAATATGTTGTAATTCGAACTTATTGGTTGTTGTTTATTATCGTGGACTGCTGAAATAAGTTGTTGGTTGTTGTTGCATTAAGGAGGATGGCATAAAAGTGTAGCAAAAGAGTAAGCAGATAATTGGTGTTTCATCGGAAATGTAGCAAATGAGTTAGCGAGTTCTATAAATGTAACATGAAATTAAGTGTCACAAACTTAGTGTGTCATTAAAAATGTGTTTTCGACACTAAGCGTGTCAAAAAAATTTGTTTGTCGCTAATAATGTGTCATAAAAATTTGTGTCATGGATCACAAAATTTAGTGTCACTACATATGTACAAACTTTTAATGTGTCACTATATAAATATCAAAAAATTTAGTGCGCCACCACAAATGTGTCAAAAAAATTAATGTGCCACTACGTATGTATCAAGAAATTTAGTGTGTCAAATAAACGATTAAATGTGTCACTAAAAACATATCACTAGAAATGCATCACAAAATCAAGTGTGTCAAAAATATAGTGGGTTATTAAAAATGTATCATAAAATTATGTGTCACTAAATATGTCAACAATATAAGTTTGTCGTCACAAATGTAACAAAAAATTCAATATGTTGGTGACTAGTTGTGGTTACTGTTAGAATTTTAATGATCAACAAAATCATATCTTATATCAAACTTTCAAATAAAAATGTTGAAATTGGCAAGCATGACAATATAAATATGCGTGTCATAGATTACGAATAAAAGTTTTTGAACTTTCAATTAAAATGCAAAACAAAACATGTATCACTCGGCTTCGAACTTTCGATGATAATTCAAAACAAACATGTAACAAAAATGGAACGTGTGATGTATTATAAATTAACGTTTCATTGACACGTCTATCAGAGTGCATTTGAAAATTTATGGATCAAGTAAAGGGTATTACAAAGTTTAATAAATGTGTATATTATAATTATGTGTCACTTTTTCTAAATTGTTACTCAACAAAAAGAGTTCGAGTGAAAAAAAAAAAATTTGGTAAAAAAAATTAAAAGAAATATGAAAAAGAAGAAAAAGCATATTATATGAATGAAAAATGAAACCATGTTGACTGTAATTAATTTTTCCATACAAAATTGCCATTCATTTTCAAATTTATTACAATTATGCCACTCATTTAATTAGATCTCATTTTCATCCATAATGCTTGATCTAACGGTTCACAATTGTACCTATTGTTTTTCATTTTAAGGTGTACACCACAATAACGCCACCCTGTATATATATATATATGTATATGTATATATATATATATATATATATATATATATATATATGTATATGTATATATATATATGTATATGTGTATATGTATATGTATATATGTATATGTATATGTATATGTATATGTATATGTGTATATATATATATATATATATATATATATATATATATATATATATATGTATATGTATATGTATATGTATATGTATATGTATATGTATATGTATATGTATATATATATGTATATGTATATGTATATACATATACATATACATATACATATACATATACATATACATATACATATACATATACATATACATATACATATACATATACATATACATATACATATACATATATATATATATATATATATATATATATATATATGTATATGTATATGTATATGTATATGTATATGTATATGTATATGTATATATATATATATATATATATATATATATATATATATATATATATATATATATATATTAATATACTAATAGCACATATTTGCTGTTTAAAAAAGTAATACTAGTAACACACATTTTGAACAATACAAAAGATAGTTGACAAACTCTCAACCCGTCCCACTTTTCCATTTATTAACACATTATACATAAAAAAAAATTCCCAGCCCGTCCCACTTTTTCATTTCCCTCTAAAACACTTTTTCACTTTTCCCCCAAAACACAATCTACCATATCACCACCGTTCGTCCGTCAACCACTTCACCACCGTGCGCCATTGGTCCGCCGTGGACCACTTCGCCACCGTGCGCCGTTGGTCCGCCGTCGACCAATTCGCCACCGTGCGCCGCCATTCATCAAGATTTAATTCGTTTGACTCAATTGTGTTTATTTGTTTATGTGTAATTTGAATGTATTCTGTAGTGATATTTAGCCCTAATTTTGACTGTATTATTTTGCCCTGATTTTCAATGTATTCTGTTTATGTGTAATTTGAAGGTGTTTTGTTGTGATTAGTAGTTGTTTCGAAGTGTTTGGCTGACATAAGAGTGAATAATCGGATAAGCGGAATTAGTTTCATTCACACTAAAACGGATAGTCTATATGTATATTACTAGTTTTAAGTCGTAATTATTTGTTTCGTTGATTGTTATCAGCTGATGTGAGCTACTCAATAATTTGCTTTGCTAATTTACTTGTAGAAAATAAGCGAAACCAAACACCTTGGTAATTGGTTGAGAAGTTGATTATTTTAGTAAGTAGTAACACATTGGTAGTATATATAGTGATGAATATATGAGTGAGTACACCACGAACAAGATAATCATAATGGAATGCGAAAAGCTTCAACTAGTAATAATATCATGAAGCGACGTGCTGATGTGATTATAGCAGACATGTTCTCTACTGAGTTACTTCCTATAGCGGATGAGTTTGGCGTGCAAAAGTACTTATTCACCCCTGTTCTTGCACGAACCGTTGGTCTAGTTACATACTTGCCTATTCTTGATAAGGAAGTGTCAGGTCAATATGTTGACAAGAAGGATCCATTAAATATTCCCGGATGTGTGCCGATCCAATGTGTTTTTTCCTTTGAATATGATGTGCTTTCAGTCTTTCACTATCTGTTCTAATCATGTAATCATTCGTTAGTATCCATGCAACGCACAAACTTAGAATTGACAATATTAGAGCTGCTTTCAGCAAGCGATTCATTATTTTATTAACATATCGTGGCCCATAAGAAACATGAATAGACAAGTCTAGTGAGTTACTTTCAGACCTAGATACATGTAATTTATATTACATTTACTGATTATTTTCTTCTCTGACTCCCTCTTTTTTCTTCCATGTAGTGCCCACAATTATTATCGCCCATGAATTCTTTGATGCCTTACCCGTTCATCAGTTTTAGGTTTATGCACTTGCTTCAATGCACTTAACTATGTTACATGTCATTCATCTATCTTTCTGATGCATGTTCTTCAATCTTCTCATTCTCTACTGTATTCAAAACTTTGTGGTGAATCCTTTCTTCTTAGAGCTTTCCCAAGAATTTTGGGGTCATTGAATCTAGAGTTTGTGTCCAAGTGAATGACCACGACCAGGAAACCTTATTTCGTATTGACATCTAGTCTAGTTGTAATGTACTCGTAATAAGTGCAGCATTCCACACTAAAGAATTCCTCCTTATTCAAGTTTGATATATTATTCTTTGTGGGCAGGTATTGGTAAAGACTGGGTCATCTTTAGATACCCCCATGCAACAACGGGAATTGGAGGCAAATGCTCGTGAAGAGGCTCGAGAGAGGGAGTGGCGACAAAAGATGAACGGTGTAACACCCCGCCTTATCTGACCACAATATTGTCCGCTTTGCCCACAGGCTCACGGCTTTGTTTTTGTGGCCTCATTTGAAGACTTCCCGGCAGGTCACCCAAGCCAGTACTACTCTCACATGAGCACGCTTAACTGCCAGTTCCTAAGAACTCCACCCGCAGTAGACCACAAAACGCGTTGTGTCATTGTAAGGCGAATGTTATCTTATGAGCCCAGCATCTCTCCAGGCCACAGCCGATGTGGGATTTGCCTAGGGTGTTACAATCACCCCCCCTTAGGGACTCATCGTCCTCGATGAGGTTTGCCCCACCATCCCGAACGGCTCAGGAGTGGCTCTGATACCATTTGTAAGCATGGCTCTGATACCATAATTGTAACACCCCAACCCGACAAGGGTAGAAGTGTCACATTCTGGTGTCATATCAGAACATACAAACAAAATTTACAAACGAAAACCTTAAAAGAATAAAATACCAAGTCATATAGACGAATGATTTTCAAGGAAAATACAAAATCCAATATGTCTAAAATAAAATGAAATCTCCAAACAATAGCCCAACAAAATAAATCCAAATAATAAGGTATCTATGGTTGGTCCACTCAAAAATCCAACTCTCAGCCCATCCAGCCCTTCTTCAACCTAACACCTGCCGCATGAAAAGAAATGCGGCTGAGCTTAAAAAGCCCAGTGAACAGATATAACAAAACGAAAGCTAAATAAAATCTGAAATGCGAAATGAAACAAAGGAAACGGATAACAAAGTCGCAGCGAAATGAGAGTAATGAATCAAAGAGGATCCTGCAGAACACAATTATACAAATATCCAAAACGAATAGATAACAAGGAGAGCGAAGCGAAGCAAAGCATCGAAGACATATAAGCCAACACATACAAACCAGACATACAAGAACTGAAACATAAGTAAACATAGCAGGCATAGCATCCACACAACGTATATGTCATACAATCAATTCAGGAAATCAAAATACATACCAGCCAAACAGATATCTACAGGAAAGCGGAAGAAATTAATTAATCAGTGAGCATGGCAATTCACACAGGTCAAAACTCTTAATAGAAACATAACCAGTATCATAACAGCAGTCAAAACATGGCAGTCACACGTAACGAGTGGGAATACAGTATGGACACTCTAATTAAATGCATTACAGACATACAGAGCAACTAAACGAATTAACAATCCAGACGTCACAAATTGAACCATTCACCCAATCAAAACGTAGCATAAACAGAAATGCAAACATAGCAGGGCAAGAACAAGCAGATGAGGATACCACAGATAGTCATAGTCTACGAGATTAATCGAACGAGGTATAAAAGGTAAACCGATCAACAATCGATTTCACACAAGCACGGTTACCAGATAAATCAAAGGATCACATAACAGTAAGATAGCATATCATCAGATGACAACAGGTAAATCTTATATCGCATACATACATATCATACAGAGTAATCAGTAGTCATATAAAGCACGAATATCATAATCAAATCCAATAAACATATAATAACCCGGTACGTGAATGGAACGATAATCGGAATTAACGGAATAAGAGTGTGACAGATCAAGCAATGGAATATATATATCTTGGTAGTAGAGGGCGTCATATAAGGGTACACAGAATATGGTGCATTGGGGAATGTAGAAGGTACAATATAAGTATATCAAAAGTGTAAGGGTTATCAGAAATCTACCCCGAGCCAACAAAACAAACCATATCAATAGTGGCAATAACAGCCAAGTAACCAATAGTAGCCATTGTATTCGGAGGGGTGACCTCGGAATACCAAACCAATAGGAGGGGAGACCTCAGTAACCAATGGAGTAGCTAGCTCCCAAAATGTGAGGGGGTGTATTGCACACACCAACCACATCACCAAACCAATATGTCGATATCAATACAATACAATACAAATCTAGGATGCATCCATACGCCCCCCAAAACAAATAATGGCCAAATCATATACATATAGTGAGCTCATAATCAAATCAAAATGGGGACGGTGTGGAACATCACTCAACCACACTAAAGTCATGCCATTGGTGCATCAATGACACGGTCAGGTTACCTTCCTGACTAGGAAACAAATTTTGGCTCGGGTATCAAACTGAAGGGTCAAAGCATACTCATATCATATCATAAGGGTTCATATCAAAGTTCATATCAGAGTTCATATCAAAGTTCATATCGAAGTTTCATATCAAAGATTCATATCATAGGTTCATTATCAAAGGTGCATATCAAAAGTTCATAATCAGAAGGTTCATATCAGTGGTTCACATTAAACAGTTCACATAGGAGATTCAATCAAAGGAAACATAGCAAGGTTATAGGGAAGCCCTAATAAGAAGGCTCAGAGTAAAAGCATAACAGTCCAAAGCTAGAATCAAAAGATGAACACGAATCATGAGAAACCTTAAGAGGTAAGGTCAGAATATCTGTACCTTATACCGCAAACGAAACACAACAGAAATACCAAGGTCGGAAGCAAACTCCATCTCCGGCGAATCTACACGAATTCATGACTGGTTTTATTAAAAACTTATTTAATTCAGATTACATATTTTAGTCGGCTTTCCAGTTTTAGTAACTTTCCATATTTAGCAGGTTTCCAAAAATATCAGGTTTCCAGAATTAACAAGTCTTTAATGTTACAAATTAGGTTAAGTCTTTATATCAGAGTTATTTTGGAATTTAAGTACATTTTATCAAGTTACAAAAGTCCAGGGTTTATTATGACAAGTTCACATAGTTTAGGGTTCAAATTGTAATTTCATTAATTTCAAAGGTATAGCATGAAAATATTTCAAGTTACTAATCTAATACACATATTATTCAGAATGACATCATAATCCCTTTAGTTTCGAAATTTTACAGTTTATACCCCTCTAGTTACAATATTTACAAAACAAACCTTATATTTACATAATTCATGATTTAATCCTTCTAATATCCATATTTACCAAACAAGCATATTATTTTACAAATTTTCAGAATGTAACCTCAGAATATTCATATTGTATCATTCAGCCCCTCGGTTTTCAGAATTTACACATTTAGCCCCTTAAGTTTACAAAACTTATATATTAAATCATAATTCCATAATAATTACACAATAGACCCATAAATACTCAAAGTTACCCAAAACACTCTTAATATCATTATTTACTCAAAATGACTTCAAGTTTCCAGAATTTACATTTTTAGTCCCTCTACTTTAATTATTTTTAAATCGGTTTCATAATTATACAAAATTACTCTTTAAACCTTTTAAATACAAAATTTACACATAAGGCCTACACTTTATATTTTTACCTGATTAGTCCCAGATTATGACACATTACAAAAATACTCATGAGTTTAAATAATTTCAAAACAAGCCCTTTACCTTAATTTATACAAATCGGTTTTATACAAAAACAACTAAACCCTAGCTCATATCCAATCATTGCACTAATCATTACACAACCTTAAAACATAAATAATGACCAGATTTGTATAATTAAACCCTAACCCTAGTCGATCCTTAGGATTTCCTTATTTTATTTTCCCTTTTTTATAGATAGCGATTAGGATAAATTCATATAACATGATCAAAGCTTCAAATATTCGAACCACCATTTTTCAGAGTTAATAAACATTATATAGAGTCCAAGAAAAATAGTCTTCATGCCCAGAAAATTCGTTTCTAATTATTTAGGGTTTTAACACGTTTTTAGGGTTTAATTCTCCAATAATTCGTATACCATGTATGGTTCATTTTTATTATTTTATTTGGAACTTATAGGATGAATATAAGATAAGAAAAATACCATATAAATTTTAGAACGTTTAGAACATGCTTGATGAAATCATTCCTCTCGGTTAGGATAAAACGACTCCAAAATTCCAAAGAGCAGAAACGAGACTCCAAACACCTTGTAACCAATTTTCACAGATCATATATGATGTAAGGAACTCATGAAAAATGGAAAATGAATTTATGGAGGGTTGTACGAATTATGATGAATTTTACCTTGCGTATGAACTAAATTCGACAATAATTAGATCATGCCTTCAAAATTCGAATTGGCAATTTTCTTGGCTTCCTAGGAGTGTAGAGATCACAGGAAAAATACTCTTGTGCCGTCATTTTAGATCTAGGGTTTTCTTTGTGTTTTTGAATGAAAAGGAAATGTGTAAATATGGTTTAATGAAATTGATATAGTGATTAAGGGGGAAGCCCAAAAAATCCGGCCATCAAGGGGGGGGACCAATTATTTGACTTTCCAATCTTATCTTTTCATTATGTATGTAGTCTCCTTTGTAGTCTAGGTGAATTGTGTACATGTTGTAGAGTTATTTGGTACCTTAGGACTTATTTATTTGTGTACATTTAATTCATAACATAAAGTTAATTATTTTCATAATGTGTGTATATTATTGATGATATAACTTGTTAAACGATGTTGACGTGTTTTCCGAGTTTGCAAAATTTTTTAGTTTGAGGGCAAAATTGCCATTTCACGCGTTTGAGATTTTAGGGTTTTACAACTCTTCCCCTCTAAAAGAAAATTTTCGTCCTCGAAAATTGAAGTCGCAGAGGTACACAGAGACGTACGAGTTTTAAGACAGACGTAGCAATCCATAGCTTCGCATAGATCAAAACGATTTCGGGTCCAAAGCATACAGAACTTACACATAGCAGATGTCGGTGGGAGTTTCGCAAGGAGGTACAGGATTTCAGACGAACATGAGGAGTGTCAAATAACGGATATAAGCCTTATTCCATTCACGTACCAACCCCAGGCATTTCCCAACACGTCGTATGATTTCGATAAGTTCAAATTATATGATCTCGGTATTATCACGTTGATCAGGCGTCATAATACTTGCATCACATAACAAGCCCTTATCGTCATCATATTCTGTCCCGGGTCATGACAAATCACATAACCAATATCACGACAAAACATATCATATACGGATACCAAGTAACATACCAAAGCAGACCAGATCACAATATATAGCATATATCACATCAAATCAACTTACCATATCACAATGAAAGAAGGCCACCAACTTGCACAAAACGGTTCCTCATGACTCATTACTGACGGTCCAAAAGAAAAGTTGAGATATCACCAAAATGCTAAATGATAAAACTTCACGATTCAAACCGAGTTCCGAACAAATCAAGAAAATTAATGCCGATCAAAATCACGTAGCGAGATATCAAACCGCCTTAAAACGCGTGACAAACGAATCAGAGTAACACAAGTCGCGCCCAGATCATATGAAGTAGATGAACCTTCTCAGCCACCGGTTGAATCTCGTCTCCGTCCTTTGCGTCTTTGGTTGATCCGTCCAGCTTCCTCCAACAGCATCCTGATGTCTCCAGCAGCACGGCAGTCGGTTACGACTTCTGCTTCACGAACCTCTCCAGCTCAGAGACTGTTGCAGCAACGCAGGTTCGGCACCATCGTCTTCGGCTCCACGGGTAGTCTCCATCTAACGATCGACAAACGGATGTGCGAAGACAAAATAATAAAATCAAATGCGAAGAGAAGAAGAGCAAAACAGTGAAGACAAAAGATTATCGAAGTCAAAACTGAACGACAATCAAAAGGAATCGAAATATATCGAAACAGACGGAAGCCTAATGTCTACCCAATCCTCACAGGTCAATCCTAAGGTCAACAAGACGAAACCTGGGCTCTGATACCATAATTGTAACACCCCGCCTTATCTGACCACAATATTGTCCGCTTTGCCCACAGGCTCACGGCTTTGTTTTTGTGGCCTCATTTGAAGACTTCCCGGCAGGTCACCCAAGCCAGTACTACTCTCACATGAGCACGCTTAACTGCCAGTTCCTAAGAACTCCACCCGCAGTAGACCACAAAACGCGTTGTGTCATTGTAAGGCGAATGTTATCTTATGAGCCCAACATCTCTCCAGGCCACAGCCGATGTGGGATTTGCCTAGGGTGTTACAAACGGCATAAACACGACGTTAAGGACATTTAGCGATCCACGTCCCCTCATTAGTTAGATATTGTCACATCATATATGAATATTTGGACTAGATAATGAAATTTCATCTTGTATGTTTCGATTGGTTCTATTTGGATTTTGGAACTTTTCTGATGTAAATTATGTCGTTTCTATCATTTGAATGGTTGTATGTTTTATTATTTAATTTGATTTATTGGTTTTATTTAAGCTATTAGGATTACATAAATTTCAACTTTATTATGTCCAGTTATTTTCCTACTTTCCGATGATATTCCGACAACTATTACCGACAGAAATGTGACTCTTTACCGACTACAAGTTTCCAACTGATTTCTGACGAAATTTTTACTGACAAGTTTCCGACAGAAACTATTCCGACTGATTTCCGACGGAAGCATTACCAACAGAATTCCGACACGTACTCTCTGTCGCTGTTTCCGACAAAATTCCAACAGATGCTAATTACCGACCATAGAAAATCCGACAGGCTATTTTTGTCACAAATCCGTCGGAAACCACTTATAGCGACGGATTTCCGACAGAAACGTCTGTCGCTAAAGACCTCTCATGTAGTAGTGGAAGGATTATTTAGATGGGAACGAGCGTATACAACACATTTCAATACTTGAAGAACCGATGGAATACGAAAAACAATTACAAGAGGTCGAGGTGGAAGAGGGTTATGTAATCAATCTTTAAGAAGAAGTCGCTTTCGATGAAGCTAGAAGCGCCGCTAGAATCACCACCGAAGTTGAAGATGAAGATGAAACCGATGATGATAAATAGTTAAAATATTAAATTTGTAATTCAAGTACTTTACGTGTGACGTTTATGAGTTTATTGAAAAAAAGAATCGAGTGAATTACATTCTCACCGTTAACATTTAGGACGACCGGTTTTTGAAACCGGTTAGACAGGTTTTTCATGAAACCGGTTTTAAAACCGAACCAAAACCGATTATACAGGTCCTTATTTTTTAAACCCCGGATCCGTAAAAGCCCGAACCGATTTTAAGTAGAACCGGTTCTTTGACTTTTAGGAGGAACATATATCCCATCTTGACAACACATCGACCCATATCATATAAGCACCATACACGTAAGTTGTGCAAACACAAAAAAAACATATATCCCATCTTGACAACAGATCGACTCATCCATTATCATATTTTTGCCGACATAATATTAAACATATATATCACCGGCCACGTACATGTTTTACTCCCTTACGTAAGTACTTACATGGTGAGACTGAGAAATATGATTTGTTACTATCAAAATATTAATTGGTAGTCTAAAGTGTTACGATATTGTATATAAATCTGTCTCACTTATTCTCTAGTTCTAGTTAAAAAAAAATAATATCACGTTAATCGAACATTTTAATTGCTCTCACAACCTGTTGTGTTTTTTCCTAGAATTACTTATTAACGTTAAATACATGGAGGGTGGCAACACAGGAGAGTATGCCAATCTTGTCCGGAAAACGGACGAATATGGCAACCCGATTCAGACTACGCTAGGAGAAAACATGGACGCAGGCCGTCAAGAACTAAGCACGAACGTGGGTCATGCTAGTGGAGGTGCAGGGTGCTATTATGACTTTGGAGATGCAACTGGTGTTGGTTTTGGTGGTGCTGGTGCTTATTTGAACCAGCATGGTGCGTCGGGTGTTGGCGGTGGTGGTGTTGGCAAGGAGACGGAGAAGAAAGAGTCGCAGGATAAGGTCGATGACCGCGGCAAGCGAAACGATGAGAAGAGGAGGTAGGAGGTCGGGATGGTGTTGAGATTAGTATATATACGCAATAAAACAAGTCTTGGATTAAGTTTGTAAATTAAAACATGTGTTGGTTGATTATATTAGTGAGATATTTGTACATTACTTTGATTGGTTCAGTTGACATGAT
Source organism: Chrysanthemum seticuspe (assembly GCA_019973895.1). NCBI lineage: Eukaryota > Viridiplantae > Streptophyta > Magnoliopsida > Asterales > Asteraceae > Chrysanthemum > Chrysanthemum seticuspe. The sequence continues at coordinate 232,958,278 of BPTQ01000004.1, forward strand.
CGATATTAATATGAATACTGGATTTTGATGCAACTCATCATCACTTGCAGAGGCGGAGCTACAGGGGGGTCCGGGTGGTCACGTGCCCCCTCATCCAAAAAATTTGTAGTGTAATTTTTTGAGTTTTTGAGATATTTTTGTAATTTGCCCCCTAGAAAAGCGTCTGTAGTATCTAAATTGAAAGACAAAATCAATTTTTAGGCATTTTTCAGAATGTGGAGCTGATATTATTTGTTAGAATGGTGAAGAAGATAGGAGCCATGGAAGGGAGTTTTTAATACAGTAGCAAAATAGTAAACGAAGAAGAAAGAGTACTTGTAAAAAAAAGGAGTAAAGCAGTTTTTGTTTGTTTTGTAGTCAAATGCAATCACGTGGGACTAGGTGACAAGTACAATAGGGGTGTTTCTTCTATAAATTTTATTTTGGGACGAGTTATTAATACGGTGGCTATGTTTTTATTTCAACGGTGGCTATGAATAGGTATGACAAATAGTACACAAATAGTACTGTTGCTACAGTACCTTGTCCTTTTTTTTTTTTTTTTAATAGAAATAAGTGTGTGTATAATATGTGAGTGTATAATAATGTATATAATAAGTGTGTGTATAATAATGAGTGTGTGTATAATAATGTATTGTACATGTATAATTATTTAGTTTGTATAATAGCACGCTAAATATTACCACATTAAATAACTGCAACAACAACTTTTATTATTAAATTAAACGTCAGCGTTAACATATTATTTAAATACACCAACATCTACTACATATGAAGATTATTCATCTCGTTTAAAAGATCATGGAGCCTTGCACCCGACTGACAAGCGTGATCCTCAGGATTCCTTGCCAATTCTAACTCCATCTCCAGCGTCTTTATTTTTGTCTTTAACAGCTTGATCTCATTATCTTTAGCAACGCAGTTTGAGCACTGCGTTGAAGATGAGGCTCGACTTAAGTTCCGTCTTTCAAATTCATCTTTCCAACTGAAGTATCGACACCCATAGTCATTTGTACCTGGCTGTTACATGTTAAGAAAATAATAAGAAACGTATTTTTAACAAACAAATTATTTACATAAAACCCCTAAGCAAACGTATGATTATTTACCACTGAAAGAGGACATGCATAATACGGTCGGCCAGGAAAGGATTTCGTGGATTTCCGTTCTATAATAAATCCTCTATTACATCGACACCAGAAAGGATTTCCTTGGCCCACCTGACAAAAGAATTTGCATGAATCAGTAATCAATCATTTACAACAGAAAACATGTATCATTTACAATGTTATTATTAATTTAAATATAAACAGTAATCAATCATTTACAACATAAATCAGTAATCAATCACTATGTTTACAACATAAATCATTAATCAATTGTTTTCAACATAAATCAGTAATCAGTCACTATGTTTATAATTATTTACAACATGAATCATTCACTATGATTGTCGATGCCTATATAATGATTCTGTTAGGTCACTAGTTTTACAACACAAGCATCAAGAGAAGAGATAGAGAAGAAGAGGTCGGTTGAACCCTTATCCAAACACACGAAATACTAAGAGAAAGGTTAAAGGAAAGAGTGAAATAGAAAAGAGAACAACCAACCCTCAAATGAGGGTTTACAAGAGTTTATATAGGCAAGGAGCTAGGGCAACACTCCCTCTCCTTCCCTATTCCTTATTGGGCTTGGATCAAGCTTATGGGCCTTCTACATAAGCTTGACCTTAAACAAACATAAAAGCCATAATAAAGCTACCTATTACATATGAAATATAAATACTTGAAATACTGTTTAGGAGTGATTCCAACAATCTCCCCCTCAAGTATATATGAATGTAAACGGTGAAGGCGTTGATGTAATAGTAGCTGTGACGTCTTCTGGCATTCTTCTTTCTTGTGAGAGGAATTGCCTTGATTCGAACAATCTCCCCAGTTTAGAGAGATAGTTATCTTTAAACAGTTATGCTTTGACGTCATCTTTAACTTTGTTCTTTGATCATTGTTCTTTGTGGTGAAAGTGATAGTATGTTGTTGTCTGCATCAGTCTGCCTCAGGTCTGCTTCGCTGCTCCAGTGTCTCCATGTCATTCTTCAACATGCTCACACGCTCTTTGACGTTGGAAATCAATACTGATGAAGTTCTGTAAGTCTTTGACTTTGTAGATTCTTTGATTGATGAAGAATCATTCTGACTGTTGTGTTGCATTCGAATAGAACTTCCATTAGTGATGATGTTGGCGTGAGCATGAGAAGAATCAGCACGATCATCCCGCTCCGGAGCTTCCATAAGAAGAAAACATTTCAAACGGTTAGTAATAAGCGGTTTCCGGCACTTACAAGTTTGAACTTCGAGAGTGTTAACAGCATAGTGTGAAAACACAACTCTAATTCTTACAAAGGCCGTTCCTGAACTGGAGTCCCACAAGTGAGATAACGCGATGTACCGAAGTACATCTACAGTTCAGATGAGTCGCTGAGGTACACCGAAGCATCACCTCACGACTGTAGACCGTTTGAGACACACTCCGCGTAATCCACGGGGAGTTACCGAAGTGACCTGCTGTCAGGGCTGTTTGATGTTGACCCTGGCAGGAGTTTCCATTCAATCACTGAGGATCACAGATGTGAACCTCTCATAAATGTTCTCGACAGATTGCTAAGATCTGTGAAGGACTCGATATGAACCACTGATGGTCTTATTTGTTGATCATCAAATGATTAAATGTCAAGTGTACCTAAGAGATCTTTTGATGAATCTCGTGGCTCTAGACTCAATAGTGCGTTTTGGTTTTCCTGAGCGGAGACTAGGGAGAGGGTCTCCTTCTTCAATACCAGCGATCTCTAAGAGAAAGCCAATAGTTTATGTAGGGTTCCCTGTGAGAATGAAACAAGCTTCTGTTGAAAGAAACTTGAGTGGCTAAGAAGGTTTAGTGCATGCGTCACTGGGTCCATGACGACTTTTAATCTTCAATACCGGTGTCACTAGGTGACAACCAGTAGCATATGAATTGAACCCGGTGTCTGCCCTAAGTTGAATAATCTGGAGGGCTATTTCTTTTCACCCTTTACTTTACATTTCTTTTTGATTCTTCAACTCCTTCTTTCTCCAATTCTCATTTTCTCCTTTTTATAATCATTCCTAAGGACTTCTAACACTAACTAATGGTAGTGTCCTTGGGTAGATCCCTCCGGCTCTGGCGGATCATAGGACGGTTATTCCTAACCTTAGTCACCTTATAACTCCATGACTAACCTATGTTTGCCATTTAAACCACTGTATGTGAAAAATATCTCTCAAAGGGTTTGTAAATGAAAAACATGTTTGAACCACTGTGAGAGATAAGTTTTTGCATAAATACTCCCCTTCCACATGTGCTTAATAGTTTTAATGGTTAAATGCACAGTGAGGAAAGAGCGCGCACTTTTTGAATTGATCCACACTAAAGATAGACAATCTCCCGCGAGACACGGTTACGTTGAATAGTTAAAGAGTTACATTGTCAGCTTTTAGGTGACAACTAGCTCTAATAACTACCTTGAAGGTGTAGACAAACCTTGGAAGGTTGTCAAACCCGTCAGAGTTCATGTCTATCAAGAGTTTCTCGAATGGTACATTCTACTCAGACGAGTCCTTTGCGAGACACGTTTACATCACTAGCGAACTAGTTTGAAATTATTACCCGTCCAGGACAAGTCTTTTCGAGTTACTAACAGTTTAGTACCGTCAATTCGTTGGTTAAGTCTGAAGAACACAGATTCATTTGCATTTTGCACAACATATTTCTTATCACACAAATTTTCTCCCCCTCAAAAATGGCATATAAAATGTTATTTTTGAACGGTTTGAGAATAAATATGACCATTTTGAGTGTTGCGGGAAGAGTGACCACTGTGAACAATTTGTGAACAAAGTTTCCATCAAATACTCCCCCTCAACTAGTGATATAAACGGTTGAGGTTTTAAAATCATATGGGGAAGTACTTGTCTTTTTGAGCAAAACCTTGAAAAATGAAAGGTTTGATAGGTTTTACTCAAAAATAAGAAGCTTTCGCTCCTTTTATAAGGATTGTGGCACTGAGGCGTACCACAGGGTCCTTTCTTGACAATTACGGGTTGTACACTGTTATGTGTGCACAAGCCATTGTCAGATAATCAAACAAGCAAAATCACAATCAAGAGAATACCCAATGATTACGAACGATCAGCTACTTTATGAGGACGTTGGAAAGTCAGAATCGGAAAGTTTGGTTATCCTCCCACATAGCTCTCCAACCGTTGCATCTGATCCCGATGAATCAAACATTCATCAATCCTAGTGTAAATCAACGAACATCCTTGCAATCCTTTGAATTCCATCTCTTCATCTGAATTATACCCAACTCAATGTCCTTCAATCGATATGCCAATCCATCTCAAACCATCTCCTGGGTGGCGTCATAGAACTTAGTGAATTTCATCGAAAGCCATGAAGCAAGTATGATGATTTTCACTTTGGTAGACAAACCCAAACTTTTGTTTAAAAACGATTTTGTACTGAGGTTCTTGATTAATTCCGATGAATGTGTAGAATTTAGGTAAGATTCGACCCCGAGGTGGAGAACTTCAACACGCTCTATAATTTGAAGCGTATGAAAACAAGGAGTGCAGTAATGTACTTGATCTGAATTTCGGTTGAGGTTCTGGTTTGGGCTCAGGTATGTCGTGTTCCTCACCACCAGTGTATGTAATGTGATCAACGGTTTTCTCCATTGGTGGTGTGGTTTCTGAATCCCTTGGTTGATCAGATGGTGGTGGCTGTGTAGCCTGTTGTGTAGTGGTGATAACCTGCTTAACCATTTGTCGAATCATTGGATAGAGTTGCCTTCTTAATAGATTCTGTTGTTGACATAGGTGTTTCTTATGTTGATGGAGGTGATGATTGAGATGATGATTTGGGCTTGGTGGAAGTGTCAATAGATGGTTCAGAAGACTGTTGAGGTTTGTGTATTGGATTGTCAACTATGTAGTTGTCTGATTCCTTCTTAAACTTTTCCTCCTCAGCTCTAGCAGCTTCTTTTGCTTCTTTTCGAATCATTTCCTCTTCAGTCGCCAAATTATCATCATCAGGGACTCTTTCATCCTTATCATGATCGTAATCTCCTTCGTCATATATTTCCCCATCTTCACCATGCTTTTCTTCTTGCGGTTGTTTTAGTTGTGTTTGCTTCATTTCAACAGTAGTAGTGACAGTGACACCCTGATCCTTACCGGGTTGATTAACCGGATCGGATGGGGTAAGAGATGTTTGCAATGGATCTTCCATAAGTGGAGGACTACTACTTGACCCTCCTGTCCCACCGGGTTGATTAACCGGAAAGGTTGAAGCATGGTATTTCATCCTTTTCTATTTCCACATCCATTGAATCATACTCATCATCAGGATGACTTTGTGAGCATGAATTTTAATGGATGTTGCAGAAGGATGTCCACAGCAATTCTGCAAGATGATTATGAGCATATGAAGTTGTTGAAGATGACACGGAGATAGTTCTTGCCAATTGTTTTGTCGTATCCATCTTGGAATGTGTTTGCCATTGAGAGCTCAGCTGGGGCATTGATGTTTGCTTGATTTGCAGCCATTTCATGATCTGAATGTCATTAGACAAAGAGACAGACATATGGAAACACAATGTGTTTGTATTAGTCTGATTTATTATCTAATTACTTGTATGATGGTAACATGTTTATGTTAGTTACAAGTCCTAAGTCACATTGTTCCAATTGATTGAAGTTGATGTGATAAGTTATGTGAACATGTTACTTTTGAAATTTCAAAGTCCAATTTTTCACTTAACACACAACATGTAAACATTTGTAAGCTTATACGAAACATCAGGTATTTGTGACTTATGAGTAACATTTAACAAGTAACATATCCGTAACAGGCCAAAATGTAGTGAACAGTGGGTTAAGAGTAACAAGGATCCTTATGCATAAGAAAGGAGCTTATGCGTAGGAGTAAGCTAAAGCGTAAGACCTAGCTTATGCGTAAGAGTTTCTTACGCGTAAGACAAGTTCAAAGGCTTTAAGCTTACGCGTAGGGATAAGCTAGATGTTACGCGTACAGTTTACTCGTAAGAGTAAAGCTTATGCGTAACAGGCCTTGTTTACGAATATCTTTCCAAGATACACGTAATCCACTGTAGACCCCTTATGCGTAAGAGCTACGCGTAAGATTTCTCTTAGGCCTAACCTTTACGCATAAAGTATTCCTTAATCGTAAAGGTTTGAACACCTAAAGATTCTGACATTACGAATAATTAACTTGTTAAATATAAACATGAAAACTTGATTGCAGTTAACTCCAAACATCTTTTAGATCACAAAACAAGCATAAGAGCA